>CM053619.1:31423256-31440464 GCA_028646535.1 Procyon lotor
ATTTTATTTATTTGACAGAGAGAGATCACAAGTAGGCAGAGAGGCAGGGGGGAAGCAGCAGGCTCCCCACTGAGCAGAGAGCCTGATGTGGGGCTTGATCCCAGGACTCTGAAATCATGACCTGAGCCGTAGGCAGAGGCTTAACCCACTGAGCCACCCAGGGGCCCCTACTTTACTTTTTAAGAAATATTTATTTAAGTAATCTCTACACCCAATGTGGGGCCTAAACTCACAATCCTAAGATCAAGAGTCTCACACTCTACTGACTGAGCCAGCGAGGTGCCCGAGGCCGTATCATCTATTAAATGAGAATAATACTAGTATCTGCCTAAATAAATAAAATCTTAAAAAAAAAAAATACTAGTATCTGCCTTCTAGTTTTGTTATGAGAATTAAATAAATTCATATTTATAAAGCACTTAGAAAAGTGCCTGTCACATAGTACATCTCTCTCTCTCTCTCTTATAATTATTAGAACTTTATTTCTCACTGAACTGTAAGATAGGAAGTGTGTCTATTTCGCTTTTTCTTTCCCCAGCAGTTAGCACCATGTTTGCCATGGCTTAGGCCCTCAGCAAGCATTTGTTGCCTGAAGGGCATTATTCAGGCTGTTTGAAATTACATCTGGAAGCCTTGGAGAAGGGAGGTGGATAGAAAAATCGGTGTGAGTCCCACACACAGACATTTACACCCAACAAGAAGCAGGAATGCTAAGGAAGAGTGCATGGAGGAAATGGAACACTGGAGAAAGATTGATGGCAGGAGATGAAAGGAGCCAGAAAATGAACTCTTAAGAGAATATACTTTCAAGGAAATCATGAAAAAAGAGAGTTCAAGGGGATTGAGTTGAGTCCAGATGAAAGCCTGGCTTAAAGGTGGAGTACAAAAAATTTGTGGTTAGCAAGTTGACTCTGAGGTTTAAAAAAAGCCGGGGGGGGGGGGGGGGCTTTTTTTTTTAAATCTCAGAGGAAGGAAATGATAGTCTTTGTGTAATAGTTTTCTGAAACTTGGCAGGCTTTCAAGTGTGGGTCTCTATCTGTCCTGCCCGGAAAGTTGAGACACCTAGGGGACATTGAAGATTACAAGAAAGGGGAGGGATTAGGCTTCTCCAGGGTGCTGCTTCTCAACTATATAGTAATGGAGTCAAGTTATATATTTTCACTAACAATAGGAGATAGAAAATTTAAATAAAACATCGACTTTTGCCCTTCATTATTTCATTTAGGCTGGTAAAGCAGGACTGATGATCTTTTGCCAGGTAGACAAAATTATCAGCATCAGGTTTTTATCTGAATTATCTTCCTCATTACACTTGAATCTCAGTAGGGTTCCACCACCCACGGAGCCTGAAAAACCAGTTTTCCAAGTTTTTCCTGACACAGCTCTGGTTACTACAAATGGTTTGGGATCCTTACTCCTCCTTAGGGAGTTGATACCAGTATTTGAGAAAGGCATTTTTATAAATAGTAGATAGCACTGATGTAGGAAATGTTAGGGTTTGGAGCTGATGCCCAAGAAAGAATTCTTGAGATGTCTTTGGTGCAAAAAGGTGGTTTTATTAAAGCATGGGGACCAGATCTGTGGGCAGAAAGAGCTGCACTGGGGTCATGAGGAGTGGTCCATTATTTACTTGCAAGCTGGAGAGGGATTAGGGATAACATTAAGTCCTTAAGGAATTTGGGAGCAAGGTTTCCAGGACCTTGAGAGGGCTAGTTATTGTTAGGAAAAAGTCATTTATTACTGTCTAATAAAACCTTAGTCATGAGACCCTTCAGATGTATATTGTTGGGTCACATGCTTGGAGGATGATTGCCAACATGTATCTTGGGGGATAGAGATAAAGGAAGTTTCCAAAGGAACTTTTTATATGTTAAAGTAGACTTACAGGATTCTGGAAGTCGGGCTGAGATTACCTTTTGTCTTTAGCAAGGTATTTAACACGGAGGCACTGAGCTCCTAAAGGAATGTCCCTCTGCCTGTCTCAGGGACTTGTAAGTGGGCTGTAGATGGTAAGGAAATTTAATTTTTCTTTTGCCTTTGTTTCCCACATCAGCGTCACTTCTGCGTTTTTTTTTTTTAAGATTTTTTTATTTGAGAGAGAGAGAGAGAACAAGAAGGGGGAGGGGGAGGGGCAGAGGCAGAGGGAGAGGCCGGCTGCCTGGGGAGTAGGGAGCCCAACATGGGCGCTCCATCCTGGGACCCTGGGATCATGACCCTAGCTGAAGGAAGATGCTTAACCCACTTAGCCACCGAGGTGCCCCACTTTTGCATTTTAAAAAACTTAAGTTATTCTTTAAAAAAATTCGAGGAATAGAAAACCCTTACGTGGTCAAACGGGCCTGCAGGAATCCACCGAACAAAAATTTACTGTCACAACATAGGGTCTTATGGGGATTTCCCAGTAATTGGAGAAAAATAGACGCTGAACGCTTGCTAAAGGGACTTAGCCAAGTACCTTCCTAAAAAGGGCTTTTCCATACTTATGTGAATGAGCCCCTGAGGTTCCACTACAGATCTTAGTCGTTGTTTATTCTGGAGCTTAAATGCTCTCTTCTGTAAAATAAGGAAAAAGGGTGCGTGTAACGTACAGAAGGCTGGGCTGTAAGTGCTTTTAATAATCCTCCAGCTTTCAGGTCATTTCATAATGTCTCCTCTTCCTTGATGCTACTTTTGAGGAAAACAAGTTGTGAATTAATTTTTTGGATATGAAAAGAAAGAAAGCAGGCAGCCCAGCCTCGAGGGTAAATGTTAGGGAGAAGAGACTCTGAAGGGCATACGGGCGAAGGTCCTCGAGCACCCGCACCAGCAGTCCGTACAGTCATCCTCGTCCCGCCGGGCGGGAGCCACAACCCCGGGAACAAGATGGCGTCAGCACCCAGGGTCTTGCCCGCGCCCCCGCGACTCTGCAGTGCGGCAGCAGACCCAGGCATCACCCCATTGGCTAACTACAATGAGGTCATCGTGGGGGCGGAGCCGGCGGCTGCGCGGGGGCAGGGCTTTGCGGACGCACGCACGTCGAGCGCTGATGTCTAGAGCCGCTGAGGCTGCGGGCTTGGTCTGGGGCGGCTTCTTTGGCTGCGGCCCGGCCGGGGGCTGAAGGTGAGCGAGGGGGGGCGATGAGCGGCCCGGAAAGACCTAGGAAGGGCATGGGAAATCCTTCTAATTAACCTCCTCGCTTGTCAAAGGAATTAGCAGAGATCTTAGGTCTCTGAGAGGAAATGGGGGTTCACCCCTCTTCGGGCACCACCCCCCCGCCGTGGGCATAGGAATCGGAGGGTCGCTCCTCCTTGGAGGCCCTCGACCCTTCCCCCACTTAAGGTGTAGGCAGAAGAACAAGGTTATTGGGTAGGCAGAAGAATTTGGGGGCTTCTTAAAGGGGCTCCCAATTTGATGATCCCCCCCCTTTTTAATCGCCACTTGGGCAGGTAGGTGTACCTGGGCTCAGAGAATTCCTGCTTTCTCACTGGGTAGACAGGAAATGAAGCAGGTGAATTTGAATACCTCGTAAGAGGCGAGGACTGGATGACAATAGTGAGGCTGGGCGCCGGGCGCTTTATAAATGTACCCATCTTATGCAGAATTGCTGTTTCTTCATATTTTGTTTTGTAACATCCTCTCATCCCCGAATCGCTTTGGCCTGTTTAATTTTCTCTTTGGCTCCAGTGGGACAGAGATGTTCTAGGGAGACTTGTAATCATTAAAGAACAGAAGGAGGGAGGCAACTCTGGAGGCTGTCATTATTGGCAGCCCCTGAACTATGCTGATCAGGCATAATTTTACCTGCTTTAGAGGTTGTGGAATCTATTCTTGTTTGGGGGAGGATGTGGGAGGGTTGATAACATTTGTTTTGGATGGTTCGGTTATGGACAATTTTAAAGGCAGGCTACATAATCTCTTGAGAAATCTTTGCTTGTGTCTGAGTGTGTTTTGCTGCCTTGAACATCAAATGCACAAAGGTTTTGTCATTCAGATTTTTCAAAATGTCTTCCAGCCTTGCAGAACAGTAACTCTTCCTTTGATGCCAGTTTCACCTATCATTATGGATTCCCTCATGATACTAAAAATACTGTATGGTTTGCTGAGTTTAGATAGGGTACAGTCTGTGCCTTACAATAGCTGATTGAGAATAAATAATTGCAGTTTCAGGACCACTGATAGCGCCATTGTCTTTCATACTGGGCAAGGATAAGAGAGCCCTAAAAGGAAACCTTTATTGGCTCATGCATGAGAAGCTTTAACAGATGGAAGAATGTAATTAATCTTGAAGGTGGGGATAAGAAATTGAAAGCTACAGGGGCGCCTGGGTGGCTGAGTGGTTAAAGGCTCTGCCTTCAGCTCAGGTCATGATCTCAGGGTCCTGGGATCGAGCCCCGCATCGGGCTCTCTGCTCTGCGGGGAGCCTGCTTCCCCCTCTCTCTCTGCCTGCCTCTCTGCCTACTTGTGATCTCTCTCTCTATCAAATAAAAAAAAAGAATGTGAAGGGTGAGCTGCTGGAAGTCGGTCTGTACCCAATGGGGAGGAGGACTTCCTACCTCTTAAAAAAAAAAAAAGAAATTGAAAGCTACAGAGGTGGCAAGTTTATTCTCTGTGGTTTGATAAAACTGCTTTGTCATTATCAATTTATTTCTGTCATGCTGGACTTGAAATTGAGCTAAATATGCAAGCCGGCTCTTTTTTTTTTTTTTTTTAAGTAGACTCCACACCTAACATGGGGCTTGAACTCATGACCCTGAGATTAAGAGTCACATGCTGTACTGACTGAACCAGCCAGGTGTTCCCCTCCCCCCTACCTTTTTTTTTTTTAAGATAATGCTGATGTGTTTAGATTCCTTAGGGAGAAAGTGGTGTTTCTGAGGAGTTGGAAGATTAAACCTTTTAAGGTACTCATAGCTTTAGGGTAATGCTGGGACTCCAACAGTTAGAAATGGGCAGTAGAGGGTAGAAAACTAGCCTCAGCAGGGACATCCTTTATGAGAGGGTAACCTAGATTTCTTCCATGTGTTTCCTGACACAAGCCAAAAAAAAGGTCGGGCAGTGTGAACGTCACCGCCTCATAATACCCTGTCCAGGGTATTTAAAGATGTGTTTGGGAATCCCAGTTCCTGTTTTTAACCTGGATACGCTCTTATGTACTGAGACGCCCCCAAATCTTGTCATTTGATCCTGATGTTGACTGAAGGAAGTGGCTTTTCATCAGGTATTCTGTGGGAGAGGATTTAGTAACAGCCTTTTGCAATTTCTCCTTTCCATCCTTCTAAGCAGGATGTTAAAGATCTGTCTGCATGGGGTAGAAGAAACGAAATGCAAAACAAAAGAGCCTTACTGTGCGGTGTTTGCTCCTTCGGTAATGCAGTTTTCTCTTTTTGCCTTAGGTTGGAGAGAATTCCAGGTACTCTGTTGACTGGCACGTTCTGCCACCATGGGGGAGCTTTTCCGGAGTGAGGAGATGACGTTGGCCCAGCTATTTCTACAGTCAGAAGCTGCTTATTGTTGTGTCAGTGAATTAGGAGAACTGGGAAAGGTTCAGTTCCGTGATGTAAGTAGCTATGGGGCTGCCTCTTGAATACCACTCAACTCTGTTTTTCTTGTGAGAGCCAATTGCCTTATAATGAATGTTTTGCCTTTAATTGCAAAAATAACGTCATGGACCTGGCTTACTATTGGTAGAATGTACATTTCAAGTTGTCTCTCTAGAGGTGAGAATGTTTTGTCGTTTCATGTTTTTACTAGCTTCCTTTTTGAGAATAATCCTAAGCAGTCTCAGGGTAATTGCTTGAGGTGCAGGTAGAGGACACCAACCTAACCTTTTCAAGGCTAATGCTTGCTTTTGGCCTCTTTAACACCTATAGCACGTTACTAAAAAAAAAAAAAAAAAGTCACAGCTCTTCCATACAATAGGATGTGTTTGTTTTGTTTTGTTTTTTATAAAATCTGATGCATCCCTTTACAAATGTATAAGTAAGCGTATACTACATACCCATTATTTTGAAGCATTATGCTGAGCAGTTGGAGAAGATATCAAAAGAAAATCAACAGTATAAGAGTATAAAAAAGTATGCTCTCTTGGACTTACAGTCTGTTCAGGAAGGCACAATATACACTGCTGAAAGGAGGGAGGAGTTAATAATTCCCTAATTATGCAGTCTCAAAGCTCCATGTACTCCCATTGATAGCATTCATTGTAGTTGTGATTTTACATTCATCAATGTTAGTAATTGATTAGTTTTTTTTCTTCTGCTGTGATGGCAGGACTATGAAGACAGGGATAATCATTGTATCCTTAGTGTCCACATATAAGATAATCAGCTTTTATTGGAGTGACAGGATGAAAGAGGAGTGGTCAGAAATGTTGGGATCAATCAATATTGGCTTCCTGAAATAGGCACACTGAAATTATTCGAATATAATCCGGTGACCTGGTATATTCCTTATTCTCTTTGAACCTTTTTATACCTTCTTTCTTCGAATGACTCTGATTCCTTCTCTGACCTTTCTGAGGACTCACTTTCATCTTCTCCTAGCCTCTCTTTTATCTTCTCCACCATGGCCCTCCGTGTCTGTTCCCTAGTTCTATCCTCTGCTCTCTCTGGATAAGCTTCTCCATACCCTCGTTTTCCTTTATCACCTTTTTTGATGATCTCATCTATTCTCAAATCTTCCATCCTTATTTAGTGAGTCCCGAATCTGTATCTCTGGCCCTCACAGCTCCCAAACACCGTCTTTAAATTTACAGCTCTCTAAGAATTTTATCATCATCTTTGCCTCTCCTGGTAGCATGTCTAAATCCCACCATCTTACCTTTTCCCAAACTATTTCTTCTTCCTGACTTCCTAAATTTGAGCTAATGCATTGATATTCTTCCAGTTTTCTAGAGTTGAGACCTAAATCAAACCTAAGTCACTCTTAATTTGCAGTCCTTCATTTGGTCCTATGGTGTCTTCTCCCTCCTAACACCCATTTTATCTATTCAGCATTCTTAATCTTTACTTATGGTGTATTGCAATCATAAAAAATTATAGGGAATAATATAATAAACACCTGTGTTTCAAGTAACATTCCACATATAATAGAAGGCTCCTGTGTATCTTTCCTCCATGCTATTTCTCTCCCCACCTCTAAAGAGGTAACCTTTGCAAAGATATTTCCCTTTTTTTTTTTTAAAGTAAGCTCTGTGCCCAATATGGGGCTTGAACTCATGACCCGGAGACCAAGAGTACCATGCTCTCCTAACTAAGCCAGCCACATACCCCAGTTTTTGCTTTTATCATTCCCATGTGTTTTTATTTTTTACTTTTTCTGTGTATATATGTATCACTAAATAATCATATATTTAGTATGAGTTTAGATGTTTTAAAACTATATGCTTGGTATATTGTATATATCTTTCAGCCCTGTGCTTTTTAAATTCATTATTTGTGATATTTGGCCATGTGACACATGGTGCTAGTTCATTTCTTTATTCTTTATTTTTATTTTTAAAAAGATTTTATTTATTCATGAGAGACAGAGGGAGAGAAAGACAGAGGAAGAGAGAAGGAGGCTTCCTGCAGAACATGGAACCTGAGGTGGGACTCGATCCTAGGACCCCAGGATCACGACCTAAGCAGAAGGCAGACACTAGGCGCCCTAGTTCATTTCTTTAAATGGCTATATAGTTATTTTATACACAATCTATCATTTTTTTCCTTCTGATGGACAGTTCTTTGCTATTACAGTGTTGCAAGGAAGATTCTTGTATATGTCTCTTGGTATACATAAGTGATAGTTTCTCCAGGGCAGAGGTTTCTCAAACTCTCAAACCAAAGAGTCTCAGGGCCTCTTTACACTCTGAAAACATGATTGAGGACCCCTAAAGAGCTTTTATGTGACTTATAGCTATCAATATTTATTGTATGAGATATGCTTAAAATACTTATTTATTAAAAAAAATCACAGTAATAAACCTGCTGTGTGTTATCATAAATAACATTTTTATGAAAAATAACTACGTTTTCCAAAATAGAAAAAAAAATAAAAGAGTGGCATTTTAAAAAATCTCTTTAATGTCTATTAATAGAAGACAGCTGGATTCTTATATCTGCTTTGGCAGTCATCTGGCTGTGACATGTACCATGAGCCTCTGGATAACTTCACTGAACACTTGAGAGTGAGAGTGAGAATGAAAAAGGCAAATGACGGGGCGCCTGGGTGGCTCAGTCGTTAAGCGTCTGCCTTCAGCTCAGGTCATGATCCCAGGGTCCTAGGATCGAGCCCCGCATCAGGCCCTCTGCTCCGCAGGAAGCCTGCTTCTCCCACTACCATTCCCTCTGCTTGTGTTCCCTCTCTTGCTGTGTTTCTCACTGTCAAATAAATAAAATCTTTAAAAAAAAAGGCAAATGATGTTCTGGTGTTACTGTGTAAAGAGTTTGATCTCATGGACTTGCTGCTGCTCCGAGGGTTATAACTAAGACGGGCATTGCTGGGTATGGTGAGCCTCTTTAACTGTTAGGTATTGTCAAAGCCTACTTGATACTGTCGAACCTGTTCAAACTTTGGTTGCTGGTCCTGTCACTTTATAATTGTGTCAATATCTCTGTGCTCAGGCTTAAAGGAATTTGCTGCCGTGATGGGTGTGAAGTGCTGTATTTTGGATTTTAATTTGCATTTTCTTTTTTTTTTTTTTTTAAGATTTTATTTATTTATTTGACAGAGAGAGATCACAAGTAGGCAGAGAGGCAGGCAGAGAGACGGGGGGAAGCGGGCTTCCCCGCTGAGCAGAGACCCCGATGTGGGGCTCGATCCCAGGACCCTGAGATCATTACCTGAGCCGAAGGCAGAGGCTTAACCCACTGAGCCACCCAGGCGCCCCTAATTTGCATTTTCTTGATTAGTACTCTAGGTATCTTTTTATCTGTTTATTGGGCATAATGGGTTTCATTGCCCATGAATGTCTAGTCCATGTCATCTCCTTGTTTTTCTGTTGGTTTGCTTGTCTTACGTATTGATTTGTAGAATATGTAAAAGTTCTTCATGTATTCTGGAAGCTAATCTTTTTCTAATCTTTTACTGATAACTTGGCTTGTCTTTTCCCTTTGTATATGGTATATGTTGTCACAAAATTCATTGTTTTGCTCATCAGTATTTTTTTCCATAAATACTTATTTTGAAAAATTTCAAGGCTGAATACTCTGATGTAGATTGGCCAGTTGTTAACATTTTCCTACATTTGATATAATCTTTTCTACTGCACCATTGTAGAGTAAGCTGTTTCTTCCTTTCAAATCCTTATTCTTTTTTCTTACATTGCCATATACATTAAGACTTTTACTAACGTGTCGAAGCAGAGTAACGGCAAACTAATACTGGTTAGGATTGTGTTCAGATGTATGTAACTGAAAACCCAAGTGATAGGAGTGTACTTTTCTCATGTAATAGGAAGCCCAACTTCACACTATCATCAGTGTCCTAAGATCATTTTATATATCTTTTTTTTTTTAAGCAAGGTAGGAAATGCAAACCACCCTTTTTTTTTTTTTTTTTTTTTTAATTTATTTGATAGAAACACAGTGAGAGAGGGGACACAAGCAGATGGAATGGTAGCAGGAGAAGCAGACTTCCTGCAGAGCAGAGAGCCCGATGTGGGGCTCGATCCCAGGACCCTGGGATCATGACCTGAGCTGAAGGCAGACGCTTAACGACTGAGCCACCCAGGCGCCCCGCAAACCACCCATTTTTAAAAAAAGATTCTATTTGTTTATTTGAGAGACAGAGAGAGAGTGAGAGCACAGAGAGAAGAGAAGCAGACTCCCCACTGAGCAGGGAGCCCGATGTGGGACTCGATCCCAGGACCCTGAGATCATGACCTGAGCTGAAGACAGGAGCTTAACTGACGGAGCCCCCCTAGGTGCCCTCTGTATCTCTTTTTTGACATCTTTCAGCATTTGAGTTTTGTCCTTGTAGATGACCACTGCAGCTCCAGGTATTACATCCATATTCTGGGCAAAAAGAAGTAAGTGCAGGGAAGAAGAAGTACTTATATCAAGAGGAAAAAAAAAAAAAAACCCTTAGAAATCTTCAGGAGACTTTCCTAATTTTTGTTGACCAGAATTATGGCATAGTCTAGCTGCAAGGGAGTCTGGGGAAAGTGGTTTTTCAACTGAGCCATAACTGCCTTGAACAAAATTGGGATTTCTGTTAATAAGGAAGTAGGGCGGGGCACCTGGGTGGCTCAGTGGGTTAAGGCTCTGCCTTCGGCTCAGGTCATGTTCTCAGGGTCCTGGGATCAAGCCCCACATCGGGCTCTCTGCTCAGCGGGGAGCCTGCTTCCCCCCACTCTCTCTGCCTGCGTCTCTGCTTACTTGTGATCTCTCTCTGTCAAATAAATAAATAAAATCTTTGAAAAAAAAATAAGGAAGTAGGGCTATGCATCTGTCACATCGCATTCTTTTTTTTTTTCTTTTTAAGATTTTATTCATTTGACAAAGAGATAGAGAGCACAAGTAGGCAGAGAGGCAGGCAGAGGGAGAGGGAGAAGCAGGCTCTCTACTGAGCAGGGAGCCCAACGTGGGACTCCATCCCAGGACCCTGGGATCATGACCTGAGCCAAAGGCAGCCTCCCACCAACTGAGCCACCCAGTTGCCCGTGTTTTTTTTCTTTAATCTGTTAATCTGTTAAATTACATACCCAGATTTTTTCCTACAGTCTTTTTTTAATAGCATTACTGAGATATAATTCACATACCATATAATTTGTTGTTTCAAAGTATGTAATTCAGTGATTTTTAGTATATTCACAGTTCTACAACCCCCATCACCACAGTCAGTTTTAGAATTTTTATTACCCTGACAAGAAACCCTGAACCCATTAACAGTCACTGCCCAATTCCTCTCAATGCGCCCTCCCTCTTCCACCCCCTGCCAGCCACTAATCTACTTTCTGTTTCTATGGATTTGCTTATCCTGAACATTTCATGTTGATGGAATCATATAATATGTAGTCTTTTGTGACTGGCTTCTTTCATCTGGCATGTTTTCAAGGTTCACCCATGTTGCAGCTTGTATCTGTACTTTGTCTTTTCTATTTTTCCTGTGAAAATGTGCAACATATTAAAATGAATTTTAGTTTCAGATATAAGAGAGAGCTATAGAGTTATCTATCTTCGCTGCAAAAGATAGCACTCTTGAGTTTTAGAGAGACAATTGAATAAGACATTTTTCTCAGTCCCTTACTGATACAGTCCCTTACTGTCTAACACTTAAAATCACAAGGACAGTTTGCATTTTTTTGATCGATGCATGTTGAGCATTTTACATTTTTTTTTTTTTGAGCATTTTACATTATTATTGTAGGCATTCCTCACAGCACCCCTGAGAAGTAGAACCTGCTTTTGCAGCGTGGAACCTACCATTCTCATTTTCCACACTAGGAACCTATGACATAGATGAGAATAACTACCCAGGATACACACATCTGTACCCCTCTACTGTCTGACTCTACTGCCTATGTTCTTTGTTTTTGAGATAGGTCAAAAAAGCCACCATTTCACAGTGTACAGTTCATTGATTTTTAGTGTATTCACAGGGATGTGCAGCTGTCACTACTGTCTAATTCCAGAACATTTCATTATCCTCAAAAGAAGCCCTGTACCCATTAGCAGTCACTACTCATGCCCTAGCCAACTACTTAATCTATCTCTGGCTCTATGGATTTCCCTATTCTGGACATTAAACATAATTGGAATCATAGGATATGTTGCCTTTTGTGTCTTGATTCTTTCACTTAGCATCTTGTTTTCAGGGTTCATTGATGTTGTAGCTGATATTAGGACTTTGTTCCTTTTTATGGCTGCATGGTATTCCATTATATGTATTATACTGCTGTTTGTTTATTCATTCATCAATTGAACCTATTTGGGTTGTTTCCACTTTTTGACTCTTGTCAGTAATGCTTTTGTAAGCATTTGTGTACAAATATTTGTTTAAGTTTTATATCTTTTAGGTGTATACCTATGGGTAGAATTACTGGATCATATGGTAATCCTGTGTTTAATTTTCTTTTCTTTTTTTTTTTTTTAAGATTTTATTTTATTTGACAGAGAGAAACACAGCGAGAGAGGGAACACAAGCAGAGGGAATGGTAGTGGGAGAAGCAGGCTTCCTGCGGAGCAAGGAGCCTGATGCGGGGCTCGATCCCAGGACTCTGGGATCATGACCTGAGCCGAAGGCAGACGCTTAACGACTGAGCCACCCAGGCGCCCCAGTGTGTTTAATTTTCTGAGGAACTTCCAGACAGCTTTTCACAGCAGCCACACCCCTTTACATTCCCACCAGCAAAGTACGAGGGTTCCAATTTCTTCCCATCCTCACCAACACTTGTTATTTTCTATTTGAAAAATTTTATTATGGGATTCCCGGGTGGCTCAGTCAGTTAAGCATCTGCCTTTGGCTCAGGTCATGATCTCCAGGTCCTGGGATCAAGCCCTTTGTCAGGCTCCCTGCTCAGTAGGGAGTCTGCTTCTCCCTCTCCCTCTCCCTCTGCTCCCTGCCCACTTGTGCTTGCTCACTTTATCTCTCTCAAATAAATAAATCTGAAAAAAAATTAAAAAAATTTTTATAGCCATCCTAATGGCTATGAAGTATCTCATAGTGGTTTTGATTTGTATTTCCCTCCTGGCTAGTTATGTGGAGTATCTTTTCATATGCTTATTGGCCATTTGTATAGATTTTTTGTTTTTGATGTAAAATCATCCTTGCAGACCTGGGTAAACTCAAGTTGGTCATGAGGTGTATTTCAAAAGAATTTGGAAGGTCAGTTTCCTAATGTTGTATGAGGATTTTTTTCACTTATACAGTAGTCCCTCTCCTTATCCATGGAGGATACATTACAAGACCCACTGTAGATGCCTGAAACCACAGATAGTATGAAACTCTATACATATATTGTTTTTTGCTATACGTATATACCTATGATAAAGTTTAGTTTATAAATTAGGCACAGTAAGATATTAACACAACATTAATAAAATAGAACAATTGCAGCAGGGGCGCCTGGGTGGCTCAGTCTGTTAAGCATCTGCCTTTGGCTCAGGTCATGATCTCGGGATCCTGGGATCGAGTCTGCATCAGGCTCCTTGCTCAGCAGGGAATTTGCTTCTCCCTCTGCCTGATGCTCCCCATTTGTGCTCGCTCTCTCTCTGATAAATAAATAAATAAATAAAATTGTTAAAAAATATTATTAAAAAAAAACGATTACAGCATATACTGTAATGAAAGTTATGTGCATGTGGTCACTCTCTCAGAATATCTTTTTGTACTGTACTCACCCTTTATGTGAGGATGTGAGAATAAAATGCTTAGGTGAGGAGACTCAGTGAGGTGAATGATATAGGCGTGATGAGGTAGCGTAGGACTACTGTTGACTTTCTGAGTGTATGTCAGAAGGAGGATCACTTGCTTCCAGACCAAGCTGACTGCAGGTAACTAAAACCGTGAAAAGGTTTTACTGTATTGATAAGTGATATGGCTTGTACTGTCCTTTCTCAAACTGTTCTTATTTGGTATCAAGTTTATACTGGCCAGTCTTACTTACTAGTTGAGGAGTATTCCTGCATTTTTCCTCTTTGGAATAATTTTTCCAGGATTTGGGCTTAATTGAGTCTTTGAAAGACAAGTAGAAGCTATCTTTAAACCTTCCAGACCTGATGTTCTTATTTCTTTATTATTATTTTTTTAAGTAAGCTCTACGCCCAACATCGGGCTTAATTAAACCCATGAACTCTGAGATGAACAGTTGCATGTTCCACCCGCTGAGCCAGCCTGGTGCCTCTAAGTCCTGATATTTTCATTTTCATTTTTTCTTTCTTTCTCTTTTTTAAATTAACTTATTATTGGTTTCAGAGGTACAGGTCTATGATTCATTAATCTTATATAATACCCTGTGCTCATTACATCACGTGCCCTCCCTAATTCCCATCACCCAGTTACCCTATCCCTCCACCCACCACTCCTCCAGCAACCCTCAGTTTGTTCCCTATGATTAAGAGTCTCTTGTGGTTTGTCTCCCTCTCTGGTTTCGTCTTGTTATATTTTTTCCTTTCTCCCCATATGACCCTCTGTTTTGTTTCTTAAATTCCACATATTAGTGAGATCATATGACAATTGTCTTTCTTTGATTGATTTATTTTACTTAGCCTAATACCCTCTAGTTCCAGTTCATGTCATTGCAAATGGCAAGAAGATTTATTTATTTATTTGACAGAGAGAGAGAGAGAGAGATCACAAGTAGGTAGAGAGGCAGGCAGAAGCAGGCTCCCTGCTGAGCAGAGAGCCCGATGCGGGGCTCGATCCCAGGACCCTGGGACCATGACCTGAGCCGAAGGCAGTCGCTTAACCAACTGAGCCACCCAGGCGCCCCAAGATTTCATTTTTTGATGGCTGTGTAATATTCCATAGTGTGTGTGTGTGTGTGTGTGTGTGTGTGTGTGTGTGTGTACAGATACCGCAGCTGTGTGTATATATATACACACACACACACACATATACAACATCTTTATCCATTCATCTTATCGATGGACATCTGGGCTCTTCCATACTTTGGCTATTGTGGATATTGCTGCTGTAAACATTGGGGTGCAGGTACCCCTTCAGATCACTACATTTGTATCTTTGGTGTAAATACCCAGTAGTGCAATTGCTGAGTCATAGGATAGCTCTTATTTTCTTTTTGAGGAACCTCCATACTGTTTTCCAGAGTGGCTGCACCAGCTTGCATTCTCACCAACAGTGTAGGAGGGTTCCCCTTTCTCTGCATCCTTGCCAACATCTGTTGTTTCCTGCTTGTTAATTTTAGCCATTCTGACTGGTGTGAGGTGGTATCTCATTGTGGTTTTGATCTGTATTTCCCTGGTGCCAAGTAATTTTGAGCATTTTTTTCTGTGTATGTTGGTCATTTGGATGTTGTCTTTGGAGAAATGACTGTTCATGTCTTCTGCCCATTTCTTGATTGGATTATTTGTCCTTTGGGTGTTGAGTTTGATTAGTTCTCTATAGATTTTGGAAACTAGCCCTTTATCTGGTATGTCATTTGCAAATATGTTCTCCCAATCTGTCAGTTGTCTTTTGGTTTTTCTGACCGTTTCCTCTGCTGTGCAAAAGCTTTTTATCTTTTTTATTTTATTTTTTTAAGATTTTATTTATTTGATAGAGAGATCACAAGTAGGCAGAGAGGTAGGCAGAGAGAGAGGGGGAAGCAGGCTCCCTGCTGAGCAGAGAGCCAGATGTGGGGCTTGATCCCAGGACCCTGAGATCATTACCTGAGTTGAAGGCAGAGACTTTAACCCACTGAGCCACCCAGGCGCCCGAAAAGCTTTTTATCTTGATGAAGTCCCAATAGTTCTTTTTTGCCTTTGTTTTTCTTGCCTTTGGAGAGATGTGTCTAGCAAGAAGTTGCCGCAGCTGAGGTCATGGAGGTTGCTGCCTGTGTTCTCCTCTAGGATTTTGATGGATTTAGGCCTGGTGTTTTTAGATGGATATATTTTAACCATTGAAATTTCTTTACTAGGCTTATTCTGTTTGTTTTTTTTTTTTATCTTTCTTGTCAGTTTTGATAAGCTATATTTTTCTAGAAAATTGTGTTTTAACCTAAACTATCTGAGAAGTTATTGGCCTAACGCTTATTTTAGTATTTTAAAAAATCTCCATCTAGGGGTACCTGGGTGGCTCAGTGGGCTAAAACCTCTGCCTTCAGCTCAGGTCATGATCTCAGGGTCCTGGGATCAAGGCCCATATCAGGCTCTCTGCTCAGCGGGGAGCCTGCTTCCACCCCCTCTTTCTGCCTACTTGTGATCTCGCTCTCTGTGAAATAAATAAATAAGTTCTTTAAAAAAATCTCCATCTGTAGTTGCCTATTTTTTTTTTTATACAGAACACTTCATGAATTTGTGCGTCATTCATGTGCAGGGGTCATGCTAATCTCTGTATTGTTCCAATTTTTTTTAGCTTATGTGCTACCAAAGCAAGCACTATAGTTGCCTTTTTAGATTCTTATATTTTATTTTTTTATCTTTTTTTTAAAGATTTTATTTATTTATTCACGAGAGAGAGGCAGAGGCAGAGGGAAAAGCAAGCTCCCTGTTGAGCAGGGAGCCTGATGCGGGACTCGATCCTAGGGCCCTGGGATCATGACCCAAGCCAAAGTCATTTGACTTTGGCTTAACTATCTGAGCCACACAGGCACCCAGACTCTTATATTTATTTATGCCTTCACTCGGTCTAATAAAATTTTGTCTATTTTGTCTTTTTATTCATTTATTTTTCAAGATTTTATTTATTTATTTGGCAGAGAGAGAGAAAGAGAGCATAAGCAGGGAGAGTAAGAGAGGGAGAAGCAGGCTCCCCTGAGCAGGGAGCCTGATGCGGGCTCGATTCCAGGACCCCAGGATCATGACCTGAGTGGAAAGTAAACCCTTAATTGACTGAGCCACCCAGGCACCCCATGATTTCTTCTTTGAGCCTTGAATAATTTAGTACTATTTTAGAATTTCCAAATATGTCATTTAGGTTGTATTTTTTTTTTTTAATTAATTTATTTAGAGAGAGAAAGTGTGTGTACAGAGCAGGGGTGGGGAGATAGGGGCAGAGGGAGAGGAAGAGAAAGCCTTTTTTTTTTTTTAATATTTTATTTGTTTGTTTTAGAAAGAGAGAGAGTGAGAGAGTATGTACGGAGATAAGGGGTAGAGGGAGAGAGAGAATCCCAAGCAGACTCCGCACTGAGTGCGGAGCCCAGTGCAGGGCTTGATCCCATGACCCCAAGATCACGACCTGAGCTGAAATGAAGAGTTGAACACTCCACGGACTGAGCCACCCTAGTATCCTGGGAGAGAGAGAGTCTTAAGTAATGCAGAGCCCCACTGAGGCTTGATCTCATGATCCTTGAGATCCTTGAGATCATGACCTGAGCTGAAACCAAGAGTTGGCTGCTCAACCAACTGTGCCACCCAGGCCACCCTAGGTTGTATTTTTGATATTGATTTTTTTTTTTTTTTTTAAGATTTATTTATTTATTTAAGAGAGAGAGGGAGAAGGTGTGTGTGTAGTGGGGGAAGGGGCAGAGGAAGAAAATCTTTAAGCAGATTTCTCACTGAGCAAGGAGACAGATGGGGCTCCATCTCACGACACTGAGATCATGAGCTGAGCTGAAACCAAGAGTTGGAAGCTTAAGCAACTGAGCCA
>CM053619.1:31440964-31458051 GCA_028646535.1 Procyon lotor
AGTGTGTGTGTGTGTGTGTTTTAGATTAAGCTTATTGTTTAGGTTGTTCACATTTTCTCTATCCTCACTAATATTTGGTAGACTTTTGTATTAATAATTTAAAATTGTATTTATTTTACAATTTAAAATTGTAACAAATTGTACAATTAAAAAAGTTTAATTTACAATTTAAAATTGTATTTAAAATTTAAGTTTTAAATTGAAATTTAAAAACATAGAGTTGTCAGTTGTCTCCTTGTGGTTCTGTTAATTTCTGTTGGAAATATTTTGAGGATGCCTTCCACAAATATTTTGGGATGCCTTACCTGACACTGGCTGCAGTTGAACTTTGACTACAGATAATAAAGCCAGTAGAGTTATCAGGAGTCTTGTGGCTACTTTCACTTCAGTTTCATGTTTATTGAAGTGGAAATTTCTTTTCTTTTTTTTTAAGATTTTTATTTATTTGACAGAGAGAAACACAACGAGAGAGGGAACATAAGCAGAGGGAATGGTAGCAGGAGAAGCAGGCCTCCTGCTGAGCAGGGAGCCCAATGTGGGGCTCGATCTCAGGACCCCGGGATCACGACCCGAGCCAAAGGCAAACCCCTAACGACTGAGCCACCCAGGCGCCCCTGAAGTGGAAGTTTCTAAATATTGCCTGCTCAGTGAAGAAAACAAACATTTTATTAGAGACATCCAAGTTTAGGATTATTGCATCTTCCTGGAATTGTTTATAGTTATTCTCATAATCTCTAATAAGGCTTTTTGCCTTAGATGCTCTCTAATATTAATGTAATAATTCTGATAATGTCCTTACTAGTTTTTCCATTTATCAGTCTATCCCTCTTACAAGTTATTCTGTATATACAGTATTATTTTAAAAAGTAAATCTTTAAAAAGTGTTTCTTTTTTTTTTAAAGACTTTATTTATTTATTTGACAGAGAGGAGAGAGATCACAAGTAGGCAGAGAGGCAGGCAGAGAGAGAGGAAGCAGGCTCCCCGCTGAGCAGAGAGCCCGATGTGGCGCTCGATCCCAGGACCCTGGGATCATGACCTGAACCAAAGGTAGAGGCTTTAACCCACTGAGCCACCCAGGCGCCCCTAAAAAGTGTTTCTAAAAATCAGATTATTTGATTCCATTCTGCCTATGAAACATTTTTTCCCCTTCTCTGAATATACAATTTATTTATGTCTCTGAGTCTCTTGTCATAGTCTTTCTGCTTCATTCTGCCTTTCTGCTTGGTGAACTGCCTCATCCCCCAGAGTCCCAGTTCAGGTGTTTCCTTTATACAGTTTCTGACTTAACTCATTTTTTTCTCATAGTTATTCCTGCATATTTTCATTTCTTACTTTCATTCTTTCACTCATTCTTTTTCCCCTTTTCTTTCCTCCCCCCCTCCACATTTTTTATAGATATATAATTTATATTCACTGAGATGCATAGACCCTAAGAGTACAATCTGATGATTTGGTAAATTTTTATACCTCTGCAGACACCACCCCAGTCAAGATATAGAATATTTCCATCAGCCCAGAAAGGTACCTTCTGCCCATTTCTGGTCATTCTCCACCGTTTTGATTCCTGCCATCATAGATTAGTTTTGTCTTTCTTGAACTTACATAAATAGAATCATACATTGCAAAGGCTTATGTGTGACTTCATTAACTCAAGCTAATGTTGAGATGTGTCTGTTTTTAAGTGTATCTATAGTTGATTCTCTTTTTATTGCAGAGTAGTATTCTGTTGCACGAATACACCACAATATCTTGGTTCTCCTATTGTTGGATATTTGGAACATTGCCAGTTTGAGGCTATTGTGGCTAAAGCTGCTGTAAACATTCTTTTTTTTTTTTTTTAAGATTTTATTTATTTGACAGAGAGAAACATAGCGACAGAGGGAATGGTAGCGGGAGAAGCAGGCTACCTGCTGAGCAGGGAGTCCGATACAGGGCCCGATCCCAGGACTCTGGGATCATGACCTGAGCCGAAGGCAGGCACTTAATGACTGAGCCACCCAGGCGCTCCTTGTATTGCTTTTTAAAAAAAATTTTTTCATTACTTTTAAGCTCATTTTTATTTTTATTTTTTTTAAGCTCATTTTTAAATTAAATTTTATTTATTTGTTTTAGAGTGTGTGCATGTGGGGGGGAGGAGCAAAGAGAAAGGGATGTATCTTTTTTTTAAATTCTTTTATTTAAAGGTTTTATTTATTTATTTGAGACAGAGAGAGAGAGGCACAAGTGGTGGGGGGTACAGAGGGAAAGGGAAAAGCAGACCCCCCCCCCCAGCTGGAGCTTGATGTGGGACTCGATACCAAGACCCTGAGCTCATGACCTGAGCCAAAGGCAAATGCTTAACCCAGCCACCCAGGCAGCTTGGGGTGAGAGAATTTTAAGCAGACTCCATGCTAAGTGCAGAGCCCGACCTAATCATGACCTGAGCCGAAACCAAGAGTCAGATGCTTAACCGAGTGAGCCACCCAGGTGCCCCTTATCTGTATTACTTTTATAGACTTTATCACATGGTGTCTTATTGGTTGTGTTCAGCCTTTTTCTTAATTAGACTACAGGCTTCTTAGTAAGTAGGAAGTTGTTTTATTTTTGTTTGTACTTCCCAGACTATCTGTCACATTGCTTTGAAAATTACTTGTGGTGTATGAGGGAAAAACCAGCTTGTTCCCTAGGAAGTGAAGTCTCTGGAAGAATAAGAAAATTTTGCCTTCTGTGTCTCCAGAGGGGGAGGAAGAGAAGGAAAAACTGGCAGAGCTTCTATTACAGCCATTGCTTGAATTTTGGGTTGGGGGAGCTCGCTGAGACTTTGGCATGGGAAGACCGTTTTGTTTCATACCATTTTATTTAAATTGCCTCCATTCTAGTCATATGGTGCTACTGTGAGGAAGGGTTTTTACCTTCAGTTGGTGTGATTGGCCCGAAGCAATTTATGTAGATCAGTAGGCCATTTGTGTTAGTGTTGCATCATACGGTGACACAAAATGTTCGATTTTCACTTTGCAGTGTTGCTTGTGAAACAGAAAGTGGCTGCAGCATTTAAATATGTGGTATTGTGTTCTTATTTTGCAGTTAAATCCAGATGTGAATGTTTTCCAGCGGAAATTTGTGAATGAAGTTAGAAGATGTGAAGAAATGGATCGAAAGCTTCGTATGTGCATTTTGGTTCTGTATTGTGTTCCTGTGATGTCATTTAAGTTAGAGCACTAGTCCTCTTTTTTTTTTTTTTTTTTAAGATTTTATTTATTTGACAGAGAGAAACACAGGGAGAGAGGGAACACAAGCAGAGGGAATGGTAGCGGGAGAAGCAGGCTTCCTGCTGAGCAAGGAGCCCGATGTGGGGCTCGATCCCAGGACTCTGGGATCATGACCTGAGCTGAAGGCAGACGCTTAACGATTGAGCCACCCAGGTGCCCCGAGACACTAGTCCTCTTAAAAGAAAAAAATACACAGAAGAGAAAGAAAAGAAGAATAGTCTTACGATCCTGATATTAAGATGAATTTCTTGCGTACAGTAGATTTTGTGATATTGGGGCTAGGTGGTTCTTAATGGAAACCTTGGTTGAGATGACAGGGCTGAAAACCCAACATAATGGTTATTTATTTATTTTTTCATAATGGTTATTTTTTTGTGAGAAGTGTTTTATAGTAGTACTGCACTATAGAATTCTGAGAGGCAGGACACAGACCACCATCTTATTTTATTTTATTAAATGATTTTTTATTTTTTTAAAGATTTTATTTATTTATTTGACAGAGAGAGATCACAAGTAGGCAGGGAGGCAGGCAGAGAGAGAGGGGGAAGCAGGCTCCCTGCTGAGCAGAGAGCCAGATGTGGGGCTCGATCCCAGGACCCTGAGATCATGACCTGAGCTGAAGGCAGAGGCTTTAACCCACTGAGCCACCCAGGCACCTGTAAAGATTTTATTTTTAAGCAATTTCTATATCCAACAGGGGGCTCAAACCCACAACTCTGAAATCAAGAGTTGCACGCTTCACTGACTGAGCTGTCTAGATGTCCCACTATTTATTTTAAGATGTCAACATAGCCACCTTTTAATTTGACCTTTTTATGAGGGAAGAAACTAACACATTTATTAGGGTCCTATCGAGAGTTGGGGTGTTCATGTGCTTTATTTCATTCGTTCCTCACACTATTCCTTCAGGTGGGTGTTACCTCATTTAACAAATGAAGAAGCTGGGGCACCTGGCTGGCACAGTTGGTAGAGCATCTCACTCTTGATCTCAGGGTCACGAGTTCGAGCCCCATGTTGGGTGTAGAGATTTCTTTAAAAATAAGTGATAAATAAATAAATGAGGAAACCAAAGACCAAAGAGGTTAAGTGACTTGCCTGAGAACATAACCAGTTATGCTGGAATCAGTATTTGAATCCCTTGCTCTCTCTGGCTCCCAAACCAGTGATCTTGCTGCTACACTATGCCAGCTTTCAGTTAGCTGGCGGGTAAATTTGGTCTCTGCCCTAGAAAATGGGTCTAAAAATGCCCTAAAAAATTTGGTCTCTGCTCTAAAAAATGGGCAAGTTGTCACTTTTCTGGTGTTTTAGGGCATTACTCCATGTCACACTCCACGTCATGCTTTGTTAAAACCGATCTCACTGTTTTCAAATTTTGTAGAACTCTTTCGATCTGGAGTTGTCTCCCTAGTGTGCAAACTGTCAGATATTCCGTTGGATCGCACTGTTCTGTAGCTCTGCTCTACGGCAGTGTCTACAAACAGAACCGTCGTACTCTGGAGTAGGCGTCGCACAGGGTGAACTGAAGCCGATGAGCTTTTAAGATCAGAAGAGGGAAAGGAGATGGTTGTGGGATGATCGTCCTCTTTGGGGTCTCTGTGATTTAGAGAGAGTGCAGTGGAAGAAGAGGAACGTGGAGGAAAAAGGATTTACGTGTTGTGGTTTTTTCGTATGAACGTATCTTTATGAAACAAAGCTCTTTTTAGCCAGGTTTTCGCTCTTATTTTTTTCCTCAAATATTGGCAACTCCAGGCCTATGCTATACATGAATTTTTTGATTCTGTCATTTTAGGATTTGTTGAGAAAGAGATAAGAAAAGCTAATATCCCAATTATGGACACTGGTGAAAACCCAGAGGTGCCCTTCCCCCGGGACATGATTGACTTAGAGGTAAACAATTCTTCTAAGGAAGCCAGATACGTTTCTTTCTACTTAAATACAAAAATCATTTTCCTGTGTGGTTGGAGAGTAGAGGAATTCTTGCTGCCATTGTCCGCATTGTCTCTTGCTTATGAGTTTCTCGTGGAGACTTATTATAGAGCACTATCGTGAACAATATCACATGCCACCAAATAATGTTTATTCCCTTATTGAAGCCTTATTGGATTAATGTCAACTTACCTAGCAATTTATTAATCTCATAGACTAAATGAATAAGCAGTAGACTTTTCAATATTTATTTTATCCATCCAAAATCCTCTGAGAAAAAAAAAACAAAACGAAGTCCTCTGAGAAATTCAACCAAGTGTAAAATAGAACCTATAGATAAAGACAGATGCTAAGCAAAAAATTTTCATAAAGAAAGTTGCCCTGGTAAAATCACATATTTGCTGGGTAGATATAAAATATGTTTGAACCATGAGGGTTGTAAGAATTCTGTGGGATGGTTGAATTCATCTGCCTTTCAGAACAAGCATATTGAGCTTAGTTTAAGTTAATAGTTTGTTTTTTTTTTTCCTGTAGGCCAATTTTGAGAAGATTGAAAATGAACTGAAGGAAATCAACACAAACCAGGAAGCTCTGAAGAGAAATTTCCTGGAACTGACTGAATTAAAATTTATACTTCGCAAAACTCAGCAGTTTTTTGATGAGGTCAGACTATTGTTTCTTTTAGTAATTGAGCAGCTGATATCACACCTGCACAAGTGGGCCATGTTATTATTCCAGAAATTATTTTAATTTGCTAGTTTGAAAGCAGTGCCATTTTTACACCATTTTAGTTGAAGAAATATCAGATTATGTTCCATTTTTCATGCAGTACACAGCCAGTCATGGTTTTGTATATTTTTACATTTTCTGCAATTTTTCATCCCAAGATGGGGAAAGGAACCCTAAAGTAATTGTATACACATAGTTGAAATTTTTACATTATATTTTAAGGTAAGTAAAGGCTTAAGGTAAAAGTTAAAGCAATAAGAAACATTTGGTCCTACATGAAATGATAACGAAGTTTTAACCTCCGAACTTTTTATCATCAAGGTTTTATTTTTATTTTATTCTCTACGTTTGCTTATCAATCATGAGCACATTTGTAACTACCCACATAACACATATCCCATTTTAATTTTTCAAGAGTTTTTCTTTATGTTATATGGAAATACTGGTAGTATGCCTGTTTTGAAATTCTTGGATTTTCACGGAAACTCAATTGTACTACTTTATAGGGAAAAATGTAAATCAGTTCCTGGGTTAAAAATGTAGGTTGCACATGACAGTTTGCTGAGGTTAGCCCATGGAAAGGCATGGGAGCAAGGCTTTCAGAAGGCTTCCTTCTAATTATACTTGGAGAGAAGTCTTAGCTTTCAGCCTGGACTTGCTTTGTTGGTGGCCCAAGATATCGAGAACTCTCTTTTTTATGGTAAGGTGTCTTTGCCATCAGATTAGTAATATCGGACACTTCAGCTGTTGGTCCAGCCACTCTTCAGTGTGCCTTCCATAAAATTCTTCATTTCCTTTGCTCAACAACAACAAAAAATTTGGCAAAGCTTTTTAAAAATAGACTTGTTTTAGTTAGCACGTGATGTATTCTTTCTCTCTTTTTTTTAAAGATTTTACTTATTTATTTGAGAGAGAGAAATACCGAGAGAGAACAAGCAGTGGGGAGAGGGAGAAGCAGGCTCCCCACTGAACAGGGAGCCCCACGTGGGGCTCCATCCCAGGACTCTGAGATCATGACCTGGGCCGAAGGCAGATGCTTAATGCACTGAGCGACCCGGGTGCCCCGCGTTATGTATTCTCAGTTCTACTTTTAATATCTGTCTTTTAGGGAAAGACCAAGTCTCTAGCCATCTAGACTGGAGCAGGGCTCTGTAACCAGCAGCATGGGCCTCACCTGGGAGCTTGTCAGAGTGCACAACCCTAGTCCTCACTGCAGACTCAGGGAATCTGATACTCTGAGGGTGGGGCCCAGCGATCTGTTTTCACAAGGTGACTCTGAGGCACACTAGTTTGTGAACCACTGGGCTCCAGAAAGTCAGCCGAAGATGTGATACATTCCTCAGTAACTAAGGACTGACTCAGTGAATCCATGCTAATTAAAAAAATCCACTGGGGCAAGGGACCAGGGAAAAGCTCAGATGAATTTAATTGGGTGAACATCCCAAGAATCAGGATCTGGCTGTGTATCAGGAGAGGTTTGGTGGGAATATTCAGCTTGCTCACCGAGTGGAGAATTTTGAGACTGACAGAAACTTCTTTCACCAGTCCCCGATATCTCATTGCATTAGAGGGTGTGGGACAGTGTGATTAGCTCTTTCCAAGTGTTTCAGGTCTTTTGCAACAGGCATGGCCACTTTTGTCATGTGGTTTTAATGAACAAATAATCTGGAATTTCAGTTGCTCACTACCTAAACTGTTGCTGTATTTATATTCATTAACTTACTGAACACTAATGAGCACCTACTCTTCGTGAGGCACAAGATGAGTAAGACATGGTCCCTGTGCTCATGGAATGCATCTCTTAGTCATATCAGGAAACATGCCAGAACACAGTGCCTCCATATGCTCCCAGATGTGTGCTTTTCTAAATGTGTCCAAGCTGCTGCCCGCAGATCCAATTTCAGCTGGCCTCAGAATCAAAGCCAGGTACTTTGAGCATCATTTGGGGCTTAACTCTTTTGCCTTACCCGCCCTTTCTTCCCCTTTTTATATAGTCTTAGTTTATTGCTGGGTTGTTGCTGAAATGTATGCAAATGTCTTTCATAACCTGAGTTTAAGGAAGGCTTAAACTTGGCTTCCTTGTCTAGTTCATTCTGAGAGAAAATCTGAATAAAGATTGACAGGTGGACTCCCTCATGGGCAATAGTTACTTGAATTGTTAATGTTATTTAAAACACGATGCTAAAAACAAAATAAGAGAAATCATTTGGAAAGATGATCACGGTTTTAAAATCGTTAAGTTCTGGATTTAGGAATGTTGCGATTAATAAATTTCAACATGAAACAGCCATTCTGAGAAGGCACGCTGGAAGTCCTCGTGACCTTCTTGCCCAATCCCCAGGGCGTTGTTTTCCCCCTTAACTCACGCAAAACATTTTCTGGTGGGGGGGGGTAATAATCTTGAAGTACTTTTGAGCATGAGGCCTTGGCTGTGAGAGATTCTTTGGCTGCTTTTGTCCTCAGTCTCTCTTGTTTGTAGCACCCTCACCGTAGTGTGGGGAGTCTTCTGGCAAGAGCTACCCTGCCTTTCTGAGTGCAGAGTCCGTGCCTTGCAAGAGGCCTCCCACTAGCTCAGAGGCTCAGCCAGATCACTTTCAGTGACCCTTGCCCTGCTGTTGCCAGACAGCAGCGTCAGGTGTCACTGCCTTGATAGGAAATGAGACCTCACAGAGTAAATGCATCCGTACATGAGTGCACACTTTAAATAACAGTGGAAGATAAAGAAACCTGGGACCCTCAAATCTTGGAAACGTAATTTTTTTTCACGAGATTGTCTTTCATGCCTGAAATTACAGTGTTTGCAAATGGCCTAAAACACGACCAGTTCAAACCCTTCTTTTATTTTATAAAATTTGGTGAACATGATCAGTAATTTATAATAATGAGTTAGCAGAAAATGGCTAAATCAGAAAATGATTCTTTCCGTCTTTAGGCATAGTGGTCATAATTGGCAAGATGTCTAGAAGGGGGAGAGTAAATATAAATTCAACATTCTAATGATTTAAGATGATTACAAGTTCGACTTAGCCACTTCTTATCCAGAGCATTTAAAATGACTTGTTAATGATTATCCTTTTCTCAGTCTTCTTGCTTATGAAGAACTGTAAGAGCTGGAGAGAGTTCTCCGCATCTTTTACCATAAGCACACCTAACACATGAGAGCGTAAAGAAGACTGGAAAAGTAATGGTTAATGGCATGCAGGTCCCTGCCTTCCTTTCCTTCTGAGTCTTCCATCCATCTGCTTTTCTTTACTTTTCTTTCCCACCTGCCATCTCCTCTGGGGCTTGGGTGAATAGCTTTAGTGATGAAATGTGATTTCTCTCTCAATGTAGATGGAAGTAAAAGTGTTTGCTCTTGGTAATCAATGGAGCTTGAACTGGACGTGCTGTGGACAGGGCGCCGCTCAAATTCTGCCACTTCCTCTTTCAGGGCCTGGTTTTCGTGTTCTGACTGGGGGAAAGGTGAACCGGAGAGCATAGCAAGTAATTCAGACACACATTGGCAGTGTTGTTACTGTTATCAGGGAACCCAGAATAGGAGTCAGATAACCCCACGATGTGGTTTTAGAGATCGTCTTAAAGGCCCGCGGTGAGCAGTTCTGGTCCTCCAAGTTCCCCACGAGGCACAATTATTTTATTTAAAAATGTTTGACTTACCCCTCTAAGATTTAGGATTCTTAAGTAGCAAGTAGTGAAATTAAGAATTAGAATCTTACTGCAAGTTTCCGTTTAATTTGAATTCTGCTGAGGATTTTGCACGCCCACAGAGCCCCAGGCTGGTAGTAGATGACAGCGAAGTCTAGTTGCTCGGCACTTTTTGCTGCTCCAGCAGTTGTCCTCTGTAGAGCACGTAGGTTCACGCTGCGCCTGATCTTTTGGGTCTGCCGAAAGCAGGTCTTGTGAACCGTGGCAGGAAGTAGGCAGAAGTCTTGCGGGTAACAGTCAGTTTCGCTGGTTTTTGCCATGGGACATCCCAAGAACAAACTGAAATGAGGTAGTCATCCAGATCCTTAAAATGAGTTGCCCGTGGCTTGCAATCAGCTGATTTGATATTAAGTAGAAACAAAAAAGAAAGCCCCCTAAACTTCCATTGATAGGAAGAGGAAACCTGTTGCCCCCATTATCGCATCTTAAACTTTTTCAACATCTCATGACAGTATCTGTCTGCCCTCTGATGTACTCAGTGCCTGCCCTTTTCAAAATTTCTTTTGTTTTATTTTCAGGGGGGTGGGGGAGTGGAAAGAGTGGAGGGAGGGTTGAATGTTGATCCTGCATCAACTTTTAGAATTCACTTCCCCCAAAATTTCTTTCTCCCTTTTTTTAGGCTTTCAGCCTTGTCATTTGGTTTTTATCCTCAAGTTTATACTCAATCCTAAAGCCCCCTCCCCCATCCCTTGACTTTACCTTTATGGTCCTATCACTTATCAGGTGAGGTTCCCTTGTGACATTTTTTTAAGTTTTTTTTTTTTTTTTTTTTTTAAGATTTTATTCATTCATTTGACAGTGGGAGACACAGCAAGAGAGAGAACACAAGCAGGGGGAGTAGGAGAGGGAAAAGTAGGCCTCCCGCCTAGCAGGGAGTTCCATGTGGGGCTGGATGCCAGGACCCTAAGATAATGACTGGAGCCGAAGGCAGATGCTTAATGACTGAGCCACCCAGGTGCCCCACCCCTGTGACATTTTTTGATTACAGGGTTAATAGGAAAGGAGTTGAATCGATGTTTGGAATGAAAATGATAGAGAAAAATTCTCCTAATTTCTTTGTTTAGTTTTGCTTTTGAAAAGGAAGATTATTCTGGCTGATTTCTAGTCTTTGGTCAAACAAGCAGTGTATGGATATTAAAGTTGGGGAGATCAAGTGATAGAGAAGTTGATTTGCCTTTATTTTTTAGAGTTGCCTTTATTTTTTAGAGTACCTTCTCCTTCCTAATAAGAATAAAAGGTGGTACGGTGTGTTGGGTAGAGAGTGTAGGAAGTATGGATCTCCATCTGAGAAGGTCCCTCTCCTCCTTCATTTCATTGTATAAACTGTCATGGTGGAAATCATTTTAAATCTGAACAATTAAACTAGCCGACATGTTCTGTATTGGTTATCGGTTACATTATCTTCACTTGATTGAGATTATTGGCTTCCACTTTGTTCTCAGTGACCCTTAAGCTATATAGCCTAACATGAACTTCTTTTAATATTCTTAGATTCCTGGTCAGAAACTAGGACATTCAGATAGATTTTCACTTTTTCTTCCTTTTGTTGATACACTGGAGGCCCAGGCCTGCCCAACTACTGTGCTGCTTCTCCTTGTGGAGAAAAAAATACTCTTTAAATCCCATGGCTTGGGGGATTTTATACAGTGGCCATGCTGAAAGCTCTGATGCTCTGAATTTTGAAGAGCATGGAAACCCAGACACATGGCAATGCCCTTTCCACATTTCTCCCGATCATACTATGCTTGGGACAATGGCTGTGCCTTGCTTTCTTCCTTGGAAGGAGAGTCTCCATCTTTCACATTCCCACCCAGGGAAAATTCTAGTCTGTAGCTCCCTGGAAATTTGATGTTGAGAGTATCTTCAGAGTTGCTTTGGTTTTACTGAAAACGGAGGAACATTTCAGCTTCCATCCACATGCACACGTATTTCTTGGTACTTCATGGCTCATCAGGGAAACACAGAAAAAATGGTTTCCACCAAGTAACAGATTTATACATTGCCGCCATTATTTAGTGTTTTTTTCCCTTTATTCCTTATTTCAAAAACCATTTCCCCAGATGCTTTACTGGGGCAATTTAGCTTTCTTTTCCTCTTGTTTCTTTGCTTTGTTTTCTTCCCTTATCCTTTTTGTGGGTATGTTGTCTCTTTTGGTGGTTTCTTTCTTTTCCGTCTTTATTTTCTGAACTTATCTCCTGGCTCCTCGTTCCCTGCATGCCACTAACTATTTTCATTAGATATTAATTGATTTGTGAATTCAGGCTGAATTGCATCATCAGCAGATGGCGGATCCAGACTTGTTGGAAGAGTCCTCGTCCCTCCTGGAGCCAAGTGAGATGGGAAGAGGCACACCTTTAAGACTTGGGTAAGTCGTGCTTCAACCGCCCATAACTCGGGATCACATTCATTTTTGCCATCAGAAGAGTAGTGGGGCTGGGCATTCACTTGTTTCCAGGATGTGTTCTCTTCTGAGCTTCTTGAGATGTGTTCCTATGTCACTTTGGATTCAGTTCCTGAGCTGTTCTGTCAACTGTCTCCGGGTTCTGGGAAGACGACTTTGGGAGCCCTTTTGACATAACATTGTATAGCCTTGTGTTTGTCCTGCGCCTCTGCCCTGACTTCCCTCCTTTGTCTTAAAGCCTTCCAACCCATGGCATGGAGTAGAGTTCCCCATCTGGCTCTTCTCCCCACAGCTTCGTGGCCGGTGTGATTAACCGGGAGCGCATCCCTACTTTTGAGCGCATGCTTTGGCGGGTGTGCCGGGGGAATGTGTTCCTGCGACAGGCTGAGATCGAGAACCCCCTGGAGGATCCTGTGACTGTAAGACAAGGAAATTGTGTCCCGTGGAGTAGGTCTTGTAAAGGGAGCTCAGGGCAGTAACCCTGCATGGTACCACCTAAATCTGACCCTCCCCAGAGGAGCCCTTATGTTTCCTCCTGCCCTGATCTGCGAATAGGAAGTACTGCTCTTTTCCTCTTAACTTCTGTCCTCTACGTACCGATGATGTGTACTGACAGATGCACAGACATTTCAGGCCTCACCTGTGTCGGTATTATTGGACTATAAATATGTTTTCTCCTCTTATTTTAAACTTCAGCTTTATATACTTTCTATTACTTATCAAAGGCCAAAAGAAAATTAACTTTCTATGAAAATTAAGAGCATGACATCTGGTTCCAAGTTTGGTAATATCAATGTGTAAGAAGAGGAGAGAGTTCCTCCTCAATTATGAGCTTTATAAGTTGATGAAGTTTTTACTTGGTAAGGTTTTTTGTCTGCTTGTTTGTTGGGAGATTTAGGAACTTAGTTTAAAACTAATATATGGTGCAAGATCAGAGGATCTTCGCTACCCAGTGCTTTGCAGAGTAGGAATGGCTGAACATCTTGGCATTTGACATAATGGGACAGAGCTCTTAACATCAACCTACACTAAGTATGGTGAATCCTGATTTCAAAGCTCACAAACAAGGAAGATGAAATGTTCTGCAAAAAAATTTACTTTACTTTTGTATTGGTATTATTTGGAAGCCTGGGCTTGGTTTTTCCGTTGAAAATCATCCTTTGGATTTTTTAAAGTTAGTATCCTTTGCTCCACGAAGAGAGATTGGATTGTGAGACTTCTCAGAGTGGGTGGGTCGTGCCGCTGAAATGGTATGAGCACCTGAGGCTTTTATCCTCCTGAACAGGAGAGTGGTGATCTTAGGGTTCGGGGAGCCCCCAGAGCAGCAGTTCTGCGGACTCCTCGAAGGCTGTCCTCGCATTGTGGAGACATTGCCTTCTGCAGTGACTCCTAACGTGGAGCTCTTCTCGGGAATGTTCGGCCAAGTTTCTGGGCAACAGAAACATTAGTTTATCCACCAGTTGAGGAGACGGGTCTGGCTAGCTACAGCAGGACGGCTGCAGAAGGCATGTGCTCCAGGTTATTCTCCGTCCTGGAGGACTCAGGGCCTTAAGACTCTTCGCCTCATTTTCTTCATTCCTCATCTCATTTTATCCTTTTAAAGTTTGTTTTTTTATTATAAAAACTCTAAGAATATGAGAAAATACAGGCAACCAGAGGCAATGCTGGTTAACACCCAGTTAAGCTTATTTTTCTGATCTTGCCCTGCAGTCCTTGTGTCAGACTTCACATGTGGACTTGGTATTTGGAATAGATTGCCCTCCTCCCTGCCCCTTAGATCAAACTGAGCATGAAGCATGAGATTCCATATCAACATTCTTCCCAAACCCTCACTTCCTTATAGTTCTTTAGTTCCCTAAGGGAACTTCTAGGAACTTCTGGGAACTTCTAAGCATGGAACAAACAGGATAGCTTTCTTTCCTCTCCTCTCTCCTTACTCAGGCAGTGTAAGGTCTGCAGTTGAATTGGTGAAAAGGGCTATATGGTGCTATGAGGAGAATCATCTTAGTGTCTGTGTTCAGCTCATGGTTGAGTTTGAAAACAAACACAGAAGGTTTTTTGCGTGAATGAGAGACCACAGGGCAAATGTTCTTCTAACAAAGCTTAAACGGATGGAGGACGATAATTCAAGTGCAGGGTTGCCATATCCTTCAAGGACTCCATTGTTCCTCTAGCACCAAGACAGTAGGGTATTTAAGAAATTTTCTTCCAGGCCAGAAGTCTGAATTCTCTGTTTTGGGTTTGGGGCCCAGGGTGACTACGTGCACAAGTCCGTATTCATCATTTTCTTCCAAGGCGATCAGCTGAAAAACAGAGTCAAGAAAATCTGCGAAGGGTAAGAGAAATGTACCTCTCAGAGAGTGCAGCCAGGCTGCCCAACTATTAAGTCTTGGAATATAAAAGAATGAAACAATAACCCTTTTAGTCTACTTTGACACAGCGCAAATATCTTTTAATTGTATTAGGGCTATTTTAAACAATTAGAAAGACCTAAGTTCGTTTTTAAAAGTACTGTCAAAACCACAATTTCCTTTCTTTGGAAAAAAGTCATTAGGACTCATGGTTTACAAATGCTACATTGTTCTAAGACAATGGGTTTGTGTACCCAGCAGTGTGCTGTAGGCACCATGCCTGCACACTTTTCTGAAATTCTACCATAGAGTCTCTTTTCTTTGCCTTTTTTTCTAATAATTTACAATATGATTTGCATTAGTGAGTTTTTACAATTTTAATCTAAGGGAATTCCGTAGCTGCAGAGAATGTAAGGATGGTTCAAATGTTATTGCTCTATCTGTAGGACACTTTGTATTTATTAATGATCAGTGCACCAGTTTGAGCTAATCCTGTTTTGGTCCTTCTAGTACATTAAGATTTCTTTCTGAGCTTTAAATTGGACAGGTTGAGAAGCTTCAGTGCTCATCAGGCTGTGTCTGTACGTTCCAGGTTCCGGGCCTCACTCTATCCCTGTCCTGAGACACCACAGGAGAGGAAGGAAATGGCTTCTGGAGTTAATACCAGGATTGATGATCTCCAAATGGTACCAGAGGGCTGGAGGGAATTTTTTTGTGTGTGAAATACTATAATCAAAGACCGTTTTCCTTCCTTGAAACACTAACAGTTTATGAGACACCTATAGCAGCCAGGATGCCAAAAAAAGAAGTGTCCACGGGTGACTTGTGCCCTTGGGAGCTGGGGAAAAGCTGCAGGGAATGACTATTAAAAATAGCATGACAGTGTTAATCATCCTCAAACGTGACAGGAATGCTCTACATCTGAAATTGTTGCTTCGAGTAGTCAGTTTCCCTCTGCATGAGTCTGAGGTATTTTTTATGAGTAAAAAAAAAAGGGGGGCGCCTGGGTGGCTCAGTCGTTAAGTGTCTGCCTTCGGCTCGGGTCATGGTCCCAGGGTCCTGGGATCGAGCCCCGCATTGGGCTCTCCGCTCTGAGGGAAGCCTGCTTCTCCCGCTACCATTCCCTCTGCCTGTGTTTCCTCTCTCGCTGTGTTTCTCTCTGTCAAATAAATAAAATCTTTAAAAAAAAAAAAAAAAAGTATACTTAGATGAGAAAAAAAAATCAAGTAATACAGAAGTGTTCATAAAGTCAGTTCCGCCGTCTCTCACACTCTCCCTCCTCTGGCAGCCATTCTTAACAGCTTGGTGTGTGACTCTGGTCACCTCAGATCTTAAACACACAGTCTAGCCAGAGGCCTACTCTCAGTCTTGTACCCCAGAAGAGACTGTGTTAGATTTTACCTCATCATCTGTGTGGTTTATACACTCCGTGGTTATCATGAGGTGCTAAGGACGGAGTCATGATTGAGGTGTGCATGGAAAGAAAGCATGGCCAGTTGGAGCTTTGTTCCCTGTTGAAAAGATGTGATGATTGTCCTCTTGAAACATTAAAACATACGGTAGTCCCCACTCCCCCTTATCTGCGATTTTGCCTTCTGAGGTTTCAGTTACCCACAGTCAACTGCGGGTCTGAAACATGATCCTCCCCCTGAAGATGTCAGAAAGTTAGTAGTAGCCTAACGCTGCGTCACATGCCTGCGTCATTCTCCTCACTTTATCCCCTCACGTAGGCATTGTATCCTCACATCCTCACAAGAAGGGTAAGTATGGTATAATAAGATATTTAGAGAGAGATCACATTCACATGACTTTTATTATAGTATATTGTTATAATTATTCTATTATTAATGTTAATTTCTTACTGTGCATAATTTTTAAATTAAACCTCGTCATAGGTATGTGTGTATAAAAAAAAATGTACTACAAATAAGTACTATTCACAGTTTCAGGCACCCACTTGGGGATCTTGGGTGGTGTCCCCTACAGATAAAAGGGCCCACTGTACTTAATCTTAAAGACGGTTCTTTCCAGCAGGGGCAGAATTGTCAGGGATATGTTGTAACTCCCATTTCAACTCCCTTTGTCATCTTTCCCTCCAACTCCCATTGTCTATGACCTACGAACTTGACCTATTTCCATCTCCTTTGAGATACACTTACCTGTTTAACCAAAGGAAGAGAGTTTTTTAGACCTGCTGGTGGGCGATAGGCCAATTAGTATGTACTGGGTTCTAGAGCTATGTTATCCCTTCCTTGACTTATATATTTTCTTTTATTAAGATTTTATTTGTTAGGGAGAGAGGCAGTAATAGAGGGAACACAGGCAGAGGGAGTGGGAGAGGGTGAAGCAGGCTTCACAGCAGAGCAGGGGGCCCGACACGGGGCTCAGTCCCAGGACCCTGGGATCGTGACCTGAGCCGAAGGCAGGTGCTTAATGACTGAGCCACCCAGCTGCACCATACGAATAGGTTTTTATTTTTTTTATTTTTTTATTTTAAGATTTTATTTATTTGATAGAGAGAAACACAGCGAGAGAGGGAACACAAGCAGAGGGAATGGTAGTGGGAGAAGCAGGCTTCCTGCCGAGCAGGGAGCCCGATGCGGGGCTCGATCCCAGGACCCCAGGATCATGACCTGAGCCGAAGGCAGACGCTTAATGACTGAGCCACCCAGGCTCCCCACGAATAGGTTTTTAAAATGCATGGGCAATATGATCAGAATTTGATC
>CM053619.1:31458151-31488633 GCA_028646535.1 Procyon lotor
TTTCAAAAAAAATAAAAAGGGTTTGAATATCAAGGAGTGAGATGTAGGGGTGGGGGATGGGGAAAGAGAAAAGCAGAAAGGGCAATGCTTGCAAGTTTATCTATAGTCTTTCCAGAAGTTTGAATAGTAGTTGTAAAATTGTCAACAGCCAGGAGAGAAAATAACTTTGTTCCTTCTCAAGTGATACAAGAGCTTCTCTGGCATGTTTTTTTTTGTTTTGTTTTTTTTTTAAAAAAAACCTCTTTGGGAGTGCTTGGGTGGCTCAGTGGGTTAAGCCTCTGTCTTCGGCTCAGGTCATGATTTCAGGGTCCTGGGATAGAGCCGTGTATTGGGCTCCTCTGCTCAGCAGGGAGCCTGCTTCCTCCTTTCTCTCTGCCTGCTTGTGATCTCTCTCTCTCTGTCAAATAAATAAATAAAATATTTTTAAAATAAATAAATAAAATAAAAAACCTCTGTGGAAGTCACCACCTACTGCCCTTCAGAAAGTAGTTACTACTTTTTTCTGAATTGATTTGATGAACCAGGTATGATGGAGCCTTGTGCATTTTAAAGAAATCTGGAGATTTAAGGTCAATTTTCATGCAGAAGTGTGGGTGGTGGGTTGCTTGCCCTTTGGCTTAGCCCCTCTCCTGCTATTGAAATTTTAAATGGTGATAAAAAAGGCAGTAGAATGTTAAGTATCCCTGCCCCTTCCTCTCTCTCTGGTCTTGGCAGCGTGATTACTGTGGGGGCAATGTGTACCAGTTTCCAAAGGATTAGCACTGAAACGTTTTTTTCCCCCCCAAGAAGCCTGACAGAAAGATACAGACTTATCTGCCCCATGGTAACAGTGGTATGTGGCAGTCAGTCTAAATCTCCTCTAAGGGCTTGAGTCCTTCTAACCCCACAGTGTCTCCTGTCCCTTGTTCCCTGGCATGGAGTTCCCTCGGTATAGACGGGCAACAGTGTTGAGCCCTGCCTCTTTCCCATCATTCCCTGATGCATTCCGGGCATTCTGCAGCTTACTGTTTGTAAGTGTGGATTTTGTCAACTCCCAGCCCTATCATGCTGACTTCTTTGAGTCTGAGTTACAGACTCTATGTGGAAAGCCGTTGCTCTTTAATGATCCAGGTAAGCTGTGGATTTGGGGGAAGATAAATATAGAGGAACTAAAAGCTATTTCCTCAGGTTTCTCTTCAGCTTGAAGCCAAATGAAAATGAATGTTAGTAACTAAAACTCTAATACCTTATAAGCCCCCCACCCACCCACAAAAGGCCATTCTAGTCAGAAAACAAATAAATCCCTAGCAATCCTCAGAAAGTTGTGCCTCTTTGCCATTCATATGCTGAGACCTAAGCCTGGTGTGGAAGGATCTCTCCTTGTTGCTTTCTCTCCCAAAAGGTTCTCAATCAAACAGAGGATCACCGCCAGAGGGTCCTGCAGGCAGCTGCTAAGAACATCCGCGTCTGGTTCATCAAGGTGCGGAAGATGAAGGCCATCTACCACACCCTGAACCTGTGCAACATCGATGTGACCCAGAAGTGCCTGATTGCAGAGGTCTGGTGCCCAGTTACCGACCTCGACTCCATCCAGTTTGCGCTCAGAAGGGGCACGGTGAGTCCCCCACGGCTGCCAGTGCAGCCGGGAAGAGAGGTTCCCATCCATGCTAACATTAAGCGATGGTGGTTTATGTTACTTTCAGAGTTCTTGGATATACTCATCTTGTACCCCTCTTGCCTCCTAACAATGCATTTGGTATATCCATGTTTTCCAGATGTGGAAACCGCAGTTCAAAAAAGATGAAATGACTGGGCTCCTGGGTGGCTCAGTCCTCAGTCGGTTGAGTGTCTGACTCAATTTCAGCTCAAGTCATGATCTCAGGGTTGTAAGATCCAGCCCCACCTTGGGCTCCTTGCTGAGCTTGGAGTCTGCTTGGGATTCTCTCTCTCCCCCTTCCCCACTCATGTATGCACACGCACACTCTCAAAATTAATAAATAAATATTTCAAAAAATGAAATGACTTGGTCATATACTCATGATTTTCCAGAATAGCTCCTGACCAGAATGTCAGTTTCTTTATCCATTCTCTCTGCCCTTCAGAGTGGTTCTTTTTTTTTTAAGATTTTATTTACTTATTTGAGAGAGAGGTAGGGAGAGCACAAGTGGCAGGGGGTAGAAAGGGGCAGAGGAAGAGGGAGAAGCAGACCCCACTGAGCAGGGAGCCCGACGCAGGGCTCAATCCCAGGACTCTGAGATCATGACCTCAGCCAAAGACAGACGCTTAACCAACTGAGCCATCCAGGCACCCCCGTCAGGCTGCTCTGAGGGATAATCCTGGCAGTCCTGTCTAGTAGTTAGAGAGTTCGAGAAGATAACACTGCTTTCTCCATAAAAGGGCAGAACAACGATACTCTTAGAAAGGCACATGAGGATGTTTCCAGACAAGGAGGTTCCATGTTTTCTTTGGTTGCACATTTTAGAATTGAATTTTCTCACATAATGATATTTTTTCCAACACTTAATTTAAATCTTTCACTGTAGATTTTATACTTAGCTCCTGTTTCTCCAAAGACTGGGCAAGATTGAGATACAATTTACATAAAATAAAACGCAACTATTTTATATGTGTAGTTTGATGAGTTTTGACAGATATATACATCTGTGTAACCACCACAATTAGGATGATCTAATTTTGATATACGTGTTTACTGTTTCCCAGGAACACAGTGGTTCCACGGTGCCCTCTATTCTGAACAGGATGCAAACAAATCAGACGCCCCCAACCTATAACAAAACAAACAAATTCACATATGGCTTTCAGAACATAGTAGATGCTTATGGAATTGGAACTTACCGGGAGATAAATCCAGGTAAAAAAGCTTGACTCTTCTCCCTCTAGAGCTTTTATTTGTTCTATAATAAAACAACGGCTTTATTGACGGCCGTTTGTTTTGTTTGTTGTTTGTTCGTTTGTTTGTTTGTTTCTTTTAATGCCTCCCTTCAAATGTTCCTGAGTAACTGGCATAAAACTAACAATGTAGTCAAGACCTCCGCTCTAGTGGAATTCCTGTAAGGAGGCGCCCATTTTGACACAGGGAGGGAGGTTTATTACTGGGTGGCTCTCCTTTGAGACATGGTGAGCTCAGTGGATTGGATTCTTTTGTGTGTCCTCACAAAACTATGAAGCACCTGGCTTTCTCCAGCACACCATTTGTAGGAAGTGCTTTAAGCAAAAAATTTTTTCCGAGATTTCTGATATTTTTTAATGGCTTCCCTATTCCAGGTTAGACAGAGAAAATATAGCAGTTATTGACCATCTTAGACACAAAGCAGATTTCACAAAGCAGAAACAGGAGAGTAAATTATTAAATCACGAGGTTGCAAATTTGTTTTTAGCTAGAGTCTTCTGCAGGACTGGCTTTTCTCTGGGTTCTGGGCTTTTTCCCACTTACCCGGGAGCTTTATTCAGCTGAGAAATGGTTTCTGCACAAGAGAAGAAAGCTAGCCTGTCAAAGGAGCAGTGTTCCAGGGGTTAGAGAAAACGAGTCAAAGAACAAACCCCACTGTTGCCAGGGCTGGGACAAAACCTTCACTTCCTGTGTTCTTTGTTTAAAGTGCTAGTGGTAGCCCAGATCCCATCAGGGCCACTTTGTGCGGCTGCACGGATCCTGCTGTGGAAGGTTCTCTTTGGAAGTCCATCTGACCAGCAGCTGGAGAATAAGTCCCCTCACACTGATCTTAGAATAATGAGGAGCAGTGGGATCTGCTGCTGTTTGCGGTTTTCTGTACTTGGCTTTTTTCTTCTGGTTTCTTTATAGCTCCATATACCATCATCACTTTCCCTTTCCTGTTTGCTGTGATGTTTGGGGACTTTGGCCATGGTATTTTGATGACTCTTTTTGCTGTGTGGATGGTATTGAGGGAGAGCCGGATCCTCTCTCAGAAGAATGAGAATGAGGTAATGTTTGCTCCATCCGTGTTGGACTAAAACTTTGTAATCTCTCAAGCGTTCATTATAAAATTATGATCTAGGGGCGCCTGGGTGGCTCAGTTGGTTGGGCAACTGCCTTCGGCTCGGGTCACGATCCTGGAGTCCTGGGATCGAGTCCCACATCGGGCTCCCAGCTCCGCGGGGAGTCTGCTTCTCTCTCTCCCCCTCATCCTCTCACTCTATTTCTCTCTGAAATAAAATACTAAAACTTAAAAAAAAAAATAAAAAAAAATTATGATCTAGAAGTCTTTTATCCATGAATTTATAGAGAAGTTGCAGAGGCCATTTCAAGAGTAGAGAAGTTCTATTCATTTTAACTCTAAAGTGGTCTTGTGCTGTGAAAGTAATTTCTTGTTAGCATTGTATTTGGCCTTTAAGCTCTCTGACCCGAGGTGGTTGGGGTAAATTAGTGTGAGAAGAAGGGTCATAAATTATCAGTAATGTTGTCAGGACATGAGCCACAAGGAGTACGTTTCACTGACTTCTTTCTTCTGGTTCCCAGATGTTCAGCACTGTGTTCAGCGGCCGGTACATTATCCTATTAATGGGTGTGTTTTCCATCTACACTGGCCTCATCTACAATGATTGCTTTTCCAAGTCTCTTAATATCTTCGGGTCATCCTGGAGCGTACGGCCGATGTTCACTTTATATAATTGGACGTGAGTTGCAAAGAAGCTAAAAGTCAAAGTTTATTCCTTTCCTGTTCAGCTCTGTTTTTCCAGACAAGAGGTAAACTTATACTTCTTTAGGAAGTGGCTGACAGCATCTCTATTTAGGAAGAATGCAGTGTCCCCTCTTATTTATGCCCCATCCAGGCAAGTGTTTGTGATCCCTTCAGCACTATCAAGAAACTGAGTGCCTGCGATGTCTTGGTGGCCCAGTCAGTTAAGCATCTGACTGTTGAAATCAGTTCAGGTCTTGATCTTGGGGTTGTGAATTCAAGCCCTATATTGGGCTCTAGGCTGGGTGTGGAGCCTACTTTAAAAAAAAGAAACTGAGACTATAAATTTAGGCATATTGTTTCTTTTTGTAAATTAAAAGCAGAGTCCCCGAATTCCTTACTTAGTAGTATAGGTGTGTTTGTTTGTTGTGGTCTTTTTGTTATTTTTGATCCCTTCTTATTCTCAGATGCTAGTTTCTCTTTTATTGAAGAGAGAAGACAACTGTAGTAGTTTCTTTTAGGATCAGTTTTTGGACCCTAGCAATTTTCCTCTCTTGATAACAATAAATGGAACTTTTCTCCTAACCTGGTAGGGAGGAGACGCTTCGGGGGAACCCTGTTCTGCAGTTGAACCCATCTGTCCCTGGAGTTTTTGGTGGACCATACCCTTTTGGCATCGATCCAGTAAGCATACCTCTTTCCTTTTGACTAATATTAAATTTTTTTTAAAGATTTTATTTATTAAAAAAAAAAAAGATTTTATTTATTTATTTACTTACTTGAGAGAGGGCAGGAAGAGGAAGAGGGAAAGCATCCCAAGCTGACTGCTTGCTGAGCACAGAGCCTGCTCCAGGGCTTGATCCCATGGCGCTGAGATCATGACCTGAGCCAAAACCAAGAGTCAGATGCCCAACCGACTGAGCCACCCAGGTGTCCCTAACACCAGATTTTTAAACTGCAACACGAAAGTGAGAGAATTAAAGATAGTTATTTGGTTTTCAGCTGAAGTATTTCTGGAAAGCCTTTGTGCAGCCGTCTAGAGTACTTCAAACCATAAGAAATCCAAGTGCCTTGGGGAGCTGAATAATTTTTCCTGCACTGCTTATTTCAGAGGTGTGTGATAATTTTGGCCCTGGGGAGATTGACGTTTAAGACTCCTTCCCAGTTTATCTCTGTTTAACTTCGTTTGGTTTTTATATTTAGCAGATATTTTAACAAAGCAGAAGCAGTTCTTTCTATGGGTTTTAGATTTCCATTTTTATCCTTATATACTTTCAGAAACTTTTCTCAGAATTAAATTAAAAAAAAACTTAGGCAAATAAAGTATGGTCGAATCTTTTGTATTGTGTGCCTAACGGGGGATGGAGGGAGGAATTTAAGAATGAGCATTAGACAGGAAAGAGTGCAGAATTCCAGAGGAAAAACAGATCATTATGGGCCGGAAAGATCAAGGTTTCTTTTTAAAAATGGGCATCAATTTGGCCTTTAAAAAATATTTCAGGGGCTCCTGGGTAACTCAGTTGGTTAAGCATCTGCCTTTGACTCAAGTCATAATCCCAGGGTCCTGGGTCCAGGGTCCAGGGAGTCTGTTTCTCCCTCTGTCTCTGTCTCTGTCTCTCATGAATAAAAAATAAGATCTTAAAGAAAAAAAAATTTCAGATTGTTACAGATGAGAGACAAGTGTGTGCAAAAGCATAGAGGTGGGGAGATACAAAGTTACTCATTTTGATTATTATAAAAGCAAATGTTACTGAAATGGTCACTGTGGGCCAAGCCCTCTCATCAGCCGTCAGCACACCTGCTTTCCCCTGACACACTTCTAGCAGGGAAGTACTGCTAGCCCCATCATACAGATAAGGACACAGAGGCCTGGAGAGGTTGAATAACATTTCACAGACACATTTAACAAATGTTGACTGAATCCCTGTGTGTGCCGGCATAGTGCTTGCTGGGGGAAAGACATAATTTAAGTTGTAGCCCCTGCCCTCAAGTAGCTTAGAGTCTGATAATAATATTAGGTAACATTAGGTAGTGTTCTGTAGTTAACAGAAAATTTTTTGTTTTTTTTTTCCTTTGTTTTGTTGTTGTCTGCGTGCATCTCATTTGATGCTTCAGGGTAGGTGTTGAGTTTGAAGAGCCTGTTGGACGCAGAGGTATAAATATCCATCGGGCAATTGGAGCTCTAGAACTGAATTTCAGGGCAGGCTGGGGCTGAGAGAGAACCAGCCACAAGTTTTCAGGTTAGAAGTCACAGTTTAAAGGCTCCTTGCAAGGATCTGGTTCAGAGAAAATGCTGCCAGGCCAGCCAGTGGAAGAGCTGGCCTCGGCTCCAGAGTCTGCGCTTCGTCCTAAAGAAGGCAGTGGGGGTGCGGGGTAGGTTTGGGCACAGGGAAGTGCCTGTGCCGGAGGCATTGGTTCAGGAAACATAATCGATGGTCAAGTAGAGGCAGAAGAACTCTGGAAATATTACAGATGTCCAGGCCCAGGTGACAAAGCTTAAGGCAATCAATATTTAAAAATAGATGGAACTCCCCCAGAAGACAGACTGGAAGAACAGGTGAATGACAAGCTTACGGACCCCACAGGACTGTAAAACTCCAGCACCAGGGGAGTGGACTGTTGAGCTCTAGGTGTTTCCTCACAGCTCGTTTGTCTTTCAGATTAAAATTTTACATGTCCTTTTTTCTTCTTTGTTTCTTTCTCTCTCTCTCTCTCTCTCTCTCTCTTTTTTTTTTTTTGGCCTTTTTCCTGTTTCAAGTAGATTCTTATTTTCCAAATAAATAAATCAAATTTAAAATAATAAAGATAAATGGAACAACAGCAGCATGGGGATATGATCAGCAGAACAATGACTATGGGAGCATCTACAAAGTAAATGTCCCAGCTTCTTCAAATATTTTGTAAGGAATAAAAAAGGAGAGTAGAAGGAGAATTTATAGATTAGATATTTAAGATTTGTGTCAATGTAGAGACCTAATCTGGACTCTGCTTTTAATAGATGATGATTATTTTTTTTTTTTAATTGAGGCACAAGGTGCCTGGGTGGCTCAGTCGGTTAAGCATCTGCCTTCATTCGGCTCAGGTCATGATCCCAGGGTCCTGGGATCAAGCCCTGCATTGAGCTCACTGCTCAGCAGGGAGTCTCCTAGTCCCTCTCTCTCTGCCTCCTCCCCAGCTTGTGCTCTCTCTCTCTCTCTCTCTCAAATAAATAAAATCTTTTAAAAAATAAATAAAAATTGGGGCCCAATCAGGGAATTTTAAATACTGACTGTATATTTCATGATATTAAAGAGTCATTGTTAATGCTTTTGGCAGTGATAACAGTATTGTGGTCATGTTTTTTTAAAAAATTAGTCCTTACCCAAAAAGGTGGGGTGTGGTGCCTGGTTGGTTCAGGCAGTAACCGTCCTGCTCTTGATTTTAGCTCAGGTCATGACCTCATGGTCATGAGATCCAGCCCCATGTCCATCCTGGGTGTGGAGCCTGCTTAAGAGTCTCTCTCGGGGCACCTGGATGGCTCAGTCAGTTAAGCATCTGCCTTTGGTTCAGGTCGTGATCCCGGAGTCCTGGGATCAAGTCCCGCATTGGGCTCCCTGCTCATCTGGGAGGCTGCTTCTCCCCCTCCCTCTGTCCACCCCCACCTTCCTGTATACTCTCTCTCAAATAAATAAAATCTTTTTTTCTTTTAAGATTTTTATTTTATTTTTTTATTTTTAATTTTTATTTTTTTTAAGATTTTATTTATTTGACAGAGAGAAACTCAGCGAGAGAGGGAACGGTAACGGGAGAAACAGGCTTCCTGCCCAGCAAGGAGCCCGATGCGGGGCTCGATCCCAGGACCCTGGGATCATGACCTAAGCTGAAGGCAGACACTTAATGACTGAGCCATCCAGGCGCCCCTAAAAGATTTTTTTAAAAAGATTTTATTTATTTATTTATTTGACAGACAGAGATCACAAGTAGGCAGAGAGAGAGGGAAGCAGGCTCCCTTCTGAGCAGAGAGCCTGATGTGGGGCCCGATCTCAGGACCCTGAGATCACGACCCGAGCTGAAGGCAGAGACTTTAACCTACTGAACCACCCAGGCGCCCCTCAAATAAATAAATCTTAAAAAAAAAAAAAGATTCTCTCTCTCTCCCTCTCCTTCTGCCCTTCTCCTCACCTCTCCTCTTCCTCCCCAGCGGGCAGGCTCGCTCTCTCTCTTAAGAAAAAAAAAGGAGTCTGAAATATTCGCCGGTAAAATGATATGATATCTGGACTTTGCTTCCAAATAATACGGAGGTGGCTAGTAGGTTGTCTGTATGATAAAATAAGATTGACCTTGAGTCAATAGGTAATTGTGCACCTGGGTCATAGGTAAATGCGAGTTTGTTATACTATCCTCTCTACTTAAATCTGTGTTTAGAATTTTCCATAACTAAAAAAAAAGAAGCTTTAAAAAATAGGTGAATAGGAGCACCTGGCTGGCACAGCTGGTAAAGCATGCAACTCTTGATCTCAGGGTCATGAGTTCTAGCCCCATGTTGGGCAGAGAGCTCATTTAAAAAAAAAAAAAAAAATAGGTGAATAATATCCTTTTCACAAACTCTGTAATGCCTTTTTGTTTCCTTGTGTCATGACAGATCTGGAACGTTGCTACCAATAAACTGACCTTTCTCAACTCCTTTAAAATGAAGACATCTGTTATCCTAGGGATCATCCACATGATGTTTGGAGTCACCTTGAGCCTCTTCAACCATACGTGAGTTGTTATATTTATGTCGCAGAACATGTGTAGCTTAGATAATGCTTTTACCTAAAGAAATTATGGCATCTTTGGGGAGGGATTGGTAACTCAGAACCCTATTCTATGTTAAAGAAGTGCTTTTATAAAACTCTCATATTCTTAAATGAGGCTTAATTAATATTAGTCCCTTAACAATTCATAACTGCAGTAAAGATCTTTGAAAAACCTTATGTCATTTTCATCAAAATGAGTGAGTTACTTTTTTTCTTTTATGGGTAACTCATTTAAAGTTATGAACTGTGGTCCCAGAATGTACTATATTTTCCAGTCTCTTTCTCATGGGAAAACATCACTGGGGTTGGTACCAAGATGTTCAAGGTCCAAAAGTTTGGAATTCACAGTTAATCTTGCTTGTCTCTGTTGGCCTCCAGTGCTTCTGGCTGTTGCTTCTTTAAGTGATAAAGACAGAATTCCTGTAGGTAGGAAACCTGCTAAGTACTCCATTTCATGTAGGGGTGACCCGGGGTCTGTTCACCATTTTTTTTTTAAAGTAAGCTCTGTGCCCAATGTGGGACCCGAATACACAACCCTGAGATCAAGAGTCCCATGCTCTATTGACCGAACCAGCCAGGTGCCTCCCTGGGTCTGTACACCTTTAACATTTTTTTTCTCTCTTCCTTTTTAGCTATTTCAAGAAGCCCCTGAATATCTACTTTGGATTTATTCCTGAAATAATCTTCATGACCTCTTTGTTTGGCTACTTGGTTATCCTCATATTTTACAAGTGGACAGCCTATAATGCTAATACATCTGAGAAAGCGCCGAGCCTTCTGATCCATTTCATAAACATGTTTCTCTTTTCCTACGGGGACTCTAGTAATTCGATGCTGTATTCCGGACAGGTGCGTCAACCCAGAGGTAGACTGTCTTAGGTCGTTACCCTGTATCAGGAAGCCAGATATTTGTGTGACTCTGGAAAAGCTTTTAAAAATCTCTTTCAGTGGTATTAGTTTTCAGCCCATACATCCAGACCTAAATTCAGCCCATCCTCCTTAGCTTCGGAGGACCTATTATAATTCCTGTGTCCACAAAGGGTAGAATTTATAACTCTCATCCTATGAGACAATTCCTGGGCTCTGCCACAACATCTAATTATTTTGAGAATCTAGGGAGTGTTATCCTAGATCAGTAAGAAAGTACTATTTGGGGGAAATTTGTGCTAGAGTTGGAAACTGCATGTTTGACTAATGGGATGTGCCTTGTCCTTACTTTGTAGAAAGGAATTCAGTGTTTCCTGGTAGTGGTTGCGCTACTGTGTGTGCCTTGGATGCTACTATTTAAACCACTGGTCCTTCGCCATCAATATTTGAGGAGGAAGCATTTGGTGGGTGTATTTTTATTGCTGAAAGTTACTAGATATTTTTTCCCTTGAGATCAAGGCAATTCCTCATCAGATATAATGAATTGTGCATAAGTCTATATGCTCTTAAAATGCACTTGTGTCATATCCCAGCATGAGCACTGAATCTGCTGAAATTTAAAAACCAAAAAACCCACGTGTATTTGCCGTTCAAACATCTGGATTCAGCTTTGTGTAGCTCAGGTAAAGAAAACAAGTCATAAGTTTTTATCTTTCCTGGTCATGCTTTGCTCTGCCGTGCTCAGCACAGTCCAGGTCTGGGCCTGCCGAGATGCAGCGTCAGCCAGATCAGGGCTGCAAGAGCTGCAGGGAGGTGAACCCACTCATGTGGTTTGCCTGGGCAACCACAGGGCTGACGCTGAGGCATTTTCTTTTAAAATGACACCATGATACTTTCACCAACCAAGACATCCGGAAAAAACATTTGGTTTAAAGAACACTGATTTTTTTTCCCTTTTTAAAAAGGAACACATACACTTGTGTTTACTTAATGTATGTGTGCTCATGAATTCTACACACACACACACTTAAGTTGCCAGATTTTCATTTCTGTCTATGCAGTAATGCTTACTTATTACACTGCCTAGTAAAGCCCAAAAGATCTTATTGCATGACTCTCATACGGCTGTTAGATTATTATTCCTGTTGGAGAGCAGCTGAGTTACAAGACCCTCCTTCTCCCTTTTCTGACCATCTTCATCCTTCCATGTACCCTCCATTCGTCTCCCCCCTCACTCCCTCCCTCTTTTGTTTCTTTCCCCCTTCCTCTTCTCTTCCATTCACTATCAGGAAGGGCAGCCTGTGGAGGCCCCAGTCAGCCCAACCCCGAGCCAGCAGGGACTAGAGGCAGCAGCGGCTGCAACAGTGAGTGAATTAAAACTGACAAACCATCACATTTTGTGTAAAGAGGTGGCAAACAGTGCAGCAGAATTCTTTTCAGTTACATTGAGACCATGGGACATGTGTGCTCTTGGGAAGTACGTCCTTGTTACTTATGTAGATGATAACAGAAAAGATTTCCACCTCTTATGAATAGATTTAATATCATCTTTACCATTGGTCTACTAAGTCTCTATTAAAAACTGTAAGTACAGTCATGTCTATGGAAGCAAAGTGACTATTGTACCCTCTCAGAATCCCATCATCTTAATCCAAGATGGCAGCTCTTGGACTCATCCACTTTCATATCTGTCTTTTGTAACCATGTATTAGATGATTTTTTCTGCATGGAGCGAGAACATTCCTGTGATTCTTGAATTAATTTCCCGTCTCTTTAAACTTCTGCTTTGGAGGGACACATGGACATTTGGTCCATTTTAGCTATGACTTTCTCTCCTGCAAGTGGGCTTTATACATGTCTACTCTTTTGTGAGAGACTCAGAAGAGCCCTCCTGTCCCCAGCTGCTCCACAGAGACCTCCAGTCTGTGTGGGTCTCTGTGCCCTCTGCATCTGATGCAGTAAGCAAAGTCATCTGTTTGATCTTTCCTTCTTTAAATACCAACTCATAATTCAGCAACAGCACTTTGAATGTTAAGCATTTCAGTACTTGTCCTTAAAAATATCTCTTAACCAAAAAAAAAAAAAATCTCTTAACCAAACTCTTTCAATACGCAACTTAACGCAGTCTATTCCAGGTAATCAATAATAAATATCACCAGCATGATCACACATGTTGCTAGTGTGATCTAGTAGCATCATACTCCTTTAAAAGAAAATGAAATATTTAGATGGATAACCATTTCCTTCATTAGGTGTTTCTGATCATTTTAAACTTAGAAACCTGCCATAATCATTCTTTTAGAACGAGTCTAAAAGGCTGACATTTTGGATCAGAAGATAATTTAATGCTGCTGCTTGAAATTATGTTCCAACAGAGACTTACTCTCTCCTTTCCTATGAGAAATTTTTTCATAAAAGCCCACAAGGCACATACTATCCATTCATCAACATTCATTCCCAGTACTCTTCTTTTTGCTAGTCTTAACATATTTATGATGTGCTTCTGACGCATCGGTCTCGATGCTCTTAATTCTGGTATCCCCTTCTGTGACACTATCCAAATTAAATGTCCCCAGTCTGGAAAGCTGCACATTCATAGGGTCTTCTTCGCCTCATTGGTTCTTTAGCTAAATATCTAGCTCTGGCAGCCTGAAGGCATCAGGATGGTCATTTTACAACAAGGACCCTGGATTCTTGACCCTAAGGGCTGAGGATATGATCATTGATCTGTGTTTCTTCTGTTCTGTGTCCTCTCGGTTGTCTGTAAGCGGTGTGTCACAGTTTAATTTTTTCTTTTTTTCCGCCGATGTATATGTCTCATCCCCTATTCCTATAACTCTTGTGTCCTGTGTCCTGAAGGGACACTTGTTGGTGTCTATCTGGGGAGATGGTTTACCTGTCTGCCCCTCGCTCTGTCTGCTGGTTGGGGAAGGCTTCAGAAATGACTTTCTGTTTTGGGAGCCTTAAAGGCTGAAGGCTGCCTGGACCCTGGAACCCATGTCAGGTTGCACTGGAGTCCTCTCCTATCCCCAGTGACCTTTGTCGTACTTGCAGTCCACCTTCTGAGGGTTGTCGGGTGTAAGGTGCGCATGACCCGGAGGTGCCCAAGGTCTTAGGGCTTCCCGAATCTGACTACACATCAGAACCACCTGGTAAACTTTAAATTTGTTTGTTTGTTAGGGTATTAAAACAAAAGAAGGAGTAATAAAGATGGTCCCTAATTCCATGACCTAGGCAATCCCCTATTGACACTAAGAAGTAAAATTAGGGGACACCTGGGTGGCTCAGTTGGTTAAGGGCCTGGCTCTTGATCTCAGTTCAGGTCTTCATCTCAGGGTTGTGAGTTCAAGCCCCATGATGGGGCTACTAAAGCCCTACTAAAACAAAAAACACAAAAAGTAAAATTAAAGCAATAGGTTAGAGAATGCAAGTAGTACAGAAAGAGAAAGTCCCCCTGTCCCCAGATCCCTTCTCTTGTTCAAAGGCAAGGGAGTTTTGCTTCCAAATTTTTTCTGCATATATCTCTTATCCACTAATAGAAATCTGTGTATATATTTATACATGTGTACGTGTATGTGTTTTAAACATACTAGGAATTGTGTTTTAAACTGTGGCACTCTTCTGCCCCTTGATTTATTAGGTTTTAAAATTTTTAGTGTATCCTGGGAGATTGTTTCACTCTTTTGTAGTTGCCTAGTATTCCATAGAACATTCTGTTGGATATGCTAAAATTGTGTAATCACCCTCTTGTTGATGGATGTGTTGGTTGTTCCCGATTCTTTGCTATTACAAATATGAATGCAGGGAACATCATTATCTGTGTACCTTGATAAAATTTCATAAACAGATGTTCCCAGCAGTGGGACTGCGGAGTCTCAAAGGATACTTGCCTTTTTGTGTGTGTGCTTACATTTTCAATTTTGATAGACAGTAAAAATGATTATACAGTTTGCACTTGGGGACTATTTTTTTAAACATAGATTTCCTAGGCCCCACGCCAGATGTACTAAATGTACAATTTCTGGAGGTAGCATTTGAGAATCTCTATTTAATTTCAAGGTGATTCTGATGCAGCTGGTTCTCTGACCAGCATGGGAGAACCCGTGCTACAAGGAGAGAGAGACTTTGCCCAGACACTGAGTTCTGGTAGTCTGTAAGCTGTGGTAAAAGATGAAGCTGTGGGCGCCTGGGTGGCTCAGTGGGCTAAAGCCTCTGCCTTCGGCTCAGGTCATGATCTCAGGGTCCTGGGATCGAGCCCCACATTGGGCTCTCTGCTCAGCGAGGAGCCTGCTTCCCCTTCTCTCTCTCTGCCTGCCTCTCTGCCTACTTGTGATCTCTCTGTGTCAAATAAATTTAAAAAATCTTAAAAAAAAAAAAAAAAAAAAAGGTGAATCTGTGAGTGGGGACCCCAGGGCAGTCAGCACATCATGCTGCTGCCCGGAAGGCTGTTTTGCAGGAGAGCAGTTTTTAAACTCTTGCCTCCTTTGGGCTCCCTGATCAGAATCTGTACGAAGTGGGTCTAGGGGCTATTTCTTTTGTTCCTTTTCCCTCTGGCAGGTTAGCACTCATTGCTGTTTATCTGTTTTCACCCTAGTTCTGCCTGGTTTTGCACTTAAAGAGTCCTTTTGCCTCAGTAAACCCAAGCTTTAGAAGTCAGGTTGACATAGAAATTTTGGTTCTGGGGAGCCCGCTGAACACAATGCCTGGGAAACAGGAAGAAGCAAACACCCAGTCAGCATCTGCCACATGCCTGCAAGAGAGTAACACTCAGAGTCCTCCACTGAAGGAAGGGAGCCTTTTCCTTGTTCTTTTTTCTTTCTTTCTTGTTTTTTGTTTTTTTTTTTAAACTCTGTATTCTCTAGCCACGAGCTGATGTACATTAAGCTTTTTTCCCTTTCCTGATCCGGGAAGTCCTTTGTTCCTGGGCAGAGAGCCGGTCTGCTTCTGGGAGAGGTTGCTGGAACTCTTGGGTTCCAGTTGAGAGCTTACCCAGCCAGGTTATAGTCACCATGCCACTTGGCTCCCCTCCCTCCTAGAAAGTCTGATCTTTAGTTCTAGAAAAACTTAGACCTCTGACAGCTTTACAGATAGAGCTACAGTCGTTGTAAGAGTCTGTTCATATGAAGCTTTTCCTTTGAGCAGGCATCTCAGCTGGCCTTGACCGAGGCCAGGTCAGTGCATCCTGGTGCGGCAGGCAGAACTGATCAGAATGAGGTGGTAAATGCAGCTGGGGCTGGGGCTGGGCCTGGGCCGGTGGCGGTCGGGGCGGGGACAGTGGTTTGTTTTTACTTAGCTGTTGGCTGAGTGGGTTTTGATTTTGTTGTTAGCATATATGCTTTTCTGAGGTTTGTATGTACTAACCATCGCCCTTCCCCACCTCACAGAATGTCACATTAAAGCCCAGGCAAATTCTACTCTTTCTGTTCATCTGTGTAGGGAACTCTCAACTTTGGTGGGATCAGGGTGGGCAACGGACCGACAGAGGAGGATGCTGAGATTATTCAGCATGACCAGCTCTCCACCCATTCAGAGGACGCAGAAGAGGTAAGATCCAGTGGCGTGGGCTTCCTCTCCTTCCCCTGTGGGTCAGCCCTCGTCTTATGTGCGGAAGTGGCCTCCCTCTCATCTTCTTGAAAGATGAAAATGCTAATATTAGTGATCAGCCTACCTTCCGGGCCTCTTCGGGCACCACAGCTTTTCCCAGCGGGCCTGCTAGGAGCTCTGGGTGTCCCCTGCGGTGCCCGCGGCAGTTGTGGTCACTTGTCTGAGCTCGTCGAATTCTGAGTTGCCCGCAGCACTCTGCGGGCCAATCTCAGTGACCAGCTGTGCTCCTGGGGACCGAGGGCAGAGTAGACCCAGCCTTCCCTGCTCTTGTTACCGGAAACACAGCCCCCTTAGGGCCGCTTCTTCATCCCTTGCCCCTTCCAGGAATGGTTCCAGTTGGAACTGTAACCACGGGTACTTTTAAAGTCTTGTCCCACTAATATGCTCTTACTATAAATATATTATTTGAGCTTTTTAAAAATGTTATTTGCCTACTTTTTACAGGGAGAATGAAAAGTAGTAAAGCCAAACTAGACTTTTCCTTAAACCACCACCTCCAAGCTGTTTTTTAAAAAATCCAGTCTCCTTGCCTGACCACTCACACCACAAAGCCTCTGAACTGAACTTTTGAATGTCATCTATTCATTATATTCTCTCTCTCTCTCTTTTTTTTTTCCCATTATATGCTTTTTGAAGCAAATAGAATAGGAGTTGGGGACCCAAGTGACTAAACTTTTCAGTCTAACTGACCACTTCCGCTATGTGTATGACATTTTTTAAAAAGATATTGTAAGGATTGGGGTGCCTTTAAAAGATACATATCTTAATGCTCTAAATCCCGCTGGGTTTGCTTTCTGTGTGTGCTGAGGAGGCCTGCCTCCAACACATGAGGCCCATTTAACATCCACGGTTTTCCCCGGGAAACAGTCGGTAACCTTGTGCTCGTGACTTGTGACCCTGTGTGGCATGGCTTCCCACTAAGTGTAAATTTGTGTTTACAAGCCTACCGAGGATGAAGTGGTAAGAAACAAGCTGGCTTTGCTTTCGTGTTTATCTGGGGCTTCTCTTGCCATCCTTGTGATCACTCTGCTGACCCTGCTGCAGCCGGGGCCACACGACACCCGCGCATCCCGCATCTCACGGGCCATGTCTAACCAGTTCGTGAACCTGTGTTCTGAAAAAGCTCATCTCCATTAACTGCATCTCATGTCGGTCACCTCTGTCTTTGTTTCATTGACTTTGCTGATCTAATACCTCTGAGAATGGCTTTGAAAGGAGCTACAAGTAATGTCTGCTTTGGCATTCTTGAAGTGACCCCCTTGGGGGTTAAATCCCATTGGTCTTTGCCTTCCTCTCCTGTGGTGTTTTGTATGGTATGGTCGCTCTGCCGCTGGGAGTAGCTATTTCCTCCTTGCTCTCTGCAAGCGTGTGAGTAAAGCTCACCCTTCCTCCCTGTCTGAGATGCAGCCAACCTCTTCCTACTGTCCTCATCAGCTTGATGATGCTTGAAGTGAGAATTGCTGGACCCTCACTTGGGGTCCACTCTACCTCCCTGTGACCCAGATGGGAGGTAGAAAGCTTTCAAAAAGGAGGCTTTGCCTCTCCAGTGTTTCCCAGAAAAAACAATCCCATCTGTGTGAAAGGAGTTCATATTATACCAGGTAACAGAAACAAATTTGGCTATTCAGGCCACATTTGGAGTAGAAGGCCTACCAGCTTAGCAGTAATTCATTTAGCAATACACAAATTTTGAATTGATTTTTTTTTTTAAAGGCCTTGCTGCACTGTTTGCATCTTCCCCCAAAACTTTTCTCTAAAATATGTAGACCCATGAACCTTCCCTCTCCTGGCTCTGCTAGTCCTCTCTAAAGGGGCAGTGGGATGGGAACAGGAAAACCTTTGCTGTCTGTGTAAAAACAGACCATGCTCGGTCTTCCTGAAGGCTGGAGAGGCTCGTTTGCTAGCCTCCAGGAGCCTCTGTTCCTGTGAGCTGCTCAGCTGTGCATAGTCACTGGTTGAACTTGGAAGGGCTGGCTGGGGGTGTGTTCTGTGTTAGTGAGGAGCCCAGGCCTCTCCCAGTAACACAGCCTCCAATAACACTGCCTCCCTAGTTGGGCACTCAATGCCATGGTCATCATCAGTATGATGGTGGGTGAGCCATGTCCCAGGGGCTTTGGACGTCCACACAAGATGAACTATCATTCAGCCTCCCTAGTCTCTGGCCCCTCACCTCCCTCAAGGGTTCAGCTTCCCATGGCTTCCTAAATAATGTTGACATTTTATCTTTATCAGGCACACGCACAGTCTAGTGCTCCACAGCCAGATTTAGATTAACTGTTGGAATTATCTAAAGATTTCAAACGAAACTTTTTTTTTTTTTTAAGTCCAGCCTAATTCTTCTAGAACTTCCCCTTTTTGCTTGGCTGTGAAAACCCATTTGCCCCATGCAGGCCATTAGTCCAGCCTGGTGGAAGCAGTAGTCCCTCTCCCTGGGGAGCACTCAGTCCAGTTGCGAATCAGGGCCAGGCCAGTTGGTCACCTGGGAAATCTTGAAAGGCTGTAGCCATTCAGCAAGGGTCAGTGGCACCTGTCCCTCCTGTGCCGTCTCACCAGGTGTGGCCATCCCACCCATCCAGCCGTGTGCTCATTCCGTCCATCCATGTGTTCTTTCATCCCACTCACCCACCCACCCATCCAGTCGTCCACTCACCCATCTGCCCATCTGTTCATCCCACCCAGTCGTCCACTCACCCATCTGCCCATCTGTTCATCCCACCCATTCATTCATCTCACGAATCCATCTGCCCCGCCCACCCAGCCAGCCAGCCAGCCATCTGTTCGTTCATCTCACCCACCCAGCCATCCATCCGTTCTTTTATCCCACCCATTCATTCATTTACCCTCTGTGTGCCAAGTACTTTGGTGCTACAGAAACTGCAAGAAGAAAAACATAGCCCTTGCCTTCAAGGAACTCCCAGCCAAACTGAGGAAATAGCCTGGGTGACAGATGGCGTGATTAAGGTGTGCCCAGGATGCTGTGGGAACACAGAAAGAGGGCACCCGACAAGCACTGGGGTGGGGATGGAGAAGAAGTGACCAGGAAGTGCTTCCCTAGAGAGATTGTTGCTGACATAGTCTGGTCAAGCAGGAGTCTGTGTGGGGGCTGGGTGGGAATGCAGACCCAGCCACGTGTGTAGTTACCGGAAAGACAGGCATGTGGGCCCGTCACGTGCTGGGAATAAACAGGTACAAGCTTGGTTGGAGCTCAGGGCCAGGAGTTGGGAGACCAGTGAGAGGGACGCCTAAAGGTTGCAGAAACACGCCGTGGCAGAGTGAATAGCAAGGAGCCGATCAGAGGGTGGGGGAAGCCAGAAATGTCACAGCCTGTGAAGTGCTCTAGGGGTGTTCTAGGGGATATTGGGTTGGGGAGGGGACCAGCTATTGGACTGGAGGCGTGGAGACCAGCTAGTCTGAGACGAGTCAAAGAATCGGGAGGCCTGAAGTGAAGTGAGGCATTTGCAGGGAAGTTGGAAAGGAAGGGATGGCTAATGAGATCAAGGAAGTTAGAGCTACAGGTCCCCGGGCTTTAGTGAATGTAGGTGGTGAGAGTGGGTGAGATTTCAAGATTGATTTCCAGGCTTGGGTGCCTGGGGCCCTAGCGATGACACTGTTAGACATGAGACCTGGAGTAGAAGCAGGTCCCTGTGGGGTCAGAGGAGAGCGATGAATGAGTGTGGGCGGCATGGAGTTTGAAGTGCCCATGGTGCACTGGGAAGGGATGTAGCATAGCCAGTTGGAAACAGGCAAAGCAGAAATGAAGGTGTCCATCGGGGAGTCACTCGTACGGGTAGCTGCCCAAGCCCTGAGCGGCCGTGCTGCAGGAGAGCCCAGGCTGGACCTCCGACATTTAAGGAAGAATCAAGATGGAGACTGAGAAAGAGCATCCAGGGAGGTAGGAGGAAAACCAAGGGCAGGCGAGTGTCTCAAGAGGGAGGAGGAAAAGGCGACGGTGGGAGACACTGCAGGGGCTCAGTCAGGACACAGAATGTGTTAGACCTCACACCTGGGAGGCAAGGGAGCCGGTACTGGGAAGGTTGGGTTTGTGGGGAGGCGAGGGTGGAGGGCAGGGCCCGGGAGGGGAGGAGGGGATGGGCTGCACACCCGGAGGAGAGTGTAGACGGGAGTCTGTAACCATCCTCCTCCTCGGTCACCGTGGATTCCCGAGGCAGCGCTAGGCTCCTAAGTGCTTGGCTGCCTTTCGCGCTAAATCCTCACCCACCACAGTCTTCCCCCATTATGTAGAGATGAAAACTTGCCCAAGGTTACAAAGCAGGAAGTTGGGAAGAAGAGAAAGTGCAGAGAGAGTGCGGGTAGTACCCGGAAGGGAGGCTTCTTCTGTGTTCTCCATTCTTCTGGGAGGAACTCTGGGTAGAATAAAACTGCTGAAAAGGGGCTGGTTCTACAGGAAACCCAGCAGTCTGTGCTTTCGTAGAGCTCTCAGGAGCAGACACCAGTGCTCCTGGGAACCAGGACTGAGCATGGGCTCTGGGGTGACAGCCGGCACTGGTGGGAAAGAGCTCTTAGCACTGTTGCTGGGATTGAGGTAATGAGGATTTCCCTAGTTTTTAGGGTAATTAGGAGGCCTGAAGATCCTGTTGCAGAAGAAAAGCCCAGAAACGCTCAGAGTGTAGATGGTCAGGTGAGGGAAACTGAGGCAGTCACCCAAAGGTGGTGTATTGGAGCTGGCTCCCCTTCCTCCCGGCTGCACCCCTGAGGCCTGGGCTAAAGCCAGCTCCTTCTCTCGTCCTGCCCTCATGCAATTTCCCAAGACATTTCTAGTGTCCTTTGGGAGTAGAGTCATGTGAGTCTTGAAAGAAACTGGTGAAAAACAGACTTTGACCTGAAGGCAGGGCAGCTGGGGAGGCCCTCTGCTTCTGGGGTTCTGGGCAGGCTGTGTGGGAGGAGCCCGGGAAGGCCCTTCCTGGGGAGGGGTGACACGGGGTTGGGGGGAGCCTGGAAGGATGCCTGGCCCCCTCTAGAGCATGCCAGTAATTCTCCCCTAGCCACGCTTGGAGCGGGCTGCCTGTGAACTCCTGCGAGCTTGTTCTAGCTCTACCCCTTTATTCTGGAAACAGTTTTTGACGTGGAAAGGAAAGCTGGGAGAAAGGGAGCCTGAGGAAAAACAGAAAACAATAGGTGTTCCGTGTGGTCTCAGCCGACTGGAGGATTTTGGAAAACTTTTGTCAGAATTTCCCTATGCCATCTTGTCAGAAGCCACAAAAGAAAAAGGAAGTTATCTGGCTCCCAACGGGCTGTGAGAATAGTAAGTGAAGTGGCCGTGGAGGCTTAGTCTTACCTCAGCAGCTTCTGGCCCGAGAGCCCGTCACCCGAAGCATGGCCGCTGGGGGAAAGCCCTCTGCTCTCAGGACTCAGGGGAAGGAGGACGTCAGCTGGAGGATGCCCAGCAGCAGGGCCCTAGAGTCCCGCCACCAGACAGCCCGTTGCTCGGAGTGCTCTTAACCCGGCATACATTCCACTCGTGAGCTTACAGCCTAGCGGGAAGAAAAAAATGTGTGGAGAATCATCTCATTAAGAGGGAGGTCATGAAAATGTAGTGTATTAAGGGAAATGGGGCGTCCCAGCTGGGGGCTAAGCCAGGCAGGATTTCTGGGGGTAGCGTAGCTGAATCACCACCCGAGGTCAGCACTGGGGGTTCCTGGCCGGGGCAGCCGTCAGTGCCGGTGCTCAGGCCCGGGCCCAAGCACAAAGTGGCCACAGCCCCATCTGTACATCTCCTCCCAGCCTTCTGTCTTCTCTCTGGTTTCCTCCCATGACAGTTTGACTTTGGGGACACCATGGTCCACCAGGCCATCCACACCATCGAGTACTGCCTGGGCTGCATCTCGAACACTGCCTCCTACCTGCGGCTCTGGGCCCTCAGCCTCGCTCATGCACGTGAGTGTATTTCTCTCTGATGGGAAAGTACAGGTTTCCCCTTCTCTGGGCACTCTCTCTGAAGGGGGCTTAAGTAGAGTGGAAATAACTTAGAGGTTCTGGAATTACTCAGGCTCCCGGATCCCGGGAGAAAGACGTTCAAGCGGGAGGACGGTGCTTTGCCAGCTTAGCTGTGCACGGTGGTCCCCGCAGGAAGCCAGGGTGCGGGACGGCAGAGCAGAATGGTAGGCCCACGGCACCTCTTGCCGCGCTGAATCGGGTGTCCTGTCTCTCTGTATTCCCCAGAGCTGTCTGAGGTCCTCTGGACCATGGTGATCCACATCGGCCTCAGCGTGAAGAGCTTGGCGGGAGGTCTGGCGCTGTTCTTCATCTTCGCCGCCTTTGCCACCCTGACCGTGGCCATCCTCCTGATCATGGAGGGCCTGTCGGCCTTCCTCCATGCGCTGCGATTACACTGGTGAGTGGCAGCGAGTTTGGGGGGCTGGGGATGTGTCCCTAGCTGCACGGAGGGCGGCTTCACTCTTGTACAGAATCCAGAGACACTGGGAAGTGTCTGCTTTCGTTCACATCATTATACCCAAGGACCTACATTAGGAGTGAGCATCAGGAAATGTTCCCAGAAAAGCACAGCTCACTTTTTAGAGCCCCAAAGGGAGAATTCTCCGGTGGGTGTTGTCAGATTCCCTCTCCCTCCGTTTAGCCTTCTTCACTGCTCTCGATTATGGCTTGATATACTTGCTGAGGTTGTTGGTTTGTTTGGGTTTTGTTTTGTTTTGTTTTGTTTTTGCTCTGGCATAAACTTTCTCCTGTCTTCAGAGGATGGAAGCAACTCTGGAATAGATTTGTAGTCTGGGAAGGGGCTCACCGTACCCCAGTTGTCCCCCTCATTCTGTCATGGTACCAGCGTCTTGGGGTAGGAGCCCTGGTAGGGTTGGGGGTGTTCCTGCTTCCATAGTGTGTAGCTCAGTACCCTGAAGCCGCTTCTTCAGAAGGGCAGGTTTGGCTTTGTTTGTTTTCCTTAAGGTAGTTTGTGGGTTTTAATGACTCTACCTGGAGAGAGCTAGCTCAGTCCCAGGGAGCGGGGTCTGGTCCAGGCAGTGACCCTGTGACCTCAACCATAGGGGTTGTCAGATTTGGCAAATAAAATTACAGGACACCAGTGAAGTTTGAATTTCAGATAAACAATGATTTTTTTTTTTTTTTTTTTTTTTTTTTTGTAGTGTAAGTATTTCTCAAATGTATGTGGAATATATTCATACTAAAAACTAGGTGTCCTATACTTCATCTGGCTTCCCTACCTCAAGCCCTCCCTCTTTTGAGTCTCTGTTTGGTCCTTTATGTTGTGATTCTCCCTCCCTTTTTGGGTCTCAAACCCCAGTGGCTCTGGAAGCTCTGGGCCCCATCCCTAGAGAAACACCCCTCTCAACAGTTTTACCCGTTTAGGGTAAAATGAAACACAAACTCACTGACGCTACCTTAGGAACTCCTCAGTGAGAGGGCCTATGGTGCTAATGATCGTCTCATTACATCAGTTTTTTTTTTTTTTAAAGATTTTATTTATTTGACAGAAAGAGATCAGAAATAGGCAGAGGGAGGAGGGGGAAGCAGGCTCCCCGCTGAGCAGAGAGCCCGATGCGAGGCTCGACCCCAGGACCCTGAGATCATGACCTGAGCCGAAGGCAGAGGCCCAACTCACTGAGCCACCCAGGCGTCCCACATCACTTTTCTAAACCTGAACCCAAGGGTCCTCTTCCCCATTCCCCTTATCTTTGGTTTTCCTCCTGACTTGGTCATGCCAAGCCCCTTCCAAGACTCCTCTGTTTGCTGTTCTCAGTGACAGAGGGGAACGTGAGGCATGGAAGGGCGCGTAACTGGGACTTACTCTTCCTTCAAAAGCTCCTTTAAAATAACCCGTCCTCGGGGCACCTGGGTGGCTCAGTCGTTAAATGTCTGCCTTCAGCCCAGGTCAGATACCAGGGGCCTGGGATCGAGCCCCTCATCGGGCTCCCTGCTCTGCAGGAGGCCTGCTTCTCCCGCTACCACTCCCTCTGCTTGTGTTCCTCTCTCACTGTGTTTCTCTCTGTCAAATAAATAAAATCTTTTAAAAAAAAAAGATTAAAAAAAATAATAATAACCCGTCCTCTGGCTGGCTCTCCTCCTCCTTGCTGCCCTCCTCGCCACCCAGCTGTTGTTTATCTGCTGTCCAGCCAGGAGGTCGGGAGCTCTGTGTGGCTCGGGCTGCTGGCACGCTCCCCTGCTCTCAGCTTATCAGCATTTTCTCCGCAGCACACTTCCTCAGCCGCTCGGTATGAGGGAATGTCTGTGTAACCAGCCTGTGGTGACTCACCGTTTCTTCCTTCCTTTCCTAGTCACTTCTCTGTCTCCTGAGCCCTGGGCTCGAGGGGCCAGTCGCCACGCCACCTGAATTCCAACCCGAGTGAGGAGCCTGTCGCCTCCTCCCCGCGCGGGCCGGGCAGCAGTCATGGTGCTGGGTCAGAGCTGTCAGAGCAGCGAGCCGGCACACTGTCGCCTGAGCCTGGGCCTCCTCTCCACAGTGAGCAGAGGCTGCTGGCGAGGCCCTGTATTATCGTGGCCGGAAGGGTGATTTCTCCCTCGGGCTCACCTGTGGCCCTCAAGTGACGGTATCTTCCCACGGCCCTGTGAGTGAGCCCAAGGACCCGATGAGTGACGAGAAAGCAGGCTTCAGAATTAGGCCCACTTGAACTTGGGTTCAAGTTCTGGCTCTGCTGTCACTGGCTGGGTGACCGACCCCGAGGAGAGCACTTACCTCTGAGCCTCGATTTCTCTCATGTGAGGAGCAGATGGTATCCACGTAACATGGTCGCTGTGATAACTAGGAAGTCATGCGCACACCAGGTGCCTGTCGCAGTGCCCCGGCTCATCCGAAACTGACATTCGAGTGCAGATTGCTTACAGGTGGGCTGCCCTGGGGAGAGGGCATCTTGCCGCGGTCCCTCGCAGAGAGACTGCTTTTAGTGTTTGGAGAGGGGAGATCCCACCCCCCGCCCAGGGAGGCACAGGCTCATCAGACAAACCTGTGGGTTGGTTGGTTTGGGTTGTGGAGGTATCACAGAGAAGAGAAACACGAAACTCCTTTGTCCGGCTTTCAGAATCCCGTTGTCAGAGGCCTGTTTGGAGCATCACCCTTACTTAAAGGGGGTGAATGTAACAGGTGCTTGTGCTCCCCCTCCTGGCCGAATGTGGATGTGCTGCAGGGATTCGGGGGGCCTTCTGGTCCGGGTCCCCGCCCGGGTGCAGGAATTCTGAGTTGTGACCCTTTTGTGAGGCTGGGGACAGCTGGTCCTGCAGAAAATGGCTGCGGGACATTGCTGTATTTTTCCTGGGGTCCAGCCTGGACGTCCTCATAACTGCCACTTTACCGTTGGCTGTCAGCTGGGGTTTCCCGTTCCTGATGCAGGGGCTGCCCCATTACAGAAGTTCTGGATATCTTCAGTGGGGACAAGAACAGCAACATCATAAGCCACTAGTGTGAGAGTCATGTAGGGTCCTAAGGTGGTGGGTGAAATATGTGAAAACAAGAGTGAACAGGTTACTGTCCCAACCTGCTAGTTCTATCTCTTTCTGAGTTACGTGTCTCTCTTTGTTTGCCTACCGTAATAGCTGTCTTTTCTTTCTCAGGAAAGGCAGAGGCAGGGATAGGGTTTGTCAGTTTGTGGGCACCAAACTGACCTTAGTAGAAAGACTGTTGCCCCCTGGCCCACTTTCAGGAACCAGATCCCTTCTTACTGAGCTGAGCCACATCCGTGGCCATGTGCACACGTGTGCACCCCCAGGTTGGCAAAGGAAGGTGGGGACTAGGTTGTCAAAGTGTGGAGTGGCGCACACAGGACACCACGGGACGGTTGCCAGAACGGCTGGCCCGGAAGTGAGCATAGCTGGAGTGCAGTTCCTGGCTGCCACCAGTGCCCTGACACAGGGGCCGTCAGACAGCGGTGTGCTCCAGGCCCTGGGCTGCTCACAGAGCAGCAGAAAGGGCCCGAGAAGCAGCTCGGCTCAGGATCCTCTTTCTAAAACTGCCCCTTTTCACTCACAAGCCTGCCAGGAAAGGGAGGAGACCCAGGACTCCTTGCCCCTTCCCTCACTCAAGGAAACGAGGTTTCCTATTACATAGCAGTGGCGAGTGCTTCAGTAACTCCCACTTACCCTTTGGGGTCACTGGGTGGCCTTTGCCCGGAACTGCAGCAGGAAGGGAAGGGGTCCCTGGGAAACCCATCCGACTTCCTGAGGCCTTCCTCACAACTGTGGAATTCTAGAGGTGGCTCGGGGCATGACAGGGCCCAGAAGTCTCCCTGGGTAGTGTAGCAAGCTCCTAAAATAAGAGGAACTTGCAGGGCGGCGAGCACTCTGGGCTCCAGTGCAAAGAACTTTGTTTGTACTTTCTCAGGAAGCACACATTTCCCTGGTTGGGAGGGAAAAGAGGGTGGGGAGCCCGATAGGGAGATTGCTTCCCAGCTCTGTTCTGGGAGGCTGGGGTAAGTGAGGCTGAGAAGGAATGGGAAATCAGGCTGCCCCTGAAATGCTCAGGATGTCTGTGGTGGCGGCCACCCACCCGAAGCCTCTAACCTCAGGCAGTGGCTGGTGGTGGAGGCCATATCAGGCCATGTGTCAGAGGGACCGCCCGTGTGCTCACCCGGCGGAATTCACGCACCTGCATGCCGGACCCGTGGAGCCCTGCCTTCCTGCTGGGCCCCTGGGTAGGTGAGGCACGAAGAGGAATGCCAGAAGGATGGTGATCCCACAGCATCTGAAAACTTACTGAAGCTCTCACTCCCTTTGTCCAGTTTGGAATTCGAATTGTGTGTGTGATTAGCCAGTCAGGGGGTGAGAGCCCTGGACCCCTTGGAGACCCTGAGATGACTTGGCCACCGTCTCGCTACATGTTGTTGAATGCACACAGGATGTGTTGGTCCCTTTCCAGTTGTTCAGAAATGCCCTTGCCATATGCAGACAGCCTCCTCAACGTGTGAAGCATTCAGACCCGACGGCAGTGGGTGAAAAACAGGACCTACCCCATCCGCACCTAATTCCCCCAGTGGAGGCCCGAATGGCTGTAGCTTCTAGGACTTCTCAGGGGGTTGGAATAGGGGGACAGTCCCAGGATCCTGGTTGGAATTGCTCTTGCCAGGAATCCTGTGACTTCAGTTTGAATCCCCCTCCCCCAGGTCCTATTTTCCTTTGGCCCAGGAAACCCTCCAGAGTCTGGGAGGCTTTGGGATCTTGGCCCAGCCCCTGGAATGTGGGGCTGGGAGGAGAAGGCCGCCTGTGCTTAACGCCCCCGCAGAAAATTCTGTTCACCTCTTCTCCCCAGGGGGTGGAGCCAGCAGCTCTGCAGTGTCCTCAGCCAGCACCGCAGGGCTGACGGGGCCTCTGAGGACCTCCGAGGGCCACCACAGACCGTCCCTGATGCACGCAGTCCTTCCACTGTGCAGGCCTCTGGGCTTGGAGGCAGGAGGGAGCGCCGCCCGCAAGAGCCCCACTGCCTGCCCCAGCCCCCAGCCCCGCCTGTCCCTGCAGGACTTCGGCTGGCGCCCCCAGGGTCACACAGCGCTGAGTGGAAACTATTCCTCAGGGCCGCTCTCCTCCGCTTTTTTATCCTCTGAATCATGCATTTTTCTGCCCATATTTGGTGGTGATTTGGTTGCTGGGCGCCCATCCAGGGAGTGTGCAGGGGGAAGTACAGCCTGCAGCCTGGCTCTGCTGCGGGAGCGCCGTCTTCCTGCCCCTCCAGCTGGAAAGGGCCCCAGGGGGCCGTCAGCCGTGGCTGCTGGGCTGCCTGGGAAGGGAGGTGAAGCTCTGCCTTTCCTTTCAGCCCCTGAGAGAAGAATTCATTCTCAGATGTTTTTGTAGTTGGAGAATATTTTTGCCATTACTTGGAGAAGACTCCCCCCACCTTCCTGGGAATTTCCTCCCCAAAGCCTCCCGCCTTTACTCGCCACCCTCCCTCCTCCTTCCTCCTGCAAGAAAAGAAACAAACAAGGGCGCCTGCCAGAGTCCCTGGCGCTGAGCTCGCTGCCGCCTGGGGGCTTCCCTGAGAGGTCTGCCTCGGGCCGGAGCACTGGCCGGAGCAGGCTGTCTGGTCTCACCGCCCTCAGAGACTCAGACCAACAGCACTTTGGCCCATGGCTAGACAGGGCTTTGCGTAAACACACTGCTGAGCAGGAAGGAGCAGGAAGTGAGGACGAACCAGTGAGGAGATGCGCGGCACCCCTGCCTTGCCAAAGTGCCTTGTCCAGGGCAGGCCCCGGCTTCAGAAGCGGGGCTTGGGCGCCCCGTGGGAAGTGGGCCACGGCCTGGGCCTGGTGCATGTGTGGGCAGGTGGGTGGCAGAAGGCTGAGCTGTTTCCCAAGCTCAGCTAGGAAAGTGAGGTCTTGGGGAGCAGGGTCCGAGCATCCTTCTGGCCCACTGTGCAATCCCAGAAGGATTCTGTGGAATGATGACTTTCTTTTTCCCTTTCCCCAGGGTCGAGTTCCAGAATAAATTCTACAGCGGAACCGGCTTCAAGTTCCTACCCTTCTCCTTTGAGCACATTCGGGAAGGAAAGTTTGACGAGTGAGCCCATCATGGGGCTGTGTGCCGGCAGGATCTCCTCCCCACTCCCTCGACAGTGGTTAGCTGTGCTCCTTTTGCCTGTTGGTTGTGTTCCCTGTGCATCGGGCATTTGTGTCATCCCCACCACCCTTCCCCCAGCCGCTTGTGAGTCATTTAGATAGATCCGTCCCTCCCCCGGTCCCCCGGCACCGCTAGCTTCATGTGTAGTGTCGTGATTTTCTAGAGAGAAGCTGGGCTCTGGCTGTCCCTCACACCCACTGGGCACTGGCCTTGCCCCCCCAGCCTCCGTCCAGCCAGAGACAGCCCCTTGTCTGTCCCCTGGTGATGAACAAGTTTGTGCATTTTACATTTGAGCCCAAAGGCCACAGAAGGAGCGCCGTCACCATGTACACCTGGACTTTGAGCCCTCTCTTCCTGCCGCTCTAGTTACTGGTTGGGGGCAGGGGTGCTCTTTAACACACCCCACTCTTGCATTAGCAGGCTGGGGTCCAGGCAGATGGTATTTCTGTCCTCTGCCCACACCCTCTCGTCTTCAGAGCAGTTGTCAATCAGGAATTCAGTTGGACCCAACTGCCGTCGTGCGTGGCTTCTCCCTGTCACTCCCACGGGTCCCAGGGGACCCGACACCACCTCCCTGACCCGCACTCTCTCCTCTTCCCTCCCAGAATCCCCTCCTCCTCCCTGCCCCGTGTACCCAGCACAGCCAGTCTCTCCCGCAGAGGTCCTGGCTGCCTCCTGTGGTCGGGTGCTTCTCAGGCCCAGCTGCGGGCCCTGCCGCAAGCACGCGTCTGGGCCGAGGGTTCCAAGTGGTGCGCACCCCAGGACCTTCCCCTACCCCTAATCATGAGTCTCGAGGGCAGGCCCGGAGTCTTCCAGGGTGGTTCTGCCGGCAGACCTGCCTTCTCTGCCCTCCGGTGCCCCTCCGTACTTCCGCTGGGGACCCCAGTCAAGGGAGTGGGGTCCTGGTCCCGGGCAGCGGAGGTCGGCGCCATTTACAGTTTGTGGATGGGAAGCCCGGCCGGGGCTGCAGTGCGCTGCGTGCGAGAGCTGCACGGCCCTGCCCTGTGGGCTGATGGGGGGCACCCCCCGAGGGGGCTACCTCCCCGGTCACCCCCGCGCTGGGCTGTGGCTCTCGGGGCCTTTAATCATGTGTTGACACAGCAGCCCTGGCTGCTTCAGCTAAATTGAACCCTGGGGCCCCCAGTGGTGGAGATAATCCCCGCCATTGGCCAGGTCCCTGCCCTCCTCCCACCCTGGCTTTTCTGAGTGAGTCACATAGAGCCTCTCCTGGGCATGGGCCGCCCGCCCCAGCTTCCCTGTGTGCTGGCCATCGTGACCCTGTGCCGAGCCTCCCCCCCCCCCCACCGGGCCCGTGGTTTACATGATGACCTTTGCTCTGTTTACAGTGGGGTTTGAAGCAGAGCTCTTAGTCAGGAACCCTGCCCAAGGCCCTTCTATTCACACATTCCTTCGCTGAATAAAGTGTGTTCGACTCCACTGTCCTTGTGCCCACAGCCCCTGTGTTGCACACCCCTGCCCTTCCCCCAGCACGTCTGCTTCCCTGTGCTCAAAGGCCACAGCTGCAGTTTGTGAAATTCTCACCTCTCAAGTTTCCCAGGCGCCTTCCCCTCCCTCGCCCCAGCGGCCTCGCAGGTACTGCCTCCTATGGGGAGGGGACCTGGGGACCCGTGTCCCCTTCCTTTCTCGCCCTACCCAGCCAGAGGGCCCGGGAAGAGGGGGCCCTGCGCAGCTGCCTACCCGCCTCTCCCTCTTCTCCAAGTGTGCTTTCCAGGACTTGGCAGCCTGGCTATTCTGAGCTCCAGTGCCCTTGGCCTTGGTGTAAGTGGGGTTCCTCAGGGCAGCAGGAGGATGTGGGGTGCTGAGGTCAGCAGGCGGCCGGAGAGCCAGCAGGCGGGGCGGGCAGGGAGGGCGCCGTCTTCCTCCCAACTGCCATGCGGTGCCCACATTCTTCCGCGGTGCCCTCCCTCCCCATTCCCGCGGCCTCCAGGACTGGCTGAGCAGGAATGTGAGCAGCAGGCGGGCAGCTGCTGCTTGGGAGGGGCAAGGAGGGCCAGAACACCCTGCTTCGTGTTCCTTACCCTCGAGCCCTCTC
>CM053619.1:31495376-31519020 GCA_028646535.1 Procyon lotor
CCCCTTCTTAAAAAAAAAAAAAAAAAAAAAGTATCTTTTCAGGGACTGGGGGAAAATGGGGAATGATTCCTGACTGGTATGAGTTTCCTTTTGGGATAATGAAAATGTTCTAAGTTAAATAATGGTGATAGTTGCACAACTCTGTGAATATATTAAAAAACCATTGAATAAGACAATTTAAAAGGGTGGATTTTATGGTATGCAAACTGTATCTCAGTAACAAAAAGTCAGTGCCTTTTGACCCAGTAATTCTACTTAAAGTAGTTAATTGTAAGGACAAAGATACATGCTCAGTGATATATAATTCAGCTTTTTTATGTCAAAAATTGGAGATGTATTAGTTCAATCAGGGAAAGATTTAACAGACTAATTGTATATATGTACGATATAATCATTTTAGAAGTTTTTGATGTTTTTCTGGTGAAAAACATATTGTGGAAAACATATTGTATTGTTAAATGAAGAAGGAGGTTTTTAAACCAGATATAGCATATGTATCCATGGAGTGTTTATATGTGAATTTTTTTTAAATGAAGAGAATAACATCAGTTCACATTTGGGGTCCTGTATGTGGATAAGGGGCCGTTTTTATTTTTTTTTTAATTATTTTTAAAAAAATAATTTTATTATTTTTAATAAAATAAGGGAGTAGGAGAGGGAGAAGCAGGCTTCCCACCATGCAGGGAGCCCAATGTGGGGCTCATCCCAGGACCCTGAGATCATGACCTGAGCCCAAGGCAGATGCTAAGTGACTGAGCTACCCAGGTGCCCCCATAGGGCCATTTTTAAAAACGTTTTCTTTTTTTTTTTTTTAAAGATTTTATTTATTTATTTGATAGAGGGAGAGAGAGAGAGAGAGAGAGAGAGATCACAAGTAGGCAGAGAGGCAGGCAGAAAGAGAGGGGAAGCAGGCTCTCCACCGAGCAGAGAGCCTGATGCGGGGCTCGATCCCAGGATCCTGAGATCATGACCTGAGCCGAAGGCAGAGGCTTTAACCCACTGAGCCACCCAGGTGCCCCTTAAAAACTTTTCTTATGGAAAGTTTAAAATGTACATAAGTACATAAGTAGACAGAATAATAATATGTACCACCATGTACCTGGCTTTAAAATTCTTCAATTCATGGCCAATTTTGTGTCTTCTGTACCTCAGTTGTTGTTTTTTTTTTTTAACCTCTTCCTTTTGAGGCAAATCCCAGGTGTTTTATAATGTAATCTGCAAGTATTTTAGAATATAAATCTCTGAAAAATAGACTTCAAAAAAATACCGGTGCCATTATCACATGTAAAAAATTAGTGATTCCAGTTGGTGTTCAAATTTCCATGTTTTGTTGATAGGGCTTAGTTGATAAAGCATATGGCTCTTGATCTCAGGTTGGTGAGTTCAAGCCCCACATTGAGTGTAGAGCTTACTTTAAAAAAAAAAAAAAAAGATTTGGGGCGCCTGGGTGGCTCATTGGATTGAAACCTCTGCTTTTGGCTCAGGTCATGATCTCAGGGTCCTGGGATCGAGCCCCGCATAGGGCTCTCTGTTTGGCGGGGAGCCTGCTTCCCCTCTCTTTCTGCCTGCCTCTCTGCCTACTTGAGATCTCTCTCTTTGCCAAATAAATAAATAAAATCTTGAAAAAAAAAAAAAAAAAAGAAGTCTTTGCCAGCCTTTAAAAAAAAAAGATTTAAATATTATTTGTTTTTTAAAATAGTTTGGGGGGCACCTGGGTGGCTCAGGCAGTTAAGCCTCTAACTCTTGATTTCTGCTCAGATTATGATCTTAGGGTCATGGGATCAAGTCCAGTGTTGGGCTCTGTGCTGGGGGCATGGAACCTGCTTGGGACTCTCTCTCTCTCTTTCTCTGCTCCTCCCCCCCATAAATAAATAAATAATAAAATAGTTTGGGTAGGATCCAAATGAAATCCATATATTGTGACTGATCACTCTGTTTTTTTTTTTTACATCTTTTTTACTCTGTTGGTTCCCCTTCGATCTTTTTTCCTCTTGTCATTTGTTGGTTGAAGAAACCAGTTTGTTCTATAAAGTATTCCACAGACTGGATTTTGCTTATTGCATCCCTGTGCACTTTCCCCTTATGCTGTGTGTTTCCTGTACATTGATAGCTTGATCTAGAGGCTTGATGAGATTCAGATTTAAGAAATTTTTTTTGGTAATCTGTTTTATAGATTGTGTACTAATTTTTAATTTCATCTGTAATTATCACTTGCATTTTCTAAGCTTTCTCCAATAAACATGGTTGCCTTTATGAATAAGAAAAAAATACATTATTAAGAAAAAATAGATTGTGAGCCCACAGTGGGTAAAATGAGTAATAGGCTATGGGCAATCCCCAAATTGAACAACTCACATGTGAAGATTCAGAATTGACTGCATTTGCAGTTGTTTTTGTTAAGTTGGGAGGTTTTCGTGCTGATTTTAGTTGCCGAAAAATATTTCGCATATTGTCTTATCAAATTTATATGCTGTTAAATCTGCCTGTGAATATTTGGCTGGATGAATAGACATTACAGGACTTAAACAAATCCAGGAGAGTACTCCTCATTTTTCATCCATCCCTTACCTGTACCAATCTCAAAAATAAGTCTTCAGTTATGACTTGTATTTTTTTTAAGATTTAATTTAATTTATTTATTTGTGAGAGAGAGAAAGAGAGCACAGAAGTGAGCATGAGCCGGTGTTGGTGGGGAGGGAGAAGCAGACTCCCCACTGAGCAGGGAGCCCAATGTGGGACTCAATCCCAGGATCCTGGGATCATGACCTGAGCCAAAGGCAAACGCTTAACCCACTGAGCCCCCCAGGCACCCCCAGCTATGTCTTGTTTTGCACATAGTTGCACAGTTTTCTTAAAGGTAGGCTTCCAGGTTACATCTGTAACATGATAAGCATTGATGTGACTTCTTTTCACATGGTCCATGTCTTATTCTTTTCTGAGCTTTATTTCAACACACACTAATCTAAGATTGATACTCTCTTTTTGTTTAGGGTTTTAGTATTGAAGCGTGGAAGGAAAGAAGCGCATTTACCCATATTTTATGTTTGACGATCAGACCTCTAAAAGAACATTGATACTATTGTCTGGTTACCTTGGAGGGGTCAACTGCAGTGTATTGAGGTGATCTTTCCATTAATTAAATTTTTACCTATATGGAAGAAACTATTTTCCCAAGAAATGTTACTTTACAACACACAAAAACTTCTGAGGTTCCTACATTGGCTTATTCAAGAAAAAAGATAAATCTGTTCCTAAAATTAATTTATGGACCAGAATTAATCTTGTTTAAGAAGATGTTCACAGTTTTAGCTTCATGACCCAAAAAATAAAGCCTTTGTGAAGCTCTTTATCACTTTTATCTAAGGGTAAAATCTAACATGCTTGTTATAAAAGGCACTTCATAATTTGACTCCTGCCTCTCTCCCCATATTCATCCCCTACTTGTGTTTTGTTTCAGTTCTATCAAAAGTGCTTGTCGTTCTTTAAATATGTCACGCCAGCTGGCTGTTCTCCCTATCTGAGTGTCCTCTCCTCCTTCCCCACACCCTTTTGTCTTGTTTTCTTACCATTTATCTTTTTTTTTTTTTTTTTCCAGTTATCTCTACACCCAGCGTGGGGCTCAAACCCACAACCCGAGATCAGGAATTGCATGCTCCATTGACTGAACCAGCCAGGCACCTCATCCTTACCATTTATCTTTTTAAATTCCAGCTTGATGTCCTCCTCCTCTTTGTTGTCCTTACTCTGACATGTGATATTACAAACACAGATAGACACATAAATACACTTGAGAGTAAGGTCCATGTCCTACTCTTCTGTAACTAGGCTGCTTATCTCTGGCTGCCACATAAAATGGGCACTCAGTAAGTATGTATTGGATTGAACAGAAGCATAGGTGGAGACTATAACAGGCTACCAAACTATAAATAGTTCAGGTCTTGGAGAATCAATATTTTTCCTGCCATCGTTTTTGGAAAATCAGCCTTTCTTAGGAGAGCTTAATATCCTTTCCCTAACCCAGTTTACATTTGTGTTAGTAATTATGATCTGGGAAGTGGAGATTGCAGACAGTCTGGATTGCCTCCCCAGGGAGCCCTTTCAAGAACTCCAGAGGGAGCAGTGGTCGTGCCTTATCCCCCTGCCGCTGGGACAGAGAGGGAGCAGCACTAGGGAGCAAGAAGCCCTAGGGCCCTTCCTTATCCTTGGCCTTGTTAAATTTGCTTGTTTGTTGGCATGATGAACTGGCCTTGGAGAAAAGATTAATGACCTGAGGCAGCTCTAGAGGCTTATTTTTGTTAAGCTACTTTCATTCTCTAATCTCATGTATAATTACAGTGTCCTTTAAGTGGTGGGGTGGAAAAATTGGCATAGGGTTATCATTAGGGACTAGATTTTTCTTTCTTTCTTTTTTTTTAGTGACTAGATTTTTAAGTTCTTGTTTCCTTCATCCATTCTTCGTGTAGTTTTAAAAATTACATAACATGGATTCATGTTTATTGAAAACAAGTACAAAAATATCTAGAAGCAAAAATTAAAGTTCCAGGGGCATCTGGGTGGCTCAGTTGGTTAAGCGACTGCCTTCTGATCAGGTCATGATCCCGGAGTCCCGGAATGGAGTTCCACATCGGGCTACCGGCTCCGTGGGGAATCTGCTTCTCCCTCTGAGCTTCTCCCCTCAGGTTCTCTCTCTCTCTCAAATAAATAAATAAAATCTTAAAAAAAAAATAAAGTTCCTCTGCCAATCCCTGCATATGTAGATGTATTCATATATACACACAGATAAAGCTTTCTTTTTCTTTATAATGATCATGCTCTAGTATTGTTCAGTGCTATGTCAAGCCATTCGGTCATGTGTTGAGTTGAGAAGAGGTCATTTGCAACCAAACCTTGGTCATCCTTACCCTTGTTTGATCAGTTGCTGTGATAATAGCTAATAACACTACTATATTGTAAAATTGAATAGTGTGTATTAGGCTTGTATTTTCTTCTTTTATTTCTAAAAAGATGAAGTATGATATCTTTATAGGCAGTTAAGTATGTTGTGTCTGCTACCTACAAACAATCCTGCAAGTTTTGTTATTGTTACCACTACAAATAGATGAATAAACTGAGGTTTTTAAAGAGGTTAAGCTAATTCATTCAAGGTCACATGACTAAGTGGGTGTTCAGAGAATCAGACTCAAGCAAGTTTGACTTTAAAAGCCATGCCTGGGGCGCCTGGGTGGCTCAGTCCTTAAGCGTCTGCCTTTGGCCCAGGTCAGATCCCAGGGTCCTGGGATCGAGCCCCGCATCGGGCTCCCTGCTCGGCAGGAAGTCTGCTTCTCCCGCTACCATTCCCTCTGCTTGTGTTCCCTCTCTCGCTGTGTTTCTCTCTGTCAAATAAATAAAATCTTTAAAAAAATAAAATAAAATAAAATAAAATAAAAGCCATGCCTTACTACCCTGCCGAACCACCTGTGGGGAAGGCTAGTGATGGTGTTCTCCCTGATCTGTTGCAAATTAGTACTTTTGTAAAATACAATATAAATGAGTTACTAGAAAAATTAAGTTTAAAAAGGGACAGAAGGGCATCTGGATGGCTTTGTGGGTTAAAGCCTCTGCCTTCAGCTCAGGTCATGATCTCAGGGTCCTGGGATCGAGCCCCACATCGGGCTCTCTGCTCAGCAGAGAGCCTGCTTCCCCTTCTTTCTCTGCCTGCCTCTCTGCCTACTTGTGATCTCTGTCAAATAAATAAAATCTTTAAAAAAAAAAATTTCTAAATGTTTACTCTAAATTTTATACTGACTTCCTCACAGATGGGCAGAGTCAGCTTGTGGCCCTGCGCTGGACTCCAGATACTGAGAGGCACTGCTTCAGAGCCAAGGCTGGTGTAGGAGGACTCATAGAACTAGTTTTTTTTAGGGATTCCTGGGTGGTTCAGTTGGTTAAACTTCTGCCTTTGGCTTGGATCATGATCTCAGGGTCCTGGCATCCACTTCCACATCAGGCACCTTGCTCAGTGAGGAGCCTGCTTCTCCCTCTGCCTGCTGCTCCCCCTGCTTTATTTGTCAGAGCGCTCTCTCTGACAAAGTCTTAAAAAAAAAAAAAAAAGACTAGTCCCCCCCCCCCCCTTTTGCGGAAGATTTAATTTATCAATTCATGGTCAGTTTGGTTTTACCTTTTTTTTTTTTTTTTTTTAAAGATTTGTTGATCTATTTGACAGAGAGAGTGAGATCAGGAAGGTGGGAGAGGCAGAGGGAGAGGGAGGGGGAGAAGCAGGTCCCCTGCTGAGCAGAGGGCCTGATTTGGGGCTTGATCCTAGGACCCTGAGATCATGACCTGAGCCAAAGTCAAATGCTTAACCGACTGAGCCACCTAGGTGCCCCTTGTTTCATCATCTTTCATACTTTTTCCCTTGCCAAACTATATTATTTTGACATAAATCCCAGATACCTCATCATTTTGTTCATGAATATTTCAGTATGTATCTTTTAAAAATAGGGACTCTTGGGGCACCTGGGTAGCTCAGTGGGTTAAAGGCTCTGCCTTTGGCTCAGGTCATGATCTCAGGGTCCTGGGATGGAGTCCCGCATCGGGCTCTCTGCTCAGCAGGGAGCCTGCTTCACACACACACACACACACCCACCCACCCACCTCTCTCTGCCTACTTGTGATCTCTCTTTCTGTCAAATAAATAAAACCTTTGAAAAAAGATAAATAAAAATAGGGACTCTTTAACAACATATTTTCCATAACATTATCATACCTAAAAAAATAAACAGTAATTCCCTAATATCTTCTGTATGTATTCAGATTTCCCAGATTTTTTTGTAAATATCTATTTGCGATTGATTCCTTCAAATAACAACTAACTTCTTCATTCTGTTATTGTGACATATTACACTTACTGGTTTTTATATATTAAACTACCCTTGTATTCCTGAAATTAATCTTTGAATATACTGCTGAATTCAGTTTGCTAGTGTTTTACTGAGGATTTTTGCCTCTATGTTCATAAGGGATGTAGGGCTGTAGTTTTCTTGTGGTGTCTTTGTCTGGCTTTGGTATCAGAGTAATGCTGGCCTCATAAAATCAATCAGGTGTTCCCTCTTCAATTTTTTGGAAATGTTTAAGAAATGTTGGTGTTAATTCTGAAGAACTGCTTTTAAGATTTTAAGATGTAGCTTCAGTGCTTCCTGTTGACCTTGACCAAATCATTTTACTTTTTGGACCTGAGTTCCTTCATCTGTAAAGGATATCTAATTGAATTACATGTTTTTTAACACATCTCTATCAGTTTGTTGCCCTACATTAGGGTCTAATTTGGTAGAAATGTGTTTGCTCTCATCATAATAAGTTATTATTAAAGGAATTTCTCTCTGAAATTAATAGAATTGCAGACTTGGAAGTTGAAAGGGGCTTTACGAGGTTATTTGATTTAGTCCTCTGCCTTTACAGAAGCAAATTGTTATCTCTGTCCCATAGGAAAAATAGCTGATATTCAGAAAGTTTAAGTGATTTTCCTGAGGTGTAACTAGGACTTAAGTCTGTTTACTGGAGCCTGAATTATACAGATGGTTCTTTCTGAAATTAGCTTAATTGCTCAATAACCTCTTTTTCCTTCTCTGTAGGTTCTTTGCGCTGACATCCCTTCGTCTTGTGTTTCTACTTGCGTTCAGCTCAATGATCATTGTATGTATAGATCAGTGGAAGAACAAAATCTGGCCTGAAATAAGAGGTGAGTTTGGTAGCATTTAAAAGAATCTGAGCTGTAAAGGAAATGGTCTTTCCTTTAATTTTTACCTTTAGTTTTGGGGGTTTATGAGGGTGTATATAGAACTGGGATATCTTTTGATGTCTGGATTGTTGCTTTAGGAGACATTTGAAGGGCTGGGGCCCCATCTGTAGTTCCTTAGAGCTTTGTTCCACCCTTCCCATTGTTGCTAAGCTCAGGAAATCTGTATCCACCACCCGAGATATTCTTGCCCTCATAAATGGCCAGAGGAATAAGTAGTCCTCAAGTTAAAAAAAAAATTATCATTGGATACTGCATCTTTACCGAGGCAGTATCAATTTGCCTCTCAGGGATTTCTTTTAAATTGTTTATTTGCAAAACACTAAGCTAAGCATTGTGACTTATGTATAAGTATTCTAAGATACGGTCCCTTTTCTGCAAGATGATACATACATAAACAAAAGACAGGGGACAGTTACAGAACAGTACGGGAGATGTCACTGTGACACATCAGTATGTGATCGGTGTGTTTGTCGTGTATTTTGGCCCTGGCTCAGGCCTTGATGAAGCCAGAGGTTTGAACAGGTGAAGAGAAAAGTGTGTTTCTAGATGGGCTAGTAGTTTGATTGATCTGAGACACCAGAAGCTGCAAAGCATCTCCTGAGAGCGGGAAATTCGGTCACATTGACCAGAATGAAGAGGTCATTATAAAAGTAGTACTAGAAGAGATAAAGCCGAAAATTATGTTAGGATTAGATTGTACAAGCCTTTCAAGTTAGGCCTAGAAGTTTAGATTTTATTGTATATGTAGTGTGTGATCACTGAACATTTTTTTATTAGAGCTATATGCTGAGGTGATATTAAAGATTAATTTTTGACAGCATTTTATAGGATCCCAGGGAAGGAGAAAAAGGGGAGGGAGGGAGAGCTGGTAGGAAACTCTGGCTGTATCTGTGTGAGAAGCAGTCAGAGAGGTACTCCTGGAAATAAACCATGAGTGACTTAGCGGGGAAGAAGGCACGTGAAGACTGATAAATAGGGGGTTAGAAGAGTAAGGGGTGAAAGCCAACTGTGGGAGTTCGGTGGCGCTAGGAGAGGGGGGGAACGGCTCAGGTGGCAGATGCAATAGCACTGGGTTGGGGTTGAGAGCAAGGAAAATTGATGTATGCTTTTGACGTGTTAATTCTGAAGTGCCGGCAGGATATTTACACCAGAATATACAGATTTTAAATACATTCCCATCCTATTTTGCAGAGACTTTAGGGAATCCTGTAGTTAATGTCAAAACACTTGAGGTCATTCATTGTAGTTAATGGGTCTTTTTACACAGGGATAAGGCAGATTTCTGGGGTTGGAGTGGTCATAACTTGCCTCAGTAACCTGGTGCCCAGTGGTGTGTATGAACCACCAAGCCACACTTGAGGGGCAGGATGGATCATTTTTCATGTGCACCTTGGCTCTTGATTGTAGTGAGTAGAAGGGGCCCTGATGCTCCATTTGGATCCCCCGGCTGCCCCCCGGAGAGATGAGCAGACATCAGCCATCCTCCCTGTGTCTGCAGTTCCCTAACTCTGTCAGTATAACATTGTGTCTCCTTTTTATTGGCTATTACTATTTTCTTTTCCCCAAACCTATTAAAACTCTAGCTGTCAGACCAACAGCCTAACATTTTTATGTTTAGTTTTCCCTACCAACTAATGCTGGTGTTTGTTTTAATATTGTAGTGCCAAGACCCGACGCATTAGACAATGAGAGGTATGGAACACTAATTAAATCCCTTTTTGTTGCTCTGATTGATTCTCTTGTTGTAATAGTCTGGTTACATGTTGTTAACCCCATGTTACGGATACAGAGTATAACTGAGAACCTAAGTCTGTTCCAGGTAATCATCTTAACGAGCCCTAAAGTTTAGGCAGCAGTATGTTGAGATGGCTAGTGTCCCGTGCTATTAACAAGAAAAGTTTCTGAAAAAGAAGCCTTATAGCCCCATAACCAGGTGTGCCAGGGAGTTAGTTGCATTTTTTAGCCCTACTGTAAAAACTTAGAGGCAGCTTATTTCATTTGTCTCCTGGCTTTTCTACCAGATCATTTAGTGTTTTCTGTGACCTCTGGCTTTTTAAAAAGTTCCTGGTCAGAAAACACATTGGTTCCTGGCATCAGCAAGCCAAAGATTCCTCTTGTGTCTTACAGCTCCTGCTTCATTTCTCAGTTCATTCATCCCATATGTTTGATACAAGGAATTTCCTCTGCTATGGTTTATTTTGCTTTTGCTGTATTTATTTTCTCTCTGAGGGACACATCTACCATTGCCTCCCCTTCAGCAGCAGCAGCAGCAGCGTCAGACTGTGCTTTACTTTTATCCTTGAGTTGCAATCACAGTGAATTGCAATGGTCTGAGTGCAGAGAAGGTGTTTCTCAGCACGAAGTGCCTTGGAGCTGGTGGCAGGTTTATACACGTGGATTGGGCGGCTTGCTCATAGGGTGGAGTTGTCAGAACAAGTGTGCCCTCCTAGTCCCTAAATTCAAGTTTCAACCTGGTGAGACAAGAAAAAGTCCCACTTCACCTCCAAAGCACCTAGGACTAGCCACTCCCCAGCTCCAGTTGAAACCTAAAAGCATTGGCTGCCTACACAGCAAGATGGGGGGATCCCTCAACACCCTCCTTTCACAGCTCCCCCTTCTCTCTCCTATAGCTGGGGCTTTGTGCACCCTCGGTTGCTCAGCGTGCCCGAGCTCTGCCACCACGTAGCTGAAGTCTGGGTTAGTGGGACCATTTTCATAAGGAATCTTGTGCTTTTCAAAAAGCAAAACCCAGGCAAGGTAAGACTCTTCCCTTTTCGCTTTCATTTCTGGCTTCTTAGTTCAGTTCATGCTAAACTGAAACAGTCCTTTGACTACATAGCCTCATTCAAGAAAGGAAAGACTGATGATTCTGGAGACAAAGGGAAGCTATAGGACAGGGCTTCTGACCAGCCACTAGGACTAAGGGAATAACTTGATCGATGACTCCTTTGGGTGCTTGTCTCTTAGATTGAGCCATCTTCCTGCCCCAAGATGGGAAAGAGCTTGCTTATGTGCATTCTGTGTCATATTAAACATTTGGCAGGTTGTTGGGTTTTTTAAAATTTTTTACTTTTTTTTTTTTACTTAAAAAACCCACCACCACCACTTGCTTTCAGAGAGAATTTTTGGCTAAGCCTATGCAAACCAATTTCCCAATGGAAAAGGTGCACCCCTGTTGGGTTAGCAAGGGAAAAGGAGTGTGAATAGGGTTGACGTGCTCCTTTTCATCCCAAACAGAATCACCACGGGATGCAACAGTGGCTAGACACAGGTGTCATTCTGACCTGCCCACTCAGAGGTCATAAAGAATTTCAGCCACATGTCCACCTTATCCCTTGTCTGCACCCCAGGCTCCTGCCATGTAACAGAAACTTGATACTGTTTTCTGACTCCTCTAGTTCTGCTTGCTGAGCTGTGGGATACTGACCTTTTTGGCCGTCTTGGGCCGCTACATCCCTGGGCTCCTGCTGTCCTACTTGATACGTAAGTATAGCATGTACCTCTCCCTGAGTTTCCCCTCCTAGCTTTTCTAGCCAGAGCTAACTCTGGGTCTAGGAAGAGGACTTTTTATATTTCGGTTCACCAGCAAATAACCTTTTTATATTTCTATAACCTCTTTGGTGTCATGAAAATATCTTTCTTCTTGCCTATTACAGGCTTCCCACACATCGAGTCCTTTTCTTCTCAAGTCAGCTTTAGAAATTGATGACAGTCCACTAACATACATTGTATTACCAACCATAAAGGACTGTCCCTATTCAGGAGTAAATTTTTAGAGTCAGTGTATTGTGTAACAGCAGAACATAACTCTTAGAGGTTTCTCTACTAGGTTCTGCTTATCCTAGAGCACTTCTTTTTCTCCTGGAGTGCAGTGTTTTAAATTCCGTTACTTCCTGTTGGCGTGAACTTTGCTTGGGGCCGGGAAACTGAGGAGTGATGGCTGTGGCCAGCAGCTCTCATGATTTGATTATGTCATTCCTAGGGCATTGCTACCATCTAGCCTTATTTATGGCTCAGCGACACCCCAGATGCTAGTGACCACACCTGGTTCTGTCGATATATATCAGCATATCAGCAGCATGCACGACTGCGCACAGCCCTGTCGGTGGCCGCAGAAGGCTCTGCCCTCCCAGCCCCCCTCACGTGGCACAGGAGACGAGGAAAGATCACTAGCAGAATTAAGCAGAACTGCGCCCCACTGAGTGTCTGGTCAGAGGACATGATAGCAGAGGGTCAGTCCAGCTCCCTCTCCACTTTGTGACTGTCTCCCACTCCTCCTTTCAGTGGTCAGTGTCCTGATGTGGCCCCTTGCCGTGTACCACCGATTGTGGGATCGAGCCTGTGTACGGCTGAAGCCGGCCCTGCAGCGGCTGGACTTCAGCGTCCGCGGCTACATGATGTCCAAGCAGAGAGAGAGACAGTGTAAGTGTCAAGGGGAGGCCTCCTTCCACTCGGGCAATTTGGGGAAGAGCAGGAAAAGCCCACAGGCCTGACATAATGGGTAGGTCCTGGAAAGCGGGAGAGGTGGGATGTAGGGTGTGTAGGAGGGCGGTAGGTGAGAGTGATATCTTATTCCAGGGAAATCTGTGCAGGCTTACCCATTTTTGCATTTGCAGTTCTGGGCACTCCCAAGCTGAATAAAAGAGAGTGAAGATCTCTAACCCAAGAGTTTGATGCTTTTTATGAAGCACCTTCCGTATGCCCAAGCACTGTGGTGGCTGCTCTGCGTATTTTTATTTATTTTATTTTTATTTTATTAATGTGTATCTTATTTAACCCTGACAACCTTGAGAAAATAAGTTGAACTTTATAGTTGGTAAATAGTATCTTCTAACTAAGCCGGGCCTCTCTTCACTACTGAAAGCTGTTTTCCAAAGGTGATACTTTGAGAAGCCAGAAGGGTACTAGCCCCAGACCCTCCAACACAGGAATGACAGTCGTGTGAACTTTCCCCTCCCTTCTGTGGCCTGGTCCGATTGGGGGTCTCTTTAAGGCCCAGCCTTCAGAGAGCCCTGCATGTGGTCACCAAGGCCCAGCTCCCCCTGCACGGCCAGCTGAGTAGTATCAGTCCTCAGAAGCCTGATTGAGCCAAGGTGGGCATCTCCCTTTGCCCTTTCTACGGTGGCATCCACTTTCCCCCTGACATCCTGTCTGCCCCTAGCCTGTCCTGCGAGTTGCTGATCATCTGACCAGAACAAAAATGTAGAGGGCCTGGTGAGAGGTGTTGGAAGAGAGGTCTTTCTCTCCTGCGATATCAGCTTATCTTGCCACTTAGGCTCAGCAGCCCCACCCTCAGGCAGTGTGTGTTGTGGTTTGGTTTTGTTCTTTTCAGGCATTGTAATTTTGGTTCAGGCCATATTTAGAGGGTTCTTTCTCTTGTGTTCTGATTTTATGCTTTTGAAGTCTGAGGTGGGTGGGGTTTTTCCTTCAGAGGAAGGTGTCGAGGCCTTCTGCTCTCTCCATGCAGTGCGCCGCAGAGCTCTACACCCAGAGCATGCCTTGGATAATCACAGTGACAGTGACGAGGAGCTGGCAGCCTTCTGTCCTCAGGTATCTTGGATGTGGGAAGTACACCACTGGCTAGTTTTCTTTTAGTTCCCTTTAACCATATGGCACCTCACATTTAGGCTGTAAATAGGTTTTCAAGCTTATGGGTGCTCCAAGGCCCCACCCTCCCCTTGCCCCCAAGAACAGTGAGGAAAGAAGCTGGTGTTGAATTGGGACTGTGTGTGTAGATCTCAGTTCGAGCCTGGTGACCAGCACGCCCTCTTCCATGTCTCCTTCTAACTCCTACCATCATGGCAGAACTTCTGGAACTGGCGTGATCGTCTTTTAAACAGCCCAGCCCACCTTTTGTTGGGCAATGTATCTTCCCGGCCACCTGTGAAAAGTAATCTCTGGATCAGTTGTTTGCTTAAGAGTAAGTGGCTGGTTGACTCCCCTGACTGCTTTCCTTCCTGCTCAAGATCGATAAGTAAGCGTATTTTCCTTGGGGAAGCAGCCTAACAGGGATCAAGATATTGACTAAAATCCCCAGTCTTGTCTGTTTGCACTGCTGGCCGTAGGCTAGCCTTTTGGGCCAGCTCATTAGTAGGGCCTAACTGGGGAGCTGCGCCTGTTCCCAATGGCATCCTCTCTTCAGGCTTGTTGATCTTTTCTTTCCTAAGCTGGATGATTCTACTGTTGCCAGGGAATTGGCCATCACAGACTCTGAGCACTCAGATGCTGAGGTCTCCTGTACAGACAATGGCACATTCAATCTTTCACGGGGCCAGACACCTCTAACAGAAGGCTCTGAAGGTGAGGGGAACCATGGATGGGAATTCATAACGGCTCTGACTGTTGCTGCTCAGCTTCCCTGGGCAGAGAGGATACTGCCCTCTCCCCTGTTTTCGGGGGTGTGGAGCAGGTGACAGAGCAGCTTTGGTGGGGGGCGGGGGGCGGGGATCTGACTACAGCGGGGATTGCCCTGCTGCTTTCCTTGGAATCCTCCCTCAGCCTCGGGTTCTAGGCTCCTGTGGGGCAGAGGGGAGGAAGGGGAGGAATCCTTTGGCTAGTAGAGGTCCCAGCAGTGTATGAATGAAGGGGAAAGGCCCACCAGTTCTCCAGGTTTTGCTTCACCCTGAGAAGTTCTGGGTAGAAAAACCTGGCTGCATGGGCCTGACTTTGTGGGGCTAGGACACAGGAGTGCCAGGCTGTTGCCATGTCTCAGACACCCCTCTGTTCTCCCAGACCTAGATGGGCACAGTGATCCGGAAGAATCCTTTGCCAGAGACCTTCCAGACTTCCCTTCCATTAATGTGGATCCTGCTGGCCTGGATGATGAGGACGATACCAGCATCGGGATGCCCAGCTTGATGTACCGTTCCCCACCAGGGGCTGAGGAGCTCCAGAATCCCCCTGCCAGCCAGGAGGAGGCTGTATTGCCGGAGCTCCTGCTCGGTGCCCTGCCTGCAGGGTCCAACCTCACCAGCAACCTCGCCAGCCTGGTCTCCCAGGGCATGATCCACCTGGCCCTGTCAGGGGCCTCCCAGCCGGGCCCTTCTGGCCTGCCTCCCCGGAGAACAGCAAGAGGCTTCCTCCGGGCCCCCAGTTCAGACCTGGACACTGATGCCGAGGGGGATGACTTTGAACTTCTGGACCAATCAGAGCTGAATCAGCTGGACCCTGCCAGTTCCAGGAGCCACTGAGGCAGAGACTCCTTTTAGGGGTTGCCGTGGTTTAGGTTTCTTTTCTCCCTATCCCACTTAAGGTGAAGGGGCGAAGGAAGAACCCAGGTCCCACCCACTGAATTATATATGTATGCTTGGTGGCCTGGCTGAAGCTCAGGCCTGCTGAGAGGACGCTCACTCCCCTGCTACCAGCTGGACGCCCAGTTCTGAGCTCATCACTGCAGTGAGAGTGCTCCTCTGAGGGAGGCTTCTCTCCATCAGAATGGTACTTTTGGGGAACAAAGCAATCAGGGGTATCGGTTCCCCTTTGAGGGGGTGCTGCTGTTTGCTTCTAGGTATGGGTGCTTGGGGGCCCTCAGTGATCGAAGCACCCTTCCCTTCCTCCCTCCCGCCATCACCTCCTTGGAGCTCCAAGTCAGGCAGCTGCTGGAGGAAGTTACATTGCCATCCTCCTCTTTTGCTAAGCCATGATTTGATTTGTCTTTTTCTAAGCAAGTTTTTTGGTTCTGCAGAGCAGGCCTGCTCCCTCTGCCCCAGCCCATCCTCATTTCTTGAGGTCTAACCTCCAGTGCTCCAACATAGTGCTTGTGAAATTTAAGAAATGTGAACACGATGTGGATTGGGCTTCTTCGACATCATCTTGGGCTGTGGGGTCAGCTGGCGGAGAGGGCGAGTGCCTCTCTCTCTCCCGACCTCATGGAATCTTCTGAAGCTGCCCGGTTATTTTTGGTGCTGCTAACCCCTGGCTCCGTTTGACCATCAGCCTGAGCAACGAGCAAAGCAATACCATACCGTACCCACTTCCATGTTCCTGTCCCTTCCCCTGCTCCTCCTCTGGAGAAGCAATAATCGCCTGGGGGATGTCAAAGTCGCACTTCCAAGTGGCTCATTGGCACTCACCCCCGGAGCCACCAGCTCTTCTTGCACCAGCTGTTCTTACTCCCGATTCAGTTCCTGTAATACTTTTATTTTCAACTGCTTCCCAACTTGGCGGGGCCTCTTTTAAGGACGAACCCAGTTAGCAAGAATGTGTCTGTGGTCAGCAGAGACTTTTCTGAGGGGTATCTGTTCTATTGCCCCTAGAAAAATCATGTGAGACAAAAACTAAAAAGGGTCATTCTAAACCTGTGCCGGCCTACAGCCTCTCTTTGCCTCCCCAGTCAGAGCTCAGGCCAAACTCTTCTGTCCTCTTGCCCTCTGCATTAACCCTTTGCTGATCCTCAGGGACCACTCCCCCAACACCCCCATACCTGGGCAAGGGATGTTGGACAGAGCCCATTTTTGTGTGCTGCAGGTGGGAGTGTGCTAACACGTTTGCTCTTGGTTGACGGAAAAGGTAGAGGCCAGGAGTGAAAAGTAAGAGAAGGGAGAAGAGCCAGGTGCCTGTTTCACAGTCACCTGTGTGTGTGTGAAGGTCAGGGGTAAATGGCATCTCCTCACTGTATGGTTCTCAGACTTTGGACAGAGCCCAGCGTCACACAGGTGAGCGCTGATGTGGGAAAAAACGGGAAGCGTGGAAGAGGAGTGGGTTTGCATGAGTGTGTGTAGCTTCAGGCCTTGGAAGTTGGCAAGAGGGAGGGAGGAAGGAGAGCAAAATCTTCAGAAGGTGTTTCTTGTACCTGGGGGATCCGGCTCTGAATCTCCTTAGTCCTCCACTGTGAACTGGGGTGGGGGTGGGCGGGGCCGGGGGGAGTGGTGCTGGGGAATAAATCTTGTATGAGAACAATCTTTAAGAGACTGAGGTTGAATAGTGTTTTACCCTTGATAATGTCTTACTCTTGTTAATCCGAGATGTGATTAATCTGAGGTGACAGCCTCAGAAGAGTAAACCCCAGTGTGAGGGACCCACCTGCCAGTCCCTGTTGGTGACCTTTGTGATGGTCAGGACAATCATCACATGTGTGGCCCCTTCCCCTCCCCAGGAGAGCCTAGACAGCACAACTGGTACTATTTTTTAAGATTTTATTTGACAGAGAGAGACCACAAGTGGGGGGGGGGGGGCTCAATCCCAGCACCCCAGGACCACGGCGGGATCTGAAGGCAGAGGCTTTAACCCACTGAGCCACCCAAGTGCCCCACAACTGGCAGGCTGGCATCTAGCTTGCGGGTCCCATGATTTTTAATTCCTTTTTTTTAAGATTGTTCTTATGTATTTGTCAGAGAGAGGGAGAGCGAGCGCACAAGCAGGGGGAGTGGCAGACAGGGAGAGAAGCAGGCTCCCTGCTGAGCCCTGAGCTGAAGGCAGAAACCCAGCCGAGCTATCCAAGCGTCCCCATTTTTTAATTCTTAATATTGTTCCCTAGCCGTCTGAAGAAAAGTATGTGCCTCAAAGTCTAATGAGACTTTAGGTAACAGGTTTTACAAAGTAGCACCATGTTCCTCCTCTGGATTGAGCTACAGGGACAGCTGCTCTTTGGCCTTCGGCTGACCTCAGAAACTAGAAACACTTATTTCAGGCTTTGTCCTATTGGCCACTGTGGGCAGGAGTGGAAAACACCTGCCAGGTGTTGCCCTAAGATCCACTCCGCCAACAGGAAACTTTTCTAAAAGCTTTGTGGCTTAACTGTATAGCCCCCTCCCAGCGCTGTCTTCCCTCGGCCTCCAAACCACAGCACGTGTTGAGCGCCCCCTGTGCGCGAGGCTCGGGAACCGGCAAATAAGGGTAGCGCTGTGCTTCCAGGGCTCCTGGACACTCTCCTGTCTTCCCAGCCCCCCTCCTGCTAGTACCTCTTGTTCCTATTTTACAAATGAGACTCGGGCCTTGGGACAGGACACGTCCCTTGGGTAACGGACCCTGTGACCTTGACCAAGTCGCTAGCTCAGCGGGAGCTGATCCTAAGCTTCTCTCCCTTGGAACACCGTCCCAGCTCACGGTGACGAGAGCCCAGCCGCCCCTGGAAGTGGGTTTCGAAACACCAAGAAGTGGTTGACTCCGACCTGCACCCCAAGCGGGAGGGCGGGGGGAGGAACCAGCGCTCCGCCTCCACCGCTGCGACTCCAGGGGGGCCGGAGCCCGGCTGGGGGCGGACTGAATACGGCGCGCCGCAGGGTCGCTCCGCGCCTCGCGAAGACGTCCCCTTCCGCCAATCGCCGCTTGCGGCCCGCCCCTCTCGTCGCCGGAAGCAGCCGTTGCCCCGAGCAACTGCAACTTCCGGCTTTCCGAGTTGGCGGCGGGAAAGGCCATGAGTAAAGGCCGGGCGGAGGCCGCGGCGGGAGGTAAGCGGGGCCGTGGGCGCGGGGGAGGCCGGGGCGGGTGAGGCGTCGGTTGGGTGACCCCCACCCCGCCCCGTATCCTCGCAGCCCCCGCGATCCTCCTGAGGTACCTGCAGGAGCAGAATCGACCCTACAGCGCCCAGGACGTGTTCGGGAACCTGCAGCGAGAACACGGACTGGGCAAGGCGGTGAGGACCCTCTCCTGTGATTCCTACCCCTGGGGCCCCTTGAATGGCTGGGGTGCTGCCTTCTCGAGGCTGCCATTTCCAGCCTTGGGCTTCCTAAGGCTTGCCGGGCGGTTCCCGGGGTCGGGCTGAAATTCCCGCTGCTTGGGCCCCCGAAGTCGTTCCTCTGATTGCCCGGCCCCCCCTCCCCCGCCAGGCGGTGGTGAAGGCTCTGGAGCAGCTGGCCCAGCAAGGCAAAATCAAAGAGAAGATGTACGGCAAGCAGAAGATCTATTTTGCGGACCAGGTGAGGGAACCTGTGTGATTATCGCCCGTGTGAGACCCTGACGTTAGGTCACTTTCTAGAATGAACTCTCTTCTGGAGAATATGGGGCACCCCGTGCAACTCACCTGTCTTAGGTCATGAAAAGGGCCCCAGGCACCCTTAAATCAAAGTGGGTACTCCCCTTGCTGTGACCCAGGCTTAATGAGACTTCCAGATTCGCGACATGGTAGATGACAGAAAATCCTGAATCGCTGCTGCCAAGATCCATTCCCTCTTGGAAGTTTCTTTTTTCCAGTCATTTAGATTAGAACCACCATCTGCCAGACGATTGGCCTTCTGCCCCCACCCCTCAGTCCCAACACAGGTAACACTAATTTTGTTATCTCTGGGCCAGCCCGCCACCTGAATGCCTTCCAGACCTTCCTGAGTCAGTACTAATACTGCTAAAGTGGAGCGCCTCAGGCCCCCTAAGTGGGCTCCTCCCCGCTTCTCCCTCAGTGGAGTCCGGCTTCACCCCCACCCAGAGACTGGGGAATCCAGTCCCTCTTCTCTCTCCCCAGTGCCCTGTTGGGTTTCCCCCTTCCTCACTCGGCCCTCTCCTTTCCACCTGCGGGGCTGCTCGAGTTCAGGTGTTCCTCATGTCCTCTGACCCCCTCCTGACCCCTGGGGCCTCCTCAGATGTCCCCAGGGCTGCGGCCCCAGTGGTCTGCGCTGCTCTGCGCGGGTGCACAGCCCGCCTTCAAACTCCCGCGCTCCCTAGAACAGGGAAAAGGTACTTTTCGGCCCTAGGGCCTCACTGTCCCTTCTCGGTCCACTCGCCAGGACTAGGCCATTTAGATGAGTTTTACTCCTGTGTCCTTCCTCTGCCTGGAGCTTTGAAGACCCTTCTTCCTCTTCTGCCTCTTTGCCTGGCTCTTACTCATCCTGTAGGATTCCCCTCAGGCATCACGTTCTCCAGAGACCTTCCCTGAATTCTCCGGTCACCTCTTCTTCAGGCGCTCACCTCTTTGAGGGACGCTTGTCTTTCTACGGGTCTCCTCGCCGGGCCGCAGCTCTTCCAAGGCAGGCCCCGCTTCTCACTCGTAGTCCTTCGCTCAGCATCGCCCACCCCGGTAGCTAACATCTAGTAGACCCCATGACTAGTGTGACTGAACCCACCCACCACCAAGGCTAATTTTCCTAAAGTGGGTCTCATTCTGTGATGATTCTAGATTCCCTAAGGGAGAATTTTGCAGATTTTCTTCTGTAAAGGGCCAGACCGGTAATATTTTAGTGCTTTGCAGGCCAGATGGTCCCTCGTCCCAGCTACGCAGCTGTCACGCACACTCATGTCCGCTACTGCGGAGCAAAAGCCGCCCGAGACCGTGTGAACGCGGGGCGTGGCCGAGTCCCAGTCGGGGTGTGTTCAGAACCCCGGGTCTGGCAGGGTCTGGCGTGCAGGCCGTAGTTTGCCTTGCCTTAATGCAGAGGCCACACTGCGCAGGCTGGCGTTCCTGTTCTTCCCAGTGGGCCCCCCATCACCACTGACGAGACCCCCATGGCGCCCCCGTGCCTGTCTCTCAGGGCAGGCTGCTCAGGCTTGTCCGAGTCCCTTTAGCACTGCCCCCCACACCCCCCATCCCAGTTCTTCCTGTCGTGGGAATGTGTAATTGAGGTATCCCTACTTTAGGAAGAACATTCCTTTACTTCTTTAGCCCAGGAGCAGTTTTACCACCTGAGCTAAGATCCCTGCCGAGTCAGTGCCCTGCGGGCCTGACACCCCCTGAGGACAGGCAGCAGGTTTAACTCCTCGCCTGTACCTTGTTGTTACTTGGGACCAGTACTACACTGAGTGGTTCTCACAGGCCCTCTGGAGGGCTGGGGAGCCCCACGTTCTTGCGTGTATGCGATGCTGCCCCACCCCCACCCCCAGATGGGGCTCCCCTCCTGTGCCTCACCTCAGCCCTTCTGTTTCTCCTCACCTTTGGCAGGACCAGTTTGCCATGGTGAGTGACGCTGACCTCCAAGGCCTGGATGCCAAAATCGTGGCCCTCACTGCTAAGGTGCAGAGCTTACAGCAGAGCTGCCGCCACATGGAGGCTGGTAGGCCTGGGCAGCCCCCGAGGGTGCCCCTAGGGTCAGGGTCGGTCTAGGGGTCAGGAATTCTGGAGTGAACGGTTTGCTGGCTGCAGTGTTGGCCCGCGGCAGCAGATCTCTGTGCTGGGCTGTCACGGGCATCGTATTGAGAGAGAGAGAACTTTTGAATATAAGTGGGCAAGATGTGTGTTCGCTTTCCCGAACATCCTCTATGTCCTGGGCCCGCACCGCCTCCGTGCCGGCTGCTTTAAATCACTTTACCACTGCTGCCAGGTGCAGGAGGGAAGAGAACAGGAATAAGCTGGTAATTGTGTAAGCCTTCATCTCCGCTGAGCACTTCCAGAATATGGAACTCCTTCTGGACCGTGTGTGTAGAACCTGTAGTGAGGTAGGGGCCCAGTCTGCTACCTCCGGGAGCACCCACTGGGAAAGACAAAGCCCCGTCCTCGGGGTAGGAGGGGACCTCAGAGAGCTATGGTTTCAGAGCTGAAGGAGTTAACCAGTGCGCTGACCACACCGGAGATGCAGAAGGAGATCCAGGAGTTGAAGAAGGAATGTGCTGGCTACAGAGAGAGACTGAAGAATATAAAAGCAGCCACCAACCACGTGACTCCAGAAGAGAAAGAGCAGGTCAGTCCGGAGCGCGGGCAGTAGCAGGGCGGGCGAGGTGGTGGCTGGACCCCAGCAGCCGCGGTGGGGCTGAGGGGCTGGAGGCAGCTGTTTCCCTACCCAGGTGCATAGAGAGAAGCAGAGGTACTGCAAGGAGTGGAGGAAGCGGAAGAGAATGGTGAGTGAGCGCGCTCCGGGCAGCCCCTGAGAGCCGGCAGGAGGACCTGCGACACTGCCCACCTGAAAAGGGGCGGTTTGGTTTCTTGTCAGGCAACAGAGCTGTCGGATGCAATTCTGGAAGGGTACCCCAAGAGCAAGAAGCAGTTCTTTGTAAGTGGTTCTCTCTCCTGTCCTCGCTCCCCTGGGCGCTCGGTCCAGGGAGGGCTCATTCACTCGTCTCCCTGCCCTAGGAGGAAGTCGGGATAGAGACAGATGAGGATCACAATGTGAAGCTCCCAGACCCTTGAGGGGTCCTCTGGCAGGAAAGAGGTCCCGCATCGGCTGCCTCCTTCAGGTTGGCTTCTGTGTTTGTTCCTGCTGCTGTCTTTGGGCAGAGCAGCTGGGAGAGGGGCAGGAGCCAGAGCACGGGGTGCGGGCAGCAGCAAGCGAGCCCACAGCCAGTGGTCAGGCTCGTTTCATTGGCTACATTCCAGTTGCTTCAACTGAACGCTCCAGCTGGGAACAACGCTAAAGGAAAGCATTTGGCAGTATTTATTGTAATATAATTTGATATAAAAATACTTAATTTTCTCTGGATAACCAAACCTCCCAGATGTCAACCCTGTAGAAAGCTACCGAGTAGAGAGAGGCAACTGTACATAGCATTCAGGGAGCCCAAGTCCTGGGAGAAATGCAGGCGGCATGGGGATGGCACAGAACCAGATACACTTGACAGGAAGGCTGGGAGTGGTTTTGAGCCCCAGTTTGTTTTCCAAAATTGTAACTTTAGCAAAATTGCACTGTTGGCGTTTAGAAAATTAAAACTATTATTATGTAGTGCTGTGTCACACTTGACTTCTCTTAGCTGTGCTCCTGCCTGTGGGGACAGAGCGGGCAGGAGCACACAAGGAGGCTGCTTCCCCCTAGCACCCAGAGCGGGAAAGGAGAGGCAGTGGAGTAGCAGGCGAGGGCAGGATCCTGGCAGCCCTGCCTAGAGCTGACCATCAGAGCCCTGGTCCCACCTTGGGCTGACCAGGCAGCCTGTCACACTTCATGGCTGTGAGAATATTTCTTCATGTTCCTTTCTTCCTGTCCAACTACTGCCAAGATGGCCAAACTTGGGCCAGGTGTTGCCCAAATCTGGTCCAAGAGACCAAATGCAAATAGTAGCTTCCAGATAAGTATAGATCTGGAACAAAAATCTGAGGCTTAGAAGGGGAGAGGCTGGGAGCTCTTGGGGGTGCCCAGAGCCGACCCCACCCCAAGGACTTCTATGGGGAGGGGGAAAGACAGGAGTCTTGAGTTTTGTGGTCAATATAATAAATTAAAACTTTCACAAAACAAATACCCCAGCCCCACTGAGGATTAGGGGGTGCCAGGGAACCAAACGCCGGGAGCCAGCGGACCTGTGTGCAGCGTCACAGTCTGATCTCAGAAACCCAGTGGTGCTGCGGCCAAGCAGGAGACTCAGGCCTCTCGCTGGCTCTTCTGCGGGTTCAGGGCGCCAGTCAGTACAGCTGGTTCTTCAGCTGGTGCAGGACACCAATCACGATCTCCCGGAGGGTCTGGCAGGGGCAGCAGAGGGAGACGCGGGTGACACTTGGCCAGGACAGAGCGCCGGCTCAATGACCCGTGCCTACACCAGGTGTGCTCTTTATAGTGCAACAGAAAAAGCCCCCGGGCTGCACTGCTGTGTGCAGTCTACTCTGAAATGTCCCCGCGACAGGACAGCAAAAGGGATGGAGGCATGGCTGGCTCTGCAGGAAAGCAAATGCAAGAAGCGGGAATGGTAGCATTTAGGTGCTGGGCTCGGGAGTGTTAGGGTCATAGTATGCTTAGTGTTTCCAGAACATGTCAGGAAACAAAAAAGTGAAACTCTCAGGATGCAAGTCAAGCCTCAGAAAAGGCAGCCAGGCTTCAGGAGCACAAGACTCGGGCAACAGCATTCACATTCACACGCAGCCCGTTACAAAGAATGGCAAGCCCCCCCCCCCCCCCCCAGAGAGGCAGACTACTGCCGTGGCCTGGGGGTGGCAGCCCGCAATCTTTCCAGATGGGCCGACTGAGTGAGTCCGCTGCCGCAGTGAGGGCTCTGCACTGGGCAGCCACGCGTGGGCTGAGAAGGGCCAGGGCTAGGCCTGTAGGACACAAGTGTCTGATCAGTCCTGCCAGATAAAACCTTAACAGG
>CM053619.1:31519520-31542775 GCA_028646535.1 Procyon lotor
GCTGCGTGCACCCCCTCCCCCCAGGTCCACAAGAGTCTGCAGAGGATCCGGGAACGGAAGCTGGCCAACTTCATCCCCTGGGGCCCTGCCAGCATCCAGGTGGCCCTGTCGAGGAAGTCTCCCTACCTGCCTTCGGCCCACCGGGTCAGTGGGCTCATGATGGCCAACCACACCAGCATCTCCTCGGTGAGCCTAATCCCCATGGTCTTCACTGACCCCTCTGGTCCACTAGCCACTCTTATCATTCTGCCCCATTGCATTCCAGCCCCTTATCTCGCACGGGTTCCCATCCTGGCGATTTCTATCTCTTTCAGCTCTTTGAAAGTTCCTGCCAGCAGTATGACAAGCTGCGGAAACGGGAGGCCTTCCTGGAGCAGTTCCGCAAGGAGGACATCTTCAAGGAGAACTTCGACGAGCTGGACACGTCCAGAGAGGTTGTGCAGGAACTCATCGATGAGTACCACGCAGCCACGAGGCCAGACTACATCTCCTGGGGCACCCAGGAGCAGTGACTTCCTCGCCACCACTTCCTCTGGACAGTAAGCATAGTCCCCATAATGCCTGGTCACCTGTGACCTAGATTCCCCTCACCAAAAACATTTCTAGATTCATCTCCATCCGAGGCGCTGGTCCTACTTCCTCCCTACTCTGCCTTGACCCTTGATATGCTTGTTTCGCTCTAATAAAGTACGAAAGCTTTGTTGTGAATATAGTCAGAGTGTGAATATGGGGGGATGACCCATGTTCCCTCCCAGTTCCCAGGCATGTGGCCTTTACTTGCTCTAGCTTCTTACCACTAGTCTGGGTATCAGTGTGGTCACTATTTCCATTGGTTTACCTTGCCTAGAACCAGGCCGCTCTGCTGGAGTCAGCCCTACCTCTCGAGATTACAGAGGGTTAATAAGGTCTGCCCTGTCCTCGTGCTGGAGCTCCTGCCCCAGGGTAGATCAGTACTGCCCCAGACTCTTCCACTCAGGGAGGAGGCTGTGGGGCTAGTGAAGGAGGGCCTGCAGCAGACTGAGCAGGTCAGGAAACCTGGGACTCTGGATTCCCAGTGCCCAAGGCTATCAGATCCTGAAGAACGCAACCCCATTCAATTTAACTTGATAAAGTAGGAGCAGAACTCAGGAGTAGGGCTGAGCCCATCCTGTAAGGTGTTTATCTGTGCCAGAGAAGTTCTTGGGTCTGATTCTGCCCCAAGCGTCTCTCCATTCCAGACCCAAAGCAGTAGGCCCAGCGACATGGACCCAGCGAGGAACCAGAGGCTGGACACCAGGGTAGGAACTAGGTAGTGGCAGTCTTGATGACTCACTGCCTTCCGGCCTCGGGGACGCCAGGAGGCCACCCCTGTGCTGCTCAGTGGAGAAGTGAGTGTGAGTAATTGCCAGCTTCCCAAACTGCCCTGTCGCCTGCCCCACCCAGCACCCTGCGGCTGCCTGCTGGCTAGGAGGAGGTTAAATCCAGAAGGTCAAGGAGGGTGGAGCTCTGTGGTGTCCAGACTCCCCTCGGTGCTGGTAAAAGCGCAGAGTGTGGGCGTCCCCAGGGGTGGAGCGCTGAGCTATGGGGCTCTAACTGGTCCCACTGACAACACTCCCACAGGAAGGGTTTGTGTAAATAAGGATTTTTTTTTTTTTTTTTGGTTCTCTTCTACAAATAAATTAAGAAACAAACTAGAAAATCGTCGGCACCCATTGCAGCCCTTGGGTGTGGGGTGTGCCCTGTCCCTGCAGGGCCAAAGGGTCCATGTTTCCCTCAATTCTCAGAGCCGTCCAGGTCCAGGCTGGAGGCAGAGGGAGGTCGTGACCTCTTGGCAAGCTCAGTCCTGCAGCTGCCCCAAACAGCCAGACTGTCCCTGGGGCTCGTCCAGGCCCGGGTGCTGGCCGGGAGGGGAGGTGTCTGGCAGGTCTTGGCGTGGAGGAGAAGGGCTGCTGCAAGGCCTCTCGGGGGAGGGACTGGGCAAGTAGGCATTCACCAGCTGCATGATCTCTTCCACCTAAGAGAGGGCAGAGGGCAGTAGGGATCACCAGGTTCTCCTTTGGCTCATCCTCTGCCCAGGCTCCTCACCAAGGCCTTCTGAGAGCTGCCCCCCCGCAGTCTTTCCCTCCTCACCACCACGTTCTCCCTCACTCACTAGGTGCTTGTGTCACTCACTTGTGTCTTTCTGCTTCTCTAAGATGCTGTTGTCATCTGAGAGCCTTTCCACCTGCGATATCCTCTACCTGGGACGCTGGTCCCCCATATCTTCCTGGGGCTAGTATAAATGTCACTTCCGGCATCCCTTCCTGACTGTCCTACCTAGTGCTATGACCCCTTCCAGTCCCTTCGTGTCACACCACCCTTCCCTTGGGAGCAGTTACTACTCTCTTATATAGTTTTTGATTCCTTATTTAGTCTGACCTCCTGCCCTAATATAAGCACCTTGAGCTTGTCTTTGATCACTGCTGGATCCCCAGTAACTAGACCTGTACCTGGCTCAGCATTTAATAAAATGTTTCTTGACAGCGTTTCCCTTCCTTCCTCCTTTCACACCCCCTTCCCACTCACCTGGGGACTCTGCAGGACGAGCTGGCTGTCTCCCACCCTCAATGCCAGGGTGTGGGGGCCCATTAGCTGGCAGGCGGCCACGTGACCATAGCTGACACTGTGGATGGGCTCTGTCTCACCGGGCCGGGAGAGGGACATGGCCTTGGCTCCCAAGCCCAGGCATAGCTTCTGTGGAGTGCCCCCACCAGGCTCCTAGGGACAGATAGGTGGGGTCAGGGTGGATGGAGGGGACCCTGCGGCATTATTTTGTGTGGGGGGGGAATGGCTGTGAGCAGGGAGTTTCCCGGTCCCCTCTGTGATCCACACTGCATGTGTGGAGGGGCTGAAGGCTCTGGAGAGGTGAAAGCCCAAGGGCCGGTGACTCCTGGGGTTTGAGAGGGGCAGCTGTGCTGGGCGCGGGGCCTGTGGCCCTGGGGCAGAGGTGTAGGGCTTGGGCCTCCAGAGTCCCCTCTCCCTTCTCCCCCTCACCGTGCTCAGCTCCAGAACGTCATACCGAGCAGCGCCGAACCCTGGACACTGCGCCGCCAGAGCCAGGTAGGCAGCCATGGCCTCAGCTCGGCCCATGCCCCGTAGCCGCTTCCAGCCGCCCAGCACAGCAGCCGCCGTGCCCGCGCCACCTCCTCCCTCGCGGGCCGCGCTTCCCGCCGGGCCGCCAGCCCCGCCGCCGCCGCTGCGCCGGGTCCGCTCTGCCCGCCTCTTGGCCAGGCCCGGGCTCCAGATCGCCCCGGCCAGCAGGGCGGCGGAGGGGGTGGGCCTGGGGACGGGGCGGGGAGGGTCGTCCCGCGGCGGGGCTGAGGGCAGCAGGCGGTCCAGGCGCGGCAGAGGCGCCCTCGGGGAGAAGTCTCGGTGCAGGCTTTGCAGACGCAGCGCCGCCAGGGCGCGCAGCGTGTCGTCGGGCGGGGGCGGCCGGCCGCGCAGCAGCAGAGCGTGAGCCTAGGAGGAGGCACTGGGTGTCAGCACCGGAGTGGCGGCGAACACACCTGGGGGTGCAAAGTCTGACATCTGGGTTCGAGTAAAGCCTCCCTCGAGGCTGCCATAACTGTTATACGTGACGGCCCGGAAAGCGAGGGGTCTAGGCTGGGGTGGGGGTGGGGGTGGGAGTGGGGGGGGGTCTTTCGAGGGGCGTGAATGCCAGAGATGCTCACCTGCTCAAAGAGGAAAGGCAGTTCGTGACCGTCTGGGGACAGTCCCTCAGGGTGCAGGGGCCCATGAAGACGCAGACACAGTCTCCAACCAGAGTCCGGAGAGTCGTCCAGCCCGGCTTCCTCTGCCGCCAAACTGCAGAAGAGATGAGGACTCGATGCCAGGCAGAAGCGGGACCCCCTCCAAAGCGCCGGCCACCGCTGGTGGGGGTGGGGGAGGGGCGGGGCCATGCTTGGGGCGGGGCCATAAGTTTGGGACGCCTGGAAACCCGTCAGCAAACCGCCCGCGGGCAGGGCCCCTCGGTGAACCGGCCAACGTGACCGCGCAGGGCAAGTGGCCCGCGCTTGATAAACGTTTGCACAGGGATTGACCGGAGCTGAGAGGCAGATGGGCTAACGGAGAGCGGGGCTGGGGCTGGACATTTACTTCTCAAACCTGGTGAGCACGTCGGCCACGAGAGTACCCCCGGCCAGGGCTCGCTCCTGGGCCCCTCGCTGCTCATACAGCGCGAAGGCGTTGCGGCTCCGGGCCAAGCCCAGCCGCCCCACCAGCTCTCGAGCAACCTGGAGGGAAGGAGGCATCAGGGGGAAAGTCAGACCGCACCGGGGTCTCGCCAACTGTCCAGCTCTTTCAGGTCTCCCGGTCCCGCCATACACACCCCTTACGCAAATGATGGATCTCAGACTTGGGCAAATCTAGGGCCCAGGCACCAGGACGGCCGGGCATGGGAAGCTGGGAGGAGGGGTTGAGGTTTCAGGGGTCTTTTCTGGTCGTACCTCCCCCGCCGTGGTGTGGGAGTCTATGGCCACAGGACAGGCCCCCGCCCCCGGACAGTGCACGGTGCATAAGAGCTCCTGCCGTCGGCTCAGCGCCGAAATCTCTGCCAGGGAAGGCACCAGCTCTCGACCGCGCGTCCGGCCCAGCGCTTTCCTGATGAAGCGCGCATACTCCGCCAGTTCCGTGTCCGGGAGCGCCTGCTCCGTCCTGGGTTAGAGAAAGCCCGATGGTCAGTGCTCAGAGGACTTCTCGCCTTCTTGTTGTATCGTTTCTTTCCTCTCCCGGATTCCCACCTGGACCTAGCGACCCACTCATAGAGCTCAGTTACTTTCTAAGGCCCGGACAGCTCTTTCCTAACGGCGCCCCCCCCCCACCAAAGTCTCTCTACGATCCTCCTTCGGGTTGAAATCCAAAATCCACCCCCATTTCGCTCTACAACTTAAAAGCGCTGGCTAGACGGCCTCAGCCGGGAGAAGCGGCCCTTAGCAATTCCTCTGCCCCAAGATGGGGGGCGCCTTTTGTAATCCCTCCGCCGACAGTGGGATATGATCTCGCAATTCCCACAAAGACACTGTGCATATTAGCAGCGGTAAAGTCTCTTCCTCTCTCTGGGTCTAAGTTCTCCACCCGCCAATTTGGCAAGTCCTGTCATTCCCTCCCGGTCCCATAGCTCCCTTGCCTTGGCCTTACCCCAGCCGCCTCCTCACCTCTCCAGATGCCCCAGGAGGTGCCCCCGGACAGCTCCCCCCGGTCGGAAGGTGCAGCTCATACAGGTGAGGAGCTGCCAGTACCGAAGGGCCGCTGGGTCTTGGGTAGCTGGGGGCCCGGGGGGGCCTGCGGGGCCCGAGGTTTGCTTAGCCAGCTGCAGGAAGAGCTCGTCGCGGAGCGCGGGCAGGTCCCGGCAGGTTTGGAGCACACCCTGCATCAGGGGCCCGGGGCGCCGCGCCCCCTCCAGCGCCTGCAGCGCCAGGAACAGCCGCACCGCCTCCTCGCGCAAGGGTGCGTAGCCCGGACCTGCGGGAGGGTGGGGGCGGAGGGACGGTTTGGAGAGGGGACACAGAGCTGGGCCCTGGAAGGAAGGCATGAACCAGGGAAAGGTCAGAGGGAGTGTAAAGGGATAGGGGGTGGCAAGGAGGGGAGAGTACGAACGACAGGAAGAGTGAAGGGAAAGCAGTGGTCCCCACAGAGCCTCCCAGGCACCTCCCCCTGGGAGCCACTAGGGCTGCCCTCTAGTTAGTGAGCTACAGGGGTTGGCTAAAGGACACAGGTTCAAACACCAGATTCTGTAATTGGGCACTAAGAGCCCATCACCATGGGCCAGAAAACAGGCTGGGCTGGGAGTCGGGAAACAAGGGTTCTTCTCCCAGCTCCCTTTAATCTTCTAGTTTTAGGACCCGGACTAGTCACTATTCCTTTTTGGGAAGAGGTATAGCTGGATAAGGACTCCCATTCTCCAAAAGTGCTGGCTTTTCCAGCAGTTGTAAACGTAGTGTGCCAGGGTCTTAAGGGTATAATGAAAACAGAGTGTAAAAACTCATGACGGAATACCAGTAGTCAGCATGAGACCCATAGACAAGGTGGTCAAAGGGGGCCTTTTTTCCTGTGCTGGCTTCCCTCTCCACCCTGAGTATCAATCCAGCCAGCTTCCATTCTCAGCCCTGTGAAAAGTGAGGGGCTGGGCCCCCTTTGGACTTCTAAGTCCAGTGAATCATTCAGATTCCCCATCCAAGGGACTGGAGCCATGCCACCACTCACCTGGGGCACTGCCACCGTAGGGCAGGGGCAGGAGTGGAGCATACAAGGCCCCACTGGTGTGCCTCAGAATTGGGTTCCGGTGGTAAATAAGGGCCACAGCTTCCGGGTCACCACAACTCTCCTAGAAGCCAGGGAAGGAGTCACGGGGATGGAAAAAATGGCTCCCCATGAATTCAGGAGGATTCCGGGTCCACCACCCTCCTCTTTCTCCATGAAATCCCCTCTGTCACACCTGAATGTCCCTCAGCAGCAGCTGGGTAGGGGTCTCCAGGGGCGCCTTGGAGGCGATCACTTCTCGAAGGGCCAGCCCCCAGCGTTCCGCCTCGGCCTGGCGCGGGGAGCAGAGCCGGACGCTGTGCTTCCGGCCAGACACGGTCACTGACCACAGACCTGGGGAAAGAGGCCGTGGAGGGCAATCAGGGCCGGCCGGGGCCGATGCGCAGGGAGGTTCAAGAGTCCCCATGAAGCCTCACCGGTCTCCTTGGGACGGCGCTCCGGGCCGGTCACAGAGCACAAGCTGGTGAGCACGAGGCTCCCGAGGCGCCGCGCCCCCTTCCCGCTGCTACTGAACTGGTCCAGGGAGTCCCGGGTGAGCACGAACCAGGCCCGGCGCGGGGGCAACCAGGGCCGAGCCCCTCCTCCGCGGGGCTCTCGGTACAGCCAACCTGGGGGGAGGGGAGGGAGAAAAAGGGGATGAGCAGGAGGAGAAGACGTTATCCCTTAGAGGGTTGGGATTGGGACTTCCAGAGTGCATGAAGTGGGTCCCCACCTTTCACGACGACGTCCAGGTCCTCCTCGGGCGGCCCCTTCTCCGGGATGAGGCTCCGCGTCTCCTCCCAGCTCTGCAGCCTGGGCCAGAGGGCAGGGAGGGTTGGGCGAGGCTGTCGGTCCCGCACCCCGCCTCCAGGGGGCTCCTCCGTCGGGGCTCCCCAGACCGCGAGGGGAGCCTGCTCCTGGCTTGGACACCCCTCCCCCAGGCTGTGGGAACCGCTGGGCCGTTCTGACCTCGTACCAGAAATAGCCCAGACCCCCCCTTCTCCCCGCGCCCCCAGTCGGACCGCCCCCCCGGGACCCCGGCCAAACCACAGCGTCCGGCGTAAGGCCTCTCCCTTATTGCACAACCGCGGGAGGGCAGACGGCAAGGATTGGGGTCCCGGGAACAGGCGGGGCGGGGGGTGGGGGGGGGCTTCATACCCTAAGACGCAGGGGCCGAGCTCACCTGTCTGAGACCTGCGCGCTCCTCACCGGCTGAGTCAGCGTCACGTCCAGGGGGCCCTGGGGAAACAGGCAGGGGCAGCCCTCGGGATGAGAGACGTGATGGCAGGATGCCCGTGGCTTCTGCCCCCAGGGCAAGCGCTCCTCAGGGAATTGAGGGATCAAGGAGTGGGGTCGTGACCGTGAGGGAGAGGTAGCCCCTTCTGCCAGTCTCTACAGAACAGCCCCAGCTAAGAAGTCAAGGCTCCTGCCTTGTCTCTTGTTTCCCTTTGAAGATTTAAATCAGGGTGGGATACGGTGGAAAGAGCACTGTGCAGGGAGTCCAGTCGGGATCCCTGGGTTCTAGTAACAGTCTGACCACTAACTCGAGTCACTGGCTGTGGAACCTTCACAGATCCTCTCAGTCTTTGGGCCCTAGCTTCCTCATCTTTGAAAAGAGAGAGGTGGATGAAGCTCCTTCTTGTTGGAAGTCACCCCCTCCTCCTCATTTTCCCTTCATTCGGGCAGACAGGCAGGTGGTGGGCACAGAGGTAGATGAAGGGAAGTGAGACTCTTTCAGTATAGGGCTTTCTCCAGGAATTTCCTTTGCACTCCCACAGACACCCCTGAGACTCAATGGTAAGCAGAGACCCTCCCCCTTTGCTGGGGCTCAGGAAGGGCAGGCTGAAAAATGGCACAGACTGTCCAGGAGAGGTACAGTTCAGGATTTTGCCCTTCTCCTCCCCCCTCCCCGAACTTCGACAGGAGACTGAGGTCTGAGAAAGGCCAAAATCCCGTCCAGGAGTCAGGTCAGGCAGGAACTGTGCCACTGTCCCACTGCGCCCAGACTGCTAAAGCTAGGAGGGGGGAGGGGGGGGCAGGGACACCTGTCCCCAAGCTCAGGGGGAGGGGAGTGGAGGTGGAGCATGAGAGAGGCAATGGCGTGGTTTACAGAGCTGTGGTTCACAGAGCTGACCCTGCCCAGGCTGGAAGCTTGGGGACGCATGGGTCCTGTGCCTTCCTGGGATGCAGACCCACCTTTCTGGAGGGTCCAAGAGGAGTTCTTAGCCACACCGCGGCGGGTGCAGGTGCTGACCACTCTCTTAGACCAACTCTCCTAATCGCAGTCCCCTGCTTCCCTCCCTCCACCCCCCTCTATATTTATCCGCCCTCCGCCTCCGCCAGGTGCTGGCGCCGGCCCCAGCGGCGCAGCCCGCCCCACCCGGGCACAGAGCCACCCGGCCTGCTGGGGACCCCTGAGTGGGGGATGGGAGCCTGACCCAGGCCATAGCACACGGGAGTCTGGTTGCCGGTGTGCAGGGGAATCCAGGAGGGGACCTCAGGGGATGGAGGTCTTCCAGACCAATCGAGCCTCAGTTTCCCCATAAGGAGAGTCTATAAAACCAGGGAGCCAAGCGTCCCTCACCATCCCCTCAGGGATTCCCCAGGAGCCTCACCAGGGAGGGCCGAGAGTTCTGTCTTGAGTGGCAGGGTAGTGACGAGGGATCCTCGAAGAGTTGTGGCCCCCAGCTCCCTCTCCGTGGGGTCCCTGCCACGGACCCCAATCTGAGGATGCCTTCTCCCCCTCTCCCAGGTCCCCGCGGCGGGAGCTCCGGCATCTGGCCCCAGCACTCAGCGCTCACGAACTGGGAGCGGAGCGGACCCAGGCGTCCGAGCCGCCCAGCCGGCCTCGCCACATTCCTCGGCGCTGGCGGAGGCGGAAGGAGACGGGATGGGACGCGGGCCCGGCGGGGAAGGGAGAGGCAGGGCCAGGTCGGGCCACGCGTGACGCCTCCCCTGCCTCCGGGCCCCTAGCAGGTGGACAGCGCCCAGCATGCGGCGCGAGGCCCACAGGCACATCCCGAGTAGGGCTGCTCCTTGAGCTCCCCGGGGGCTCTTGGCCCCCCAGGCAAAAACCTCCCCCACGTCCCCGTCCGCCAAGAGCAGAGCGTTTGGCTGGAGTCTGGAGCAGGATCAGACGTGACGGCCGGCCGCTTGTAGTGAGAGGGATTGAGACAAGGCTCCAAACCCCCAGGGACTTACCCTCCCGCCGCCCGCTGGACTCGGGGTCCGCAGCTCAAAGGTCTCCTCGTCCTCGTCCTCGTCCCCGTCCCCGCTAAGCTCGCCGTCCCCGTAGTCCCGGTGCAGAAGAGTAAAGCCTCGACGGCAGCAGAGGAGCCACCACAATCCCCCGGGGAGAGGCATCCGGGCGAGCAGCCGGGGGATGGGGGCGCGGGCAGCCGGGCTGAGCTGCAGGGGGTCGGAGAAACTGGCGGGGCTCCGACCCCAGCGGGGGAATGATGCGGCGGGAGGAGGGGAAGGGAGAGGGGGACTAGGAGGAGGCAGTGTCTGGCGCTGGGGTGCAAGGGGTCGCTTGCTAGAGCCTGCGGGGGGCTCGGTGTCTGGGCCCCCGGAGGGGGAGGGGGAAAGCGTCCAAGGCTTGAGGGGGGAGCAATGTCCGGAGCTGGGAAGTAGTGTCCGTTGTAGTGTCCAGCCCTGTGGGGGGCAGTGTCCGGTGCAATGTCCGAGGTGGGCAGTTATCCAAGCTCCAGGGAGGGTCGTGTCCGGTAGGGTGTCCGGTGGCCGGGGCCCGGGCCGCGCGCGCTGCGCTCCCTGCAGCCCCGGGACTGGCGCGCTAGGGGCGCGAGCACAGCGCCGGGACCCCGCCTCCCCAACCCCCTCCCCTCCACGGGCACCCCTCCCTTTCCCTCTTTCTCTCCTCCCTTCTTTACGGGGCAGGGTGCAGTTTTCGTCACAGCCTCCCCTGCCCAATCGCTGTGCCTGGCGCCGGGCGCGGCCACCAATCAAGCCACTGAAACCGCGGCGGGTTGCATCATGTGCCCCTGGCTGGGTGACAGCGGGGAGGAGCCGAGGAATAAGGAGGGAGGGGGCGGTGCGATATCAGCCACGCCCCCGTCCCTGAGGTCGGACGCTGAGTGCTAGTGATGTCACGGAAGCCCGCCTTCATGCCCTTGTTTTAACTCTTGACTCACCAACCAACAGATTAAAAACCTTCTCGAGAAGGAGCTTTGGAGAACGAAGGGCATAGGGCATAGAGGAAGGCCCCGACTGCTGCTCTCTGAACCCCTGTCTCGACTCAGGGTCCCTGAGAAAGGAAAGATCTTTAGCTACCTGTGCCAGGCACAGCTTTAGAGGCGGCCCTTGGCCCCTGGATCGAGTAGTTCAATTCTTTGGTCTGAGTCACCTCCTTTTTAAGGTGAAGAAGCTGAGGCAGACACCTGGGGAAATGCAGACCCAGGTCGGAAATGAAACCTAATTTCGAGCGCACAACTCACTGAACTCCAGTGGGGAGAGTGACTTAAGATTCAAGGGAATTCTGCGGTCCTAGAATGCAGTGGAGGCCTCTCGGGGTGAATAGCCTGAGGTCCTGTGTCGGAAGGGGTTAAGCAAGGCACTAAACCTACGGGGCGGGGCGGGCCGCGGACGGGGCGGGGCCAGGGCGACAGCGGGCGCGCGCGTGCGTTGCTGACTCAGCGGCAATTCCCGCGGTCTCCGGTGGAGGGTTCCAGGTTGGCCCCCAGTGGCTGGCTTGTAGGACCTTTGGAGGATCGGCTCCATCTCCGGGCCTTCCCTGGATCCTGTCCCCTGGTGGCGGTGGCTTTCGTTCTCAGCCGCCGGAGGCTCTAGGAAGGAAGGCTAGCCCGCGCTGGGCGGGGCGGGACAGGGCGGGGACGTCGGGCCAGCGCCTCCCTTGAGACCTCCCCGCCACGCCCCGCCCTTCTCCTCCCGGGTCCCCAGACTCCAGGCTGGAGTGGTCGGGGCAGCTTTGCTGACCGGATATTAAAGTGCGAGAGTTGTCGCACGTGAACACCATCCTGCCTACCGTGCTTGTGTAAAACAAAGACCAAGAATCAATACGACCGTCTCGAAGAGGCCGTCCCGGCCTTGCCCTCGCCCCAGATGACAGTGGCCAGCACTGAGATTTCCTCGAGATGGAGACATTCGAACCATATACTCTCTTCCCTGTCTGGATCCCAGCTCCCTTGCCTGCAGGAAAGTTCTTTCTGATGCCTAACCTCTTTCCGGCAGGCTCAGCACGTTTCCTCTGACCCTGTCCCCAGGGAAGATGGAGAACAGCCGTCACCCCCACCCCCACCACGCCCTTGATAACGACTCCGGGAATTTTCAAATTGGAATTCTCAACTTAGTTTTTCTCCAAGGTGAAAAACTCCGACTCAACTTTTTAAATTACCCTTTTTTTTCCTCTCCGCCACAGAACCTTGGAAGAGATTGTAAAGCGGTAATCTAACCCAAGAGCCTACCCCAAACCAGAATCTCCTGGGCACTGTCCCTACCTACCACCACACCACGCACAGGCACGCACAGTCCCCAACAGCCTTGGGCCGAACGTTCCGGAGGCCGGGAACTCCGTACTCGCTGAGGCAGCCATTACTGGATAGCGCCGTGGTTGTTAGAAAGCTTTTCCTCGTGCTACTTTAAGAGGAACCCCAGCCCTCCTCGCTTGGCAGCTTTCCCACCTCACATCTTGTTCGCAGAGACCAGGTGAAGGTGGAGGGGGTGACGGTGCCTAGAGCTTCAGCAGCTCTGCACCCCCACCCGGACTCTCAGCGCCTTCCACTTAGAGCCCAGCGAGTTGAAGGGGGCGGAGGAACGCACCGGTTCTCCCCTGGTACAAATCACTTCCAAGTCGGTGACTCAAAAATAGTAACAGTTGTTGGGTTGCATCGCATTTCCATGTTATCAATTTAATGTGGCAAAGTACAGAAGCAATTCCTTTAGGTCCCTACCTCCTTCTCAGCGTTCCCCCACGCACCCCCCCTTTCCCACTTGCCCTCCTTGGAAGCCCGCCCTCCCCCCTTGACTCGCAGCCCTAGTCGTCCCAGGAGGAGACACTGTGGGTCTCGGTGGGAGCCGAACAGGAAGAGAGGCGGGGCCGGCGGGGGCAGCGGCCGCGGGGGTGAGGCCCTGGGCTGCAGCTCCCACCCCGCAGCAGCCTCCGCAGGTCCTGGCGGAAGCGCAGGCCCAGGAAGGCGTAGAGCACGGGGTTGAGGCCGCAGCGGGCCAGGGCCAAGCCTCCGGTGACCAGCAGCGCCAGGTCCTTGCGCTTGCTGGCAGGGCAGCTCCGCTCGCGGGCAGCCAGGAGGTCCGCCGTGTCGAGGAGCAGGGCGAGGCTGTAGGGCAGCTGCAGCACCACGAAGGCCGCCACCAGGGCCACGACGACGCGCAGCGCACGCCGGCGCTCGGGCCCCCTGGCGGCCAGCAGCGTGCGGCCCAGGAGCGCGTAGCAGGCGGCCATGACGCCCAGCGGCAGCGCGAAGCCCAGGACCACCTGCGCCACGGCGCTTGCCCCCTTCACGGTCTGCGTGAGGCCCTCGGGGAAGACGAGCCGGCAGCGCCGCTGGCCTTCCCGCTGCCCGTCCTGGCTGAAAAGGAGAGCGGGCAGTGCCAGGAGCAGCGATAGCAGCCACACGACGGCCGAGACCGTGTGCGCGCGGCCCGGAGCAGAGGGCCTCGGTCCAGCGGGGAGGGCCCGCGTGATGGCCACGTAGCGGTCCGCGCTGATACAGGCCAGGAAGAGGAAGCCAGCGTGGAAGGAGGCTGAGTAGAGGCCCGAGATGGCCCGGCAGGTGGCACCTCCCAGACTCCAGCCCTGCAGAGCCCCGGCTGCGGCAAAGGGCAGGGTTAGGGCCAGCAGAAGGTCGGCCAGGGCCAGCTGGAGCAGGTGGGCAGAAGTGGGCGAACGGACAGCACGTCGGGCCGCCAGATGCGTGGCCAACACCAGGCCATTGCCCGCCAGACCCAGTGCAGCCACCACCAGGGAGACACTGGGTTGGAAGGCCCTACTGAAGGCCTGGACATCCGCCTTGTAGCAGAGCTCTGGCAACGGTTCCGCAGAGTATGCCTCCTCATCCTCCCCAGAGTAGGGGCCCCAGGAGACCTAGGGAGGTCAGAATGAGAGAGACCTTATGAGACATCTTCCCACACACCTTCCCCTCCCACACATACCTTCCAACCTGGGGGCTGCTGTGTGACAACAGTATAGAGGGAGGAGATACGAACTCTTCTCCGAACTCTTCCTGACACACCCTCCAACAAGCCTTGGCTTCCCCTGCACCCCTCCTGCCTCTGCATCCAGCTTCCTGGCTGACTTTGACCTTTCTGGATCTCAGTTGCCTAATATATAATGCGGAGATTAGAAATCCTGACCAGCCCACCTAGCAGTTGTTTGAAATAAGGAAAATAATGGATGTGAAGCATTTGTGCTCTCCTTAGGCCAAGGTTTCTATTATTAATAAATCTTGGAGCTTCGGGTCTGTTTGCAGCGCCCTCTCCTGGAAGAACACCCACATGCAGGCTTTGCCTACCAACAGGTCCTCGGGCTCCAGGCACAGTGTAGAGAGGGTCTCAAAGTCTTTTCCTTTCCCCCCTCCCCACCCCACCTCTAACCTCCAGTACAAGTGCACTGAACTACTCATGGCAGGGGGACCTCAAGGATTGGGGCTCAGGTTTCCTGGTCCCTGTTGCAACATCAGACCTCTAGGTCTGACCACCATTCCCCTCAGCCCAGTCCCATCCCCCAACTCCAGCCTCACATCACCAGCCCCATCTATCTGAAAGGTCCCAGATAGGGGTGGTTGACAGGTCCCGGATGGCTCCAGATAGCCTGGATAGGTCAAAGCATGGCAGAAGTTTGTTACCAGGTGGAGAAACTCATCCCTTTGCCTTACCCTCCCTCTCTATAACCCTTCTCCCCAACCCCCACTCCCACCTGCTCTGCGGGCTGCGTCCCCATCTCTGGCTACACAGGTTTCTGAGGTATAGCCACTGGGGAGAGAAGTTAAACTAGTGGGACAGGAAGGAAGGGGCGGGGAGAGGGACCAAGAGGGCGGTGGGGATTAGGGTCTGCGGGCTCTCTTTACCAAACTTTCCCATTCCACCTCCTGTTTTTTTTTTTTTTTCCTCTCTCTCTTTACGTGCCAGTAGAAAAAGAATAGGTTTGGGAACATCATCATTTGCTAGCTAAGTGTACCTCTTTGAGCCTCAGGTTTTTCATCTGCAAAGTGGAGTAAGGTAAAAATGCCCAATTCACAGAGTTATGAGGGTGCCTGAAGCATAATTTGCCTTCAGAAAATGTTAGATTCTTTTACTTACTCTTCTCTTCATCTCCAGATACCCACCCCCCTCTTTTCTTGGATTTTTAGGGACCTCTCCACCGGCACTAACCTTCCTTCCCCCACCCCCGAGGCCACACTCCCTGCCAGCCTCGGGTTATTCAGGGTATTTCCCGGCGGCTGGAGGCTCTCTACCCCCGCCCTTTCGCAGCAGGGCTGAGGCTCGCGCTTGCGCGGGGTCCGGGAAAGCTGCGCGTGCCGGGAGAGAGAGGCTGGGAAAGGGGGGAGGTGAGAGGAGAGAGGGTGGGAAGGAGAGAGAGAGAGCAGCGGAGAACCTGGAACGACAGAGAGAGAGAGAAGGGAGAAGGGTTGGGGGAGAGAGAGGATAGAGGGAGGGGTGGGTTAGGAAGAGCGACAGGGATCCGCTGCGAACCCCAGGAAGAGAACTGGGAGCCCGAGCTGGACCTGGAGCCCTAGCCGGAGCCGGGCACTCGGAGGCGGCCGCCGAGACCCGTCAGCCCTGCACCATGTGTCTCCAGCTCCTCTGCATCCTGCTCACCGCGGTCTCAGGAGCCCGGGGCTGGGGCTACTGTGAGTGCCGGGCTCAGGTGCAAGCAGGGTGGGGCCGGGGAGTCCGGAGCCTGCAGGGCGGGTCCAGCCGCATTGCGGCTAGGTGGTCGCGGGTCCCTTCCCCGGCCGGCGCGCGCTTGCTCGTTCCCATCCTTTCCTGCCTCTCCCCCGCGCTCCGCAATGCAGCTCCGAGGCTGGCGCGCGCTCCCGGGCTGGCGCTGGGCTCCGAGGAGCCGAGGATCCAGTCGGCTTTTGCGACTGGGATCCAAGCGGGAGCTGGTGCCTGGGCTTGAGGGTTGGCGATAAGGGTGGTACTGGCGATCCCAGCTGGGGTTAAGGTTTTGCCAGGGTCTGGGGCTGGGCTTGGAGCTGGCACAGGGGCTAGGGTTTGGGGCTGGGGCTGGATTTTGAGGCTGGGATCCAAGCAGGAGTTGGTGACCCTGATTGATGCGAAGGTTGGACATGGAGCTGGCGATGCTGGTATGACTGGCTGGGCTTGGGACCAAGGCCTGGATTTGGGGTTGGTGAGGGTTGGGGGTGCCGATGAGTGGGATTGATAAGGCTGGGGCTGGATTGGTGCCTTGGGTTGACTCAGGTTCTGAAAGATGCTGAGGTTTGGGGTTGTGTTTGGGGGAGTACTAAGCCTGAGCTGGTACAGGGCCAGTCACAGAGCTGGGGGAAGGCCTGGCTTAGGGGTCCCTCCAGACAGAGGAGGCAGCCTCCCCTGAGTGTGCAGCTGTTGCTGCAGCCCAGGTTGAGTAGATGGCTTAAGTGAGGTCTGGGGTGGATGCTGGGAAACAGAGAAAGAGGAGCTCCAGTTGCTCAGTGATCTTTGGAAGGACCTGGGAGGGGCCGTGCGACCAAAATGTCTGTTTCCCCAACCCAGACGGCTGTGACGAGGAGCTGGTCGGGCCTCTATACGCACGCTCCCTGGGTGCCTCCTCCTACTACGGGCTCTTCACTGCGCCGCGCTTTGCCCGGCTGCACGGTGAGCCAGGCACCGCCCCAAGGCGTGGTGGGGAGCGTGGTGGGGACCCTGGAGGGCCAGGCATAATGAGAGAGCCAGGGAGTAAAAGCCCCTGCGTCTTCTGTAGGCATAAGCGGATGGTCTCCCCGAATTGGGGACCCAAATCCTTGGCTCCAAATCGACTTAATGAAGAAGCACCGGATCCGAGCTGTGGCCACCCAGGGCTCGTTTAACTCGTGGGACTGGGTCACACGCTACATGCTGCTCTATGGGGACCGAGTGGACAGCTGGACGCCATTCTACCAGCAAGGGCACAATGCGGTATTCCAGGCCCCCTGTGCACACACTTGGAGAACCCCCTCAATTCTGCAACCTGGGCTGGGCACTAGCTTGGGGGAGATGGAGGAGGAGGAGGAGGTGGGGACACATGTGAGGAGCAGCGACTTCCAATGTGGGGATTCAGTCCCGACAGGTGGTCCATTCGCCATGTGTGCAAGACTTTTTCAGATGACAAGGTTCAAAATACGTTAGGGTCAAATCTGGGAAGCTTCTTGAATGAGATGACATCCGAGTTGAGCTTTGGGGAGATAATAGGATGGCGGGAGAGGACACCCTACGCTAGGGCTTGTATTTTTTAAAGCCACGAGGGTCCAGGAGCTCAAGGAGAGTCCGCTTTCTGGAAGCTGATATCGGCTGGGTGTGACAACTGCGGGCGGGGCTGGGAGGCTGTGGAGAAATGAAGCAGAAGGTGGGGACCTGATCTCTCCTCTGCCCTTCCCCCTCAGACCTTCTTCGGGAACGTGAACGAGTCGGCGATAGTGCGCCACGACCTGCACTACCACTTCACCGCGCGCTACATCCGCATCGTGCCCCTGGCGTGGAACCCACGCGGCAAGATCGGCCTGAGGCTAGGCCTCTACGGCTGCCCTTACAGTAAGACTGCGGAAGTCGTGGCGGGGAGCGGGGAGGGCTCAGGAGACAGTCTCCCCGGCCCTCGGCCCACCTGCTGGCCTTCGCGCAGAGTCCGACGTGCTCTATTTCGACGGCGATGATGCCATCTCGTACCGCTTCCCGCGGGGGGTCAGCCAGAGCCTGTGGGACGTGTTCGCCTTCAGCTTCAAGACAGAAGAGAAGGACGGGCTCCTGCTGCACGCGGAGGGCGTCCAGGGCGACTACGTGACACTGGAGCTGCAGGGGGCGCACTTGCTGCTGCACATGAGCCTGGGTGAGCTCCGCCACCGCCGGTGCGACCCCGGCAGCTCGGCTGCCAGGTCTCTCGAGGCCCCGCCCCCGCGAGGCCGCGCCCACTCCCGATCTTACCCTCCCTAATGTTTGGACCAACGCGCCTTTTCCGTGCACGGTTTGGCGCTCGCAGAACAATGGACTCCAAGTCAGGAGATCTGGATGCCAGTCTCAGCTCCACCTACCAGTGGTGTGACCTTGGACAAGGCACTTCTCCAGTGGGCTTCCTCATTGTAGAAACCTTATGTATATTACATGTACATATACATATAAACCCAGAGTTGTAATTTTGTTTCATTAGCTTTTCATCACATCCATAGCATGAAGTAGAAGCGGCTATTGGAAAACGGGCTCAGAGGGGTTAAACGACTTACCCTAAGTCACATACTCCCCAGTGGGCACCACTCCATCCCAAGCTGAAGACGTCCAATCTCTATATGCCCACCCTCCCAGGCTGCCCTGGGCCCTGTGCCAACTCTTCTCTCTGCTCCTGGCTGCTGCTCCACCTGGGGGCTAGGCCTCTCTGGGGCTCTCCAGGTTGTAGGTCTGACCCTGCTCCTCCATCCCCCCAGGCAGCAGCCCCATCCAGCCCAGGCCTGGTCACACCACGGTGAGCGCTGGTGGTGTCCTCAATGACCAGCACTGGCATTATGTGCGCGTGGACCGATTTGGCCGGGAGGCAAACCTCACCCTGGACGGGTATGTGCAGCGCTTTGTGCTCAACGGTGACTTCGAGAGGCTGAACCTGGACAATGAGGTGAGCAGAATGGTTCATTTAGTCGAGTTGGGGTGCTGGGTGGGTCCGTGGGGGGACAGGGCTCTTCAGTTCCTGAATCTCTTAGCAGCTCTTGGCAAACCTGCGGCTCACAGGCCTGGGTTGTTGTGGTTGTTGTGGCTGTTAGCAGGCAGATTTCCTGGGCACCACCTCCTAGTACAACTGACATGGGATCTGGAAATCCGGGTTTTGGGGATCGGACAAGATGAGAAAATTGGCCCATTGGATTGCCCAACTCTGTGGCCCTGATCTGCAGATAAAGAATCCCAGACAGGTTAATTGACCTACCCAAGGGCCTGCAGCCAATTTGTGGTGGAGTCAGGGCCAGCACCCAAGCCTGGGGAGGCCCAGCGAGCTTCCAGGTTGAATACTGATGCTGGGGAAATGTGTATTTCAAGTCTTGTATAAAGCCAGGCCTGGAGCCTGGGATAGCGTGGGGTGGAGGAGAGAGAAAGGTGCGCGTGCTGGTATTGGCACCCGGGGAACCTAATCCCGCACCTCGCCTGCAGATGTACATTGGGGGTCTGGTGGGTGCTGCGCAGAAGAACCTTGCTTACCGGCATAATTTCCGAGGCTGCATAGAAAACATAATCTTCAACCGAGTCAACATCGCAGACCTGGCCGTCCGGCGCCATTCGAGGATCACCTTCGAGGCCAGTGGGCAGGGGGATCGCGGAGGGTGGGACATCAGAGCTGCTAGGAAAGCAAAGAGAATCAGATAAAAGCGGAGGAGTCCTCTCTCCCCAGCCAGATGCTCAAGTGGGGGGAGGGGGAAACATCACAGACTCACAGGAGGTGCAAAGGCCACCCCTCCCTATCCCCGGTTGAGAAGCTGTGGTCTGGCCTAACCACATCTTCAATCAATGTTTGAGGAAAATAAGGTGCAGAGACCCGGAGTGGCTTGGCCAGGGATCACGGAGTTGTACAGTGGTTGAGTCCGGTCTTGAACCCAGGTCTGTTTTGGTGGGGTCCCCAGCCCTGCCAGCCCACCCCAGCTCGGCAGCGACTGTTCTAGTGCCTGCCGGGAAGCCAGTGGGAAGTTGCCTCTCCAGGCTGGGAGGAAGGGAAGGAGGGGGCAGTTGCCCTGGAGATGGTGTAAAGCAGCCACAGCTAGCAGAGGGTTCCCCCCGCCGCTTGGTTGGAGACCCCCCTCCCCAGCTGGTTATGTTTGTGGGGGGTGGGAATGGTCAGACTGGGAGGTCTCTCCCCTCCCCCGCACACACCCCAGGCTGTGCGAGGAGGAGGGTCTGAGACCACTATGGAAACTGAATTCCCCCGCAGAGGCAGGCGGCCCCTTCATTCTCTCGGGTGCTGATGGAGCCTTACTTTCGTCCTCAGGGTAAGGTGGCCTTCCGTTGCCTGGACCCGGTTCCGCACCCGGTCAACTTCGGAGGGCCTCACAACTTCGTGCAAGTGCCTGGCTTCCCGCGCCGAGGCCGCTTCGCGGTCTCCTTCCGCTTCCGCACCTGGGATCTCACGGGGCTGCTCCTTTTCTCCCGCCTGGGGGACGGGCTGGGCCACGTGGAGCTGATGCTCAGTGAAGGGCAGGTCAACGTGTCCATCGCACAGACTGGCCGAAAGAAGCTTCAGTTTGCCGCCGGTGAGGGGTGGGGGTAGGGGGGACGCCGGGAGGCCAGAGGAGGGCAGGGGAGGAGCGGGCCTGGGGCTGCACTGAGGCCCTGGCTTATTGGAGAGGGGCAGGAGGACCCTGGGCCCTGGGAAGAGGGGGCAGTGGCTGCCGGCGCCCAGTCAGAGCTGAGGGGCTGAGGGTGCTGGGAGAGGCAGGAAGGCTGAGTATCTGAGGAGCTGGTACCCTCTAGCTCCAGGGGGCTCCAGCAGTGTTAGTTACTCGTTTGCAGCTTTGCAGACTCTGCCTCAGCGGCTAGGGTCAGTGAAGACAGACAGAGATGTCAGCACTCAGTGTGCGCAGGTGTAATGGAGGGGCTGGTGCCTGGAGGGCTCAGTGAGTTGGGCATCTGACTCGGTTTCCACTCAAGTCCTGATCTCAGGGTGATGAGATCGGGCCCCTTGTTGAACTTCACGCTCAGTGGGGAGTCTGCTTAAGATTCTCTCTCTCCAAAAAAAAAAAAAAAAAAATTCTCTCTCTCCCTCTCCCTCTGTACCCCCCACCCCCACAGGCTCTCTCCACTCTCCTCTCTCTCTCAAATAAATAAATAAATCTTTAATATACATATTTAATATGTATTATATACTATTTATATATTTAATATATTATACATTATACACACACACTAATATATAGTGTATTGGAGGGCACATAGGCACAGAGTGAGGTTGCTGCCTCTGGGCTCAAGACACCCTTCTCTCAGAATGTGGTGCTTTCCACACACCCACACCATCCTTTTCTCCTGTCCAGGGTACCGCCTGAACGACGGCTTTTGGCACGAGGTGAATTTTGCAGCCCAGGAGAACCATGCTGTCATCAGCATTGATGACGTGGAGGGAGCAGAGGTTAGGGTCTCATACCCACTGCTGATCCGCACCGGCACCTCATACTTCTTTGGGGGTAAGTGGGAGCCCACCTGGCCAGACCCCTGTCTCTGGGTGGGAAGGCACCACCAAAGTCCCCTCAGATGGGGCTGCCCAGAGAGTTCTGTAGGGATAAATCCCTCTCTCCCCTCTGGAGCCTTGGGGACTGGAAGGTCACTGCCATTGCTCTCTTGGCCCCCTTCCTTCCTTCCTGTCTGGCTTTCCTTTGGCATCTCCCTGGGGGAGGGTCTCTGGGGTGTCCCCTGGGGAGGGCCTCACAGGGGTGGTTGCTCCAGGTTGTCCCAAACCAGCCAGTCGATCGGGCTGCCACTCCAACCAGACGGCGTTCCATGGCTGCATGGAGCTGCTCAAGGTGGATGGTCAACTGGTCAACCTGACCCTGGTGGAGGGCCGGCGGCTCGGATACTTTGCTGAGGTCCTCTTTGACACATGTGGCATCACTGATAGGTATCCAGAAGCCCCTCTCCCTGCAAAAGGTGACCCCTCCAAAGCCCTGTGCGGTGGTCTCCCGATGGGAGTGGCCTTTCTCAATAATCTCCCTCCTCCTGCTTCCCAGCTCCTCTGTCTCCCACCTGGAGATGATTCCTCCTTGGCCTCTTGTCTTATCCTCTTGTCCTTCTTCTCCTAGCTCTTCCATTGAAGTGACACATGCTCAGAATGGAAATGAAGCATCTGTTCTTGGTCCTAGGGGGTTTTCTTCTGTTAGGGGGGAGAGGGAGGGGGGCGGGTAAACAGTAGTCCCTGAGCCCTGAGGCCTGCCTAATGTGCCAGCACTTAGGCTTACACCTGGCCGGTTGCGCCAGGTCCTGGTGCTCTCAGGAGCCGGAAGTGAAGTCTGTAGGGATCAGACCCCGTGCTCATGCTCACAGTAAGGCACCTTCCCTTGGTGCTGGCCCTCTTCCCCAGGTGTAGCCCTAACATGTGCGAGCATGATGGACGCTGCTACCAGTCCTGGGATGACTTCATCTGCTATTGTGAACTGACAGGCTACAAGGGGGAGACCTGTCACCAACGTAAGCCGGCCAGGGGAGGGGGCCGCTTGGGGGGTGGGGGAGGCCAGGAGGTTGCTGGGGATCATGAGGCTGCTGGAGCCAGTGAGACTGGCCCTCCTCACCCTCTGAACCCCATAACTGCTCTTTCCCTACCCTACAACCTACCAGCTCTGTATAAGGAATCTTGTGAGGCTTATCGGCTCAGTGGGAAAACTTCCGGAAACTTCACCATTGATCCTGATGGCAGTGGCCCCCTGAAGCCATTTGTAGTGTACTGTGATATCCGAGGTAAGTGGCTCTGATGGGTGGTGAAGGGGCAGCTGACAGGGCTGTGAGGGGGTGTGAGGGAAACAGGATTGAAGGGGCGGCAGGGGCCAGCAAGACTGAACTGTGGCGGGGGGGCGAGTAAAGGATGGCAAAAGGGAAAGGGGACACCCGGGAACTTGTAATCTAGCCTAGCAGATAAATTCCAGCTTCCTGATCCCATCCAGCTGTCACATCTCCAGCCTACCATGTCGAGGGCCCAGAGCTGGGCTGGAATGGAGCTGCTGGACACATTTATTGGCTCTGAGGAGCAGCCACGGTGGTGGAGGTGGGCAGGGAGAGGGGTCGTGGATGCCCATCTCGAGCCAAAGCTCTGTCCCTTCCACTCCCCCAGAGAACCGGGCATGGACAGTTGTGAGGCACGACAGGTTGTGGACAACTCGGGTGACAGGTTCGAGCATGGAGCGTCCGTTCCTGGGGGCCATCCAGTACTGGAATGCCTCCTGGGAGGAAGTCAGCGCCCTGGCCAATGCTTCCCAGCACTGCGAACAGTGGATCGAGTTCTCCTGCTACAATTCTCGGCTGCTCAACACTGCTGGTGAGGGCCTGGGCCGTGGATGGAGGGCGAGGGAGAGGGGCAGGCCTGGAGGAGAGCCCCGGGTGGTGGGGGGTGGGGGTGGGCTTGGGAGGAGGGAACCAGAGGGGTCGACTGGAGCTCTTGAACATTGGAGCAAGGATCTGGGCTGGTTGGGAAGGGGAGAGAGGAGCCCAGGGGCTAATGGAGGGATGGGGCCTGGCAACGGCCCCCCACGTCCTCCCCAGGAGGCTACCCCTACAGCTTCTGGATTGGCCGAAATGAGGAGCAGCACTTCTACTGGGGAGGCTCGCAGCCTGGGATCCAGCGCTGTGCCTGCGGTCTGGACCGGAGCTGCGTGGACCCCGCTCTGCACTGTAACTGTGATGCCGACCAGCCCCAGTGGTGAGGGGCGGAGGGGCGGAGGGGCGGGGCGCTCAGGATTCCAGGGCCTGCGGAGCCTCCCCAGTAGGGGCGGGGCTGAACTGCTGCGTCCCGCCCCCGCAGGAGAACCGACAAGGGACTGCTGACCTTTGTGGACCATTTGCCCGTCACTCAGGTGGTGGTGGGGGACACGAACCGCTCCAATTCTGAGGCCCAGTTCTTCCTGAGGCCTCTGCGCTGCTATGGCGATCGTGAGTGGCAGACCCCTTCTGCGTGTCGTGTCGTGTCGTCGCCCCCCCCCCCACCCCGTTGGCTCTCCAGTTTGCAAAATTTAGACCGCCTGATCCACTGCGGGCCTCTGGGACATCCTGCCAGACACCCAGCTCCTGCTGGGATGGGACCCCTTCTGTGTGGTTTCCCCGCACCTCATTCTCCTTCATTAGACCCCCCTCTCCTCCCCTTGGCTCCC
>CM053619.1:31543275-31555533 GCA_028646535.1 Procyon lotor
TTTTTTTTTTTTTTAAAGATTTTATTTATTGGACAGAGAGAAACACAGTGAGAGAGGGAACACAAACAGAGGGAATGGAAGCGGGAGAAGCAGGCTTCCTGCTGAGCAGGGAGCCTGATGTGGGGCTCGATCCCAGGACCCTGGGATCATGACCTGAGCCGAAGGCAGACGCTTAACGACTGAGCCGCCCAGGCGCCCCAGGCAGCTGGACTCTTGGGGTGTTTTCTACCGACTAGCGACTAGCGATACCTCTAACCTCAGCAGTGGGGCTGGGAAGCTGGCTCCACGGATCTGCAAATTTGGGAGAGACCAGGAGCATAAGGTTTTAAGGAGTTTAAGGGTTTTGTCCCAGGCTGAGGAAAACTGGGGGAGCGTTGAAGGAGCTCTGAGGAGTGAGGGAGAGAGGTTGTATGGAGTGAGAAATCTGTGGGGGTCTGAGCCCCTTCTCCCCACCCTCTGTGTTGTCCAGCATCCCGGGATGTGGTCTTCGCCTTCGATGTGGGGAATGGGGATGAGAACCTCACAGTACACTCAGATGACTTTGAATTCAATGACGATGAGTGGCACCTGGTCCGGGCGGAAATCAACGTGAAGCAGGCCCGGCTCCGCGTGGACCACCGGCCCTGGGTGCTGCGGCCCATGCCCCTGCAGACCTACATCTGGCTGGAGTACGACCAGCCCCTTTATGTCGGTGAGCAGCAGCCCTGCGCTGGGTCTGAGGCCTCCTGCCCCTTCCCGCCCTCTCACCGCGGCTCTCCTTGCTTCCAGGAGCCCCGTGTCTGGGGTCCCAATGCCCTCTGCTGCGCAGTGGGCCAAGGGCTCACCTCTTCTCTCTAGGCCATGGATTTTATTCCATGCTCTCACCCTCCTGGGCTCCCTTCCCAGCCCTAATACTTACCCCCGCCTCTGGCTCTACACCCATTTCTTGACCTGCTCACCCTTCCCAGGATCTGCAGAGCTAAAGAGGCGCCCCTTCGTGGGTTGCTTGAGGGCGATGCGTCTGAATGGAGTGACTCTAAACCTGGAGGGCCGTGCCAATGCCTCGGAGGGTACCTCACCCAACTGCACAGGCCACTGCGCCCACCCGCGGTTCCCCTGTTTCCATGGAGGCCGCTGTGTGGAGCGCTACAGCTACTACACGTGCGACTGTGACCTCACAGCATTTGATGGACCATACTGCAACCACGGTCAGTGCGGCTGCTTACGGGAGCCCCGAGAGCCGCTGGGCACAGTGGGGTGTAGGGAGGGCAAGGGAAGGATGGAGCGTGCAGGGTCAGCACCAGGGAAAACTAGAGTTGTCCCGGGCTTCCTGAGCTCTGAGCCGGGGCCATCTGGCAGCTGAAGATGCTGGGCGACTCCAAGCCGTAAAGTGGGGCGAGGAGGGGATGATGCCGCTGGCTGGTACTAAAAGAACTCAAAAGCAACCGGCAAATAACTTCCCCCATCTTCCAACTGTCACCAAGATCACTGATTACCCGCCTTTGCAAGCATACCCAGGCTCGGGCGGCATGATGCCCTTCCATGCCATTTCCTAGTTGATGATCGCTGAGCTCCTAACACATGTCTACAGCCTGGTTCTTGGTTAAGGCAAGCCTTGACATTCACCATAGTAAGATTCTGCACGTGCACCCAGACCACATCCTCCCTAAGCCTGGTCTAGGAGCATGCGCATGCAGGTGGGTTCTCGGTGGGAGAAGTCTCCTGGAGCAGGGACATGTAGGCACGCGGGGACCCGCAAAGGACCTTTGGTCTTGGTTTGGAAGTGTGAGTAGTGGAGAGTGTACCAGAGAGGATCATGATACTTCGATTCTTTTTTTCTTTTTTTAAAGATTTTTATTTATTTATTTATTTATTTATTTAAGAGAGAGCACGAGGGGAGGGATTGGAGGGAGAAACAGACTCCCTACTGAGCAGGGAGCCCAACAAGGGATCTCAGGTCCCTGGGATCATGACCTGAGCCGAAGGCAGACGCTTAACAGACTGCCCCACCCAGGCATCCCCATGATACCCTGATTCTAATCTTGGCTCTCTGCATGCGGTGTATCCTTAATGGCAGTCAGTAGCCACTTCTGTGCCTCAGTTTCCCCACCTGTAAAAGGCACAGGTTGTACTGGATGATCTTTTCCATTTCTCATGGTTTTAAGACTCCATTCTGGGACCTAGAGGCTCCAGGGGCCCTGGCAGTGAGTGGAGGCAGGCTGTGATAGTGGCAGGACCTGAGGTCCAGGTCCAGGGTGGGTGTGCGGGTGACAGACAATGTCTGAGCCCGGGAGTGGTGGCGCTGACCCACCTCAGCATGCCCTCAGATATCGGCGGATTCTTCGAGCCCGGCACCTGGATGCGCTACAACCTGCAGTCGGCTCTGCGCTCGGCGGCCCGGGAGTTCTCGCACATGCTGAGCCGCCCGGTGCCGGGCTACGAGCCGGGCTACATCCCTGGCTACGACACTCCGGGCTACGTGCCCGGCTACCACGGGCCCGGGTACCGTCTGCCCGAGTACCCCCGGCCCGGCCGGCCGGTGCCCGGGTACCGAGGGCCAGTCTACAACGTCACGGGAGAGGAGGTGTCCTTCAGCTTCAGCACGGACTCCGCCCCTGCAGTCCTGCTCTACGTCAGCTCCTTCGTGCGCGACTACATGGCCGTGCTCATCAAGGAAGACGGTAAGGTCCCCAGGCCATCTGGCCCCAGCTTCCTGCAGGGCGCCCTTCACTGTCACAGCTGCTGGTCTGCTAGAGCTCAGGGCGCTCTCCGAAGACGGGGGCTGGGGGCGCCCAGCGGACACTCCCTTTCTCCCCCCCGCCCCCCCATCCCGCAGGGACGCTGCAGCTGCGGTACCAGCTGGGCACCAGCCCCTACGTGTACCAGCTGACCACGAGGCCCGTCACGGACGGCCAGCCCCACAGCGTCAACATCACCCGCGTCTACCGCAACCTCTTCATCCAGGTGTGCGCGGAGGGCCACACCCAGGTGGTGAGCCCGGGGGACATGGCAGATAGTGCGAGGACAGTGCACCCTAGTTTACAGAGGGATCGCATGGGTCCTGCCTGTTGCTCTGGGAGGTCGTTCCGGGAGGCGGGCGTTCTTATGTCTGTTCCGTAAGGCAGTAAACGGGCTCGGGGCGTCTCGGGGTTCCCCACAGAGGCAGACCTCCGGTGGCTGCCACGACAGGGCTCAGAACGAGGCTGCCGGGTTCACAGCGAATCCTCCACCTGGGTGGCTGTCCACCTGGGACCGAGCAAGGGCTCCCCAGCAGCATGGGAGTCCCCGCGTGGGCCTGGCCCGTCAGCCCCTGGTTCTCCCTCCCTCCGCACCTCTCCCCTGCCCCTCAGGTGGACTACTTCCCGCTGACGGAACAGAAGTTCTCGCTGCTGGTGGACAGCCAGCTGGACTCACCCAAGGCCTTGTATTTGGGGCGTGTTATGGGTGAGCCGTGGGTGCGAGCGTGTTTGGGGTGAGGGGTCACGGGTGGAGGAGTGAGGGAGCCCCGAGGGGCGAGGGACCGGGCCCTGGCTGGGGAGCCCTAGCCCCTCTCCCTCTGGGCCTGCCTCTCCCTCAGAGACTGGGGTCATCGACCCTGAGATCCAGCGCTACAACACCCCGGGGTTCTCGGGCTGCCTGTCTGGTGTTCGATTCAACAATGTGGCTCCCCTCAAGACCCACTTCCGGGCCCCTCGGCCCATGACCGCCGAGCTAGCCGAGGCCCTCCGCGTTCAGGGAGAGCTGTCCGAGTCTAACTGCGGAGCCATGCCACGTCTGGTCGCAGAGGTGCCGCCTGAGCTGGACCCCTGGTACCTGCCCCCAGGTGGGTCCGGAGGACACAAGGAGGAGGGAGGGGGAGCGGCTCTTAACACGGAGGAGGCCTGTCCTTACCCGCGCTTTGTCCTCCTCAGACTTCCCGTACTACCACGACGAGGGATGGGTTGCCATACTTCTGGGCTGTGAGTAGCACGAGCACTACCCTGAGCTCATTCTACCCGCTGTGGGCGTTTCTTCCCCGCCGCGTACCCCCGGGCCGAGGGGGGTGCAGGCACGATGCATGGGGGGCGCACACACGATGCACGGGGGGCGCACACGGATGAGCCAGGCTGTGTGGGTGGCAGTAGACAAGTGAGCTGGAGAGTCTTCAGCGTTTGAGGGCACCACGGACTCTGAACTATTAAAATGGGGCTCTGGCGAAGGGATGAGGAAAGGCGGGGGGCAGCAGCTCCTAGAGAGTTGCTGGGGTAAGTCCAGGGATGTGGGAAGAGAATACGAGAGACTGAAGACAGCAGCGGGCTGGGCCCGGAACTCAGACCCGCTGGACACTTGGGACTGTCTTGACACGCGCGAACCGAGGATGGCCACGCACGTGCCCTTTCGGCCAAAAGCACCCATGTGTGTCTGCAGAGAAACCCCCCAAGATCGGCCCTGAACTGTTCCTTTTTCCCTTTGCAGTTTTGGTGGCCTTCCTGCTGCTGGGGCTGGTGGGGATGTTGGTGCTCTTCTATCTGCAAAATCATCGCTACAAGGGCTCCTACCACACCAATGAGCCCAAGGCCACCCATGATTACCACCCTGGCAGCAAACCTCCCCTCCCTGCTTCAGGCGCTGCCCCTGCCCCTGCCCCTGGCCCAGCCCCAGCCCCAGCCCCTGCCCCTGCCCCTGCCCCAGCCCCTGCCCCAGCCCCTGGCCCCCGGGACCAAAATCTGCCGCAGATCCTGGAGGAGTCCAGGTCTGAATGAATCAGGAGAAGGGCTTTAGGGACCACGTCCATATCCCCTGACTCCCCCAATTCCCACCTCTCCCCACCCTGTCAGGGACATTTGGCTCCTCTCAGCTGGTTCCGCTCAGGCAGAGGAGGCCCCTCCTGCCAAGTCTGGTAGGCCGAGCTACAGATGGGACCAAAGGGAGTGGTCAACCTCACTGCCTAAACCAATGCCCTCCCCGTCCCCATTTCCCCAGGCTCCTGGTTGTTTGCCTGCCCCAAAGGAGAAGCTCCGTGGGGTTGAGAGAGGCCCTCTCTGCCATCCCTGTCCCAGCTGCTGCCAGGGATTAACAACAGAGTGCAAGGGAGATTAACTGCTTCCCTTCAAATATTCAATCTCAGCAGGGACAGATGTGTGGGATTGCAGGGATGCACAGGGCACGGGGGGAGGAGGCTGCTAAATCATATCCCCTAGCCTCTCCCCTGCCCTGCAGAACGTCTTCCATCTGCTTCCACTCAGTTGGGGGTTAGAGAGGGCTTCGTTGCTGTTCCCCACCCTCTCTTTTTTGTTTTGTACAGAGACCGAGAGGCCTCGCTTTTAGCACCTTAGTACCTCCGCTGCTTCACATGCTTTAGCCAAAGCCATAAAAAAACCCTTGCAATGTAGAGAGAATAATGCAGACACACCAACTAGCCAGCCCTCTGTTCTTCCTCCCTTTTCCAAGATATGCAATAGCCTTGGTGCCTGTCCAAAGGCTTGGCCCCCTCTCCAGTGCATGAGGAGTCCTCTTTCCTCCGCTCAGAGATGCTGCTTCGTTTGCCCAGGAGGTCACGTTCTTTATATATATTTTTTGTTGCAAAGTCTCTCTCTAGAGAAACTCTATATATTACTCTACTTTTTTAATTATCAGTTTATATATAAAAGAAAAAATCAATCGACTGTCCTGTGCTGTGCCCACGGTCTGTAGTTTCTGCTTCTCCCGTGTTGGAAGTCTTGTGAGGTCTGCTGGCCACTCACCCAGCCTGACCCGGCCTCCGCTCTCAAGCCGTGCGCTCAGAGCCAGAGCCATTCTAATAAAGCAGAGTGGCAGAGCCCCAGTCTGTGTGTGGTAGCTGGCGTCGTGGCGAGGGGAAAAGCAGGATGATTTTAAGGGACCTCATCTGAGGGCTCTACGAGGAGCCCTCAGAATCCTTGCATCACTGACCAGGAGCCTGACTAGCTCTTGCCAGGCCCCCTCAGCACCCCAACCCCAGATCTCAGGGGACAAGGGTTGGGGGTCAGAATGCTAACGCTTCAGGCCGAGCTGCCCCTGTACTGGCGTCCCTGGATCCTTCCAGCCCCAAAGTACACAATACACAACTTGCCAAAATGGATCCTACCACTTTATTCAGATAAGAGGTCACAAGCCACAGGACTTTAAAGTGCGTGAAATTCACTGGCAATAAAGCCGCACACAAACCAGCCTCCCCCCCGGGTCCCCGCCACCTTGCTCCATCCGCGGTCCGGGGGAAGGGGTTGAGACCCGTCATTAAAGGTGTGGGGGTGGGGGGCAGCGAGGGGAAAAGGATGGGAATGCTGGCGGAACAGGAGTATTAGTGGTCTGAAAGTGGCAAGGAGGGGATTCTGCGCACTGAGGTCAGTCTAGCCTCTCGATGGCTGGATAGAACTTGTTGCCCATCTTTCCCCACAGCCAGCCCCATTTCAGACAGACCTAACTCCTCCTCCTTCATTTGTCTCTGGTTTGTCCCTGTAATTTACGAGGACTTCGGAGCCCACAGTCCAGCTAGAGGATGTCCCCAGTACAACGAACACAAACCACTGCAGATGGAGAGCCAGTCGGGTGGGAAGAAGCTTCCGTCTGGAGCCGGCTGGGCGTGTGCTCAGGGCTGAGTGCATGTGTGCCCACGAGTGTGCGTGAGGGTGTGTGTGTGTGTGTGTGTGTGTGTGTGTACGTGTCCCACCAAAATCCCTAAGTGACAGTCTGGCCAGGGGGAACCCTACTCCTTGCTTCATGGGACAGCCCATGGGTTGGAGGAAGGCAGCGGTCGGTATAGACTAGGGAAGAAAGGCTTGGGTCCCTGGAGAAAAGAGAAGCCGGCTCCTTACTCCAATATCCCCTGGGCCAGCCTGTCCCTGCGCACACCCTTTTTACCCAGCACAATGCCCTGGAGTCCCTGCCGGCTCAGCACAGCCGCCGAGGACACGGGGTCCCAGCTCCTCGAGCGGCCCCAACCTCATTTACATTGTGTGCGGCAAGGAGGCTCCTCCTCCACCAGGAGCTGAGACAGACTGGGAGGGAATCTTCCAACCCCTGTCCTTCCCCTTCCCTTAGGAATGGGATTCGGGCGGGGACCCCAGAGGCCTCAGCTCAACTCCACCTCAATCTGCAGACCTTCTCAAAGAAATAAAGTGCTTTGCTCTTCCTGACTCCCAGAGAGAATGGCAGCGTGGACAGGCGCAGGAGGTTGGCCTGCTGCTTCTCAACACTTCAAATACCCTCTGCCAGTGTGCGTGGCGAGCGTGATGCCGTCCTAAACACGTGCAACTTGGGGGCCCCTCACCCACCTCCCAACTCTGTCAACTCACCCTTTCCAACAGCAGGTGCATCAGACAGGAAAGTAAATCACCTTCACAACCTCCCGCTCTCTAGTCCAGGCCTTTGCCCATCTGCCCAGAAGAGAGAAGCAACAGAGGCTCCGGGGGTCTGGCCTCCAAAGGGAATGAGAGGCCTGAAAACAACTCCATAGCCTGGAGCCAGAGTGCGCGTGCCCAGCCCAGCACGCGCCCCCGCGCCTCTTCAGGAGCAGCACAAGGCCCGCCTGTGGTCCCCCGAGCCGAGCCGCAGCTTTGGGAGCAGCCGGCCGCGTACTGGCACCTGCTTTCAGGAATCTGAAAACGTATCCACCCATCTCCAGAGCACGGAGAAGGCTTGTCAGCGCCTCCTGGGCCTCAGGCTTAGCAGTGTAACTACGGTCATCAGGGTGGCTCTGGCTCTCTGCGGAAGAACGGCACTTAGCTCTCCTCCCAGTGCTGAGTGTCTATACTCAGAACCCACACTCCTCGAATTTGCACCGTGCCAGGAGGGAAGAGGTAGTTAAGGTGGCCTGTCTCCCCTCTGAAGCCAGTGTGTGCCACCCGCCCGCTCGCCTTTGACCCAGGCCAACTCAGAAGCTCCAGGGGCCAAACTTCACTCAGCCAGTCCTCTCCAGGTCTGAAGACCCGGGAGAGATGCCGGCGACCGACTCGCACAAGGACCCTTGACTTGGAAAGTTAGAATTACAGGCCAGTGCTTGGGAGGAACTGCCCAGGTTGACTGCCGAGGCCCACGGCCTACGTAGCGGACCAGAAACCACGCTGAGTCACCCACCCCCAGCCCGTGCTCTCTTCCTCCGAGGCCGGAGACGCGGTCTCACGCTTCTGCAACTCTCTCTCTCCTGGGGGCCCAAGCCCTAGCTGCCTCCGTCTCCCCTCTCACTGAGACAGCTTGTCCCCACTGGACACAGCCGAGGCCTCGCTGCACAGGGAGTGGGTGGGGGGATTCTCGGTGTGGGAGACACGTAGTGCAGGAAACTCGAGCAGCGGTGGTGTGTGCATGAAGCAAAGACAGTGCCGCTACCGTAGGCGCTGGCGTGGGGCCCAGGAGGGCTAAAGGACATCGGTCTCCCTCTCGATCCCCACGTACTTGAGGGCATCAGCTTGGCTGTACCTGTCCCGGAGCGGGAGGAACCAGGTTACCATCAAGGCTTTCATGAGCGAACGGGTGGAATCCCCTCCATTCTGCTCCCCCCGCCCCGCCCCAGAGCGGTTTACAACTGCTCCCACTTCTGACGCAAGGGCACCCGAGAGCGGAACAGAGAGAAAGACTTGACCACCGCAAGACTGTCTCCATCCCCCATATCGCCCACCTTAAGCCCCCAAATCAATTCTAACAGCCACCCCTTCTGCCCCTGGAGCCACCTCCCAACGACCATTCCTGGCCCCCTCACCTGTAATCAAAGAAGAGCTCTTCACCAGCTTGAATTGCCCTTTTAGCAAAGATCCCAATGCGATGATCCCCATTCACCATGACCACTGCGGGCAGGACAAAGCTAAGGCTAGGTTCCTGCTCAGCTCCAAGCCAACAATCGGTGGCGCTGGGCTGATTTTCTCCCAATTCCCAGTGAAAACATAAATGAAGTGGAATTAAAAAGCAGTCAGTAATGACTGTGGCCTCTGTGCTTTTAGATCTGTTATTCTGACTAGTGATATAGGAAGAGAATTATCTTTACGATTCTTGCTTGTGGAAAATAGTTAAAATATACTCAGTGAAGAAAGCCAATTACAAAACAGAGACTCAAAATGATACCAGATGTTAAATCACGACTGTCTTCAGACAAAAAATAACTCCACAATGAAAAAATTACATAATGGATAGAAATCATAGTAAATAAAGCATCCATCACCCACCCTCCCTCCCAGGTCACTGAGAGCTCACCTTTGGCATAACAGTTGGGGTTCACCGAATGGTTTGCAAATCGAATTTTGTTTCCTTTCCGGGTAGCGTCTACTACAAAATCTATAAAAAGAAAGATCATGAGCTCACCAGGCAAATCCACAGCTTCTTGAACCTGACTTCAAAATCAATTAAATGGAACAGAAATAATCCAGTGGGAATTTTGAAGGCCAGCAGCTCCCTTTGGATTCCCGTTTTGCTAGAATTATGGATCTCCTCTTCCCATCTACTGCATAGGCAGATTTCTGAGGTTTAAGTGCTCAGTGCTACGATTAAAACACAACCCAGAAATGGGTGTTCTCCCAAAGCAAGTGAACTGAGGCTCATGATGTGTTGAAGTTCAACCTCCCCACCTCACTCTGTGCACCTGCTGGAGAAATCACAGCTGATCTGAACGTGGGCTATCGTAAGGGCAATCTGGTAGACCTGCCTGAGACCACGTTGGGGCAAGAGAAAGGGACTCCATACCATTGTTGAGGTTGAAGAGGAAGCTGGACATGTATTTGTCATAGACCTTCCCCCGTCGATCAGCCTCATCCTGAGAGATAAGCTGCAGAGATAGACAAGGAACAAACGGGGGATCAGGCTGCCCACTCAGGGCATGGTACCCTGCCCACAGAAAGGGCTGGGAGGGGGCAGTGTGACACAGAGGCGCTTACTGAGTATCATGATGAAAATCACAGGAGACAGAGCTCAAGTTAGTTCATTCCAATCCCCACCCACTGTGACCAGGATGAAGACTGAAGAGAGTTCCCTGCCTGCCAGCCCCCTCGTTGTGTAGCAAAGAATTTCAGAAGAGTGGTTTATCTCGGGATTGCAAACACTTCTGTGGGATCCCCCAAGAGGCCACACGGGAACTCAGCTGAGTTATTTAGAGAGTTAAGTCACAGAGGGCTGGCCCACAGAAAATCAGAGTTTCTCATCAGTATCTCCCCAGATAGGAATGTGGTCCAAACTGATAGCACTCACCTCACCACAGTATTCAGAAATGAATTCGTTCTTTTGCACAGACTCCTTAATGAAGGTGCCCCATCCGGCCACATCTGAGGGGGCCAGCAGCAGGTGCTGGGGAAGAGGGAGCCAAACCTCAGACTACAGGGCATGTGTGAGCGGGCGGGGTGTGCGCTGGATGCGCACGTGTGCCGGGGGTGGGCAGGGTGGAAAGAACAAGCAACTGTTAAGAGGATCTGAAAACAGAAAAGGCCTCAGCCATTCTGTTCTGGGGAGAGGAAAAACAAAGAAGGGAGGTGGCAAAAGGAAGCGTGACACCCCCTCCTCTGGGCCTGGGGGCCTCCCGGAGCTGAGTCTCGACGAGCTCAACCCACTGCTGCGGGCCAGGCAGAAACGGACGACATCCATGATGTGTCCTGTGGCCCTCCTCTCTGCTCCTCTCGCTGGCCAGTTCAGGGGTCACGCTTGTCACTCCTCCCCGTGACAGAAAACTTCATTAATTCAAGTACACGCGTGTCCCTTAGGATTTGCCGAGCCCTTCTCCGCAGAAGCCCGCCAAGGGGCTGGTGGAAAGAGGCCGCTGGGGCCAACTCTGTCTTTCTCCCTGCATTATGCAGCCCGCAGGCCCGAGAAAAGCCCTCACCTTCTTCTTCTTCTTTTCTTTTTTTATTAAGCCCTCACCTTCTTGAGGCCTCGCTGGATGCTGCAGTTTTTGCAGGAAACCACCTTGCAGTCCCAGTGCTCGGAGGCCCCACAGGTGAGGCACAGGTCGGGGTCGCACTCTCGCACTGCCAGGTAGCAGGGACATTGCTTGGTGTTGCACTGGGTCTTACAGCGACAGCCAGGGAAGCGATTCTGACCTAGGGGCGTGGGGCACAGGGAGGGTCAGGAACCGGGGCAGGCTAATGCTGGGGCCCAGGTCGGCCTCGAGGGTCAGCAAGGGGGTAAATGTGGGATGTTCGGGGCGAGCTGGCAAAATAGAAGAGAAGCTCTCTGGCCAATAACCATCTAGGCAAGTTTCTTCCCAGAGAAAATGCAGTGCCTCCCAACATTCATGCTTGGAGGGGTCACAAAAGCAGGTTTGACTATGGAGAGGTGCTTCCTAGAGATTCCTCAACAATGCTCTCCTTCCCCCTTGTTGGTGGAATTTGGAAAGGAGGTGGCGAGTGGCCCACAGAAAATGAAATCAGTGCTCTTCACTGTTAAATCATCACCATCAAAACAAGAATCATTTTGAGAACAGAATGCATCCGTTCTAAGCTACCTTCCTCCACCCACTGCCCTCCCCAGCACAAGTGCCCCTCCGCTGTGGCTAAGATTGATATCTGCTATGGGTTAGAAGGGGTTTCCAGCACAACAGCCCGGGCACTGAGTTCTGCAGGCTCTGGAGGCCATGAGCAAACTGCGCAGCCTTGAGCAGGGAAGGGCGCGGAGCGATAAGAAGTGAGGGAGAAGCACGTCTAGCCTCTGTCCTACTTCTGCTGACATCCAGACGGACCTGATATGAAAACTCCCAAGTAGTAAAACTAAAATAGTCGCGCACAGACTCGTAACCCCTGTATGTCGTAACACAACATCCTAGAAAGGGAGGCTGTGACTGTGCCAGAAGGAAAAGGAGTCCCATGTTTCTTACTTCTTTCCTGGGAGGTAAAGATGGGAATGTTTCTGATTTCTGGGTAATTGCTGCTTTTGGAATCGAACACCTACGGGTTTTTAAAAAATGACTTTTCCGGATCTTAAGTATCTTGTTTCCTCTGTAGAATGCTTAAAACACAGTGGAGAGAACATCAGAAGGCCCGAAGCAGCAAGGGGTGTGGGCCAGGGGGAAAGGCGGGCGGCACCGGGGCTGACCGTCTGGGAGGGCTACTGGGGAGCCAGAGAATTCTTACAGTCCGGGTTGCACTGGCAGAACTTCTCACAGAAATTCTGCGTCATGATGCAGGGGCAGGTGCTGTCGCAGGGGCGGTCTGGATGGTCGCAGGGCTGGTAGTTGTACACTTGTGTGGAAGAGTTATCTAGGGGAGAAAAGAACAGCCCACGACACTGCTGTGCCCGCACCCCCAGCTGTCCAGTGGCCGGGACTGGGGAAGGCTGTCCCGGCCATCGTCTCGGACGCACGTTTAGCACCTG
>CM053619.1:31565261-31625923 GCA_028646535.1 Procyon lotor
TTTTGGGGGACTCTGAAAATGTTCTATACCATGGCTGTGCTGATGATTATGTGACTATGCACTTTTATGAAAACTAACTGAACTGTATACATAAAATGTGAATTTGTAATATGTAAATTTTTACTTCAGTAAAGCTGATTAAAGAAAAAAATAAGACTTTCTTGATGATACATGAATCCAGTAATTTTCTAGAGACCTTTACTATTAAAAATTAGTAGTCAGGGGTGCCTGGGTGGTACAGTAGGTTAAATGCTGGACTCTTGGTTTCAGCTCAGGTTGTGATCTCAGGGTCATGAGATCCAGCCCCATGTCAGGTTCCATGACCAGTTCAGAGTCTGCTTAAAACTCTCTCTCCCTCTGCCCTTCCCCCCTGCTTTCTCTCAAATAAATAAATAAATAAATAAATAAATAAATAAATAAATAAATAAATCTTTTTATAAAATCATTAGGCAGGGATGCCCGGGTGGCTCTGTCAGTTAACTGTCAGCCTTCAGCTTGGGTCATGATCCCAGGGTCCTCAGATCAAGTACCACAACTGGCTCTTTGCTCAGCAGGGAGCCTGCTTCTCCCTCTGCCTGATGCTCCCCCTGACTGTCCTCTCTCTCTGACAAATAGATAAATAAAATATTTTTTAAAAAATCAGTAGGCAATTTCACCTTTTTTTTTTTTTTTTTCCAATTTCACCTTTTAAAAAAACTTTGAGTGAGAGTGTCCGGGTGGCTCAGTAGGTTAAGCATCTGTCTTAGGCTCAGGTCATCATCCCAGGGTCCTGGGAGCTAGTCCCACATTGGGCTCCCTGCTCAGTAGGGAGTCTGCTTCTCCCTTTACCTCTTCCCCCTGCTCATGACCTCTCTCCCTCTCAAATAAATAAATAAAATCTTAAGAAAAAACCTGATTTCAAAATGAATAATAACAATAGAATGATCAATACTAGTTCATTAACTGTAAAAAAATGTTACCTGTATGCTAATGTAAGATGTTGATAATAAGGGAAACTGGATATGGAATCTATGGAAACTCTTTCTACTATCTTTATAATTTTTTGGTAAATTTAAAACTGTTCTAAAAAATTAAGTTTATTTTCTTAAAAACTGGTAACTGGAAACAAGAACTACCTTATTGGGGTGCCTGGATGGCTCAGTCGGTTAAGGGACTGGCTCTTGATTTCAGCTCAGGTCATGATCTCAGGGTTGTGGGATTGAGCCCTGTGTCAGGTTCTGTGCTCAGTGGGGAGTCTGCTTGAGATTCTGTAACCCCCACACACAAAATAAATAAATTAAAAAAAAAAAAAACACCAAACTACCTTATTTACATGTCAAATCTCCACCAAAAAAGGAAAGCTTATAAAAATGGAAATCTTTCCCCAGAAAATTGGATCTCAATTTGTTTCAAAGGCTAAAACTGGAATGTAGTCTGTCACTAGTTGGAAATGGGAAAACCTTATTGAAATGTTTGGAGATAAGACATTTAAAGAACTATGTTAATAAAAAAGAAAAAGAAAAAAGAACAGATGAACACAGGGGAAGGGGAGGGAAGGAAAAATAAAATAAGCTGAAAACAGAGGGAAAAAAAAAAGACATTTAAAGAACCACATTTTTAATTTAGAGAGGTTAAGATCAGAATATAAAAGTTCCAAACTATGAAGTTCTTTCACCCATATAAAGTGACCCCTTTGCAGAAAGAGCTTCTCTTTGGGGCATGTTCAATGTCTTTACTACTTTACAACAAGTAATTTTATCAAACGGCAGGCTAAGTGAGGCTTCAGAGGCAGATGGTACTGCAGATTTTTAAATTTTCCATCTCATTCTTTCCTTTTTAGCTCATGATGGAGTTGAAACACAAATAATATGGGTGAGCCTACCTCCACAAAGAGCTCTAGAAACACAGAATTGAGTCATTTCAGTGATCACCAATTTCATCAACATTCCATTAACATCAACTCTGTGGCCAAGTACACAGCCTGATAGACCCTGCAATTAGGATTTTTAAGCACACCCTTATTTTATACCCTCCCACTTCTCCAAGGTATTACATGTTATTAGTTTGAGCTTCTGGGCACTCTGCGTGTAGAAAGAACCTTACTAACAGGAAGCTGTGATCCTAAATTTCCATTTAAAAGAAAATTATAGCATTAATATTTTTTTACCCTTGCTTAAGAGAACCAGATGATTTGCACTGGAGACAATGGTGATAAAAATCAAAGCGGGATAAGTCTTTAGGAGACCCATAGGAATGTGCTGGCTCTCAGGATATATAATGCGGACTTAGAGTCAGCAGAGTTAAAGCAGTGTCCTAACAGGCTAGAACCTTACTGTTGCTGGTTTTGTACTACATTAGCACAAAGCCTAATTTTTAGTGATTGCTCATTATCATTTAATAAAAGGACTTTTTAGTTATTACATTTCAAATCAAAGTGTTAAGGCAAGTGTGTCAGAGAACACGGCACACAAGAGGCACTAAATCCCAACTACCCATTCAGTAATTCATGACTTTAAGGTTTAGAGTACTGAGGTCCCAAATGACAGGCTGATGGAGTAAAGAAGTAGGAAGGAACCAATATTCAGATATTCTGTTTGGACAAATTAAAAAAAAAAAAACAAAACAAAACAAAACAAAAAAAGCTAGGGACTTTCTGCAATGGAGGCATTCCCTAAAAGTATTCCTCCTTTTTAAACCTCCCCTCATCTCTACTCAATCCTAAACCTTCTCTTCACCTTTCTGAATATACTTTTTTCTCTTTTCTTCTTAGTTTTTAACTGCTCTATGTAGAAAATGTAATGTGTTTTTAGTGTTGCTGCTTCGAACCTTTTTGGGAAGTTGCTAGTCAACAAATAGAAACTTTTTATATTTAGTCCAAGACAATAAAAAGATACACTTAATAAAATGAAGCGTTACATGTTGCAATAAGGCAGAAAGCAAGGGCAGGAACTACTACCCACAGGACTAAGGAAACCAAATTTTTTATCTCAAGGGTTAGACAAAATTGATTATTTTAAATTGTTTTTAAAAGACAGGCTAGTTCAAAGGCAAGTAAGTATAAGGGAAACAAGTCTGACCACATTTTCTCAGTTTTTCCCTTCTCACAAAAGTCTTCTTGGGAGTAAAATTCCATTGTTTAATCCAAGGCTCCTTATTCTATTGCTGTTTCAAAGAGAATTAAAATAACACCATAATGAATCGGTCATTTCCACTTCAGGGAGTTTTAAGGCTGTGCTTTACCATCAAGGTCCATGATTGGTCTAAAAGTACTCTGCCAGTTAGTAGCAGAACTATGATCCAGACTTTTGGACTCCAAGTTCCATAGATTTACTATTTGTTTATTCCACAAATATGTACTGAGCATCTAGCAATGTGCCTGGCCCTGTTTTAGGTGCTTAAGGTATATCAGTGAATAAAACAGGCCAACATCCCCTCCTCGAGAGTTAATTCACAGTGGCTGTGAGACACACACTCATCATAACAGTTTTATTACATTTGTATAGATGGTCCATAAGTGTGTTTAAAAGAAAAAAAAAGGGGGGGTGTGACTGGGTGGCTCAGTGGGTTAGAGCCTCTGCCTTTGGCTTGGGTCATGATTTTCAGGTTTGGGATGGAGCCCCGCATTGAGCTCTCTGCTCAGCCGGAAGCCTGCTTTCCCCTCTCTGCCTGCCTCTCCGCCTACTTATGATCTCTGTCTCTCTCTCTCCCTGTCAAATAAATAAAACTTAAAAAAATAAAGAAAGAAAAGAAAAAAAAAAAAGTACTTAACTCCGAACAGACACCTTCTTCTATGTTAAGAGTAAGTAATCTCTTTTACCACTGCCACACCATCCCAGCCCTGGGGATTCCAAGGCTTAAAATAAACAGCTCTCACAGAAACCTATGATATAGTTAGCACCTTCTCAGGCTGGGACTTCCTTCAGTGCCGGTTTCCTAAACTTAAAAGCACCAGTGGGGGCGGGACTTCTCTTCAAAGACATCACTGCAGGAACAGCGGAGGAAGAGACCACACTTTCCACGCCTGTCTTTGCACACACCCAGTTGTTCGTCGACCTCGGCTCCTTCTCCTCATCCGCGACCCTCTATCGCGAGGCTCGCCACCCAGCTACCCCATTTACAATCCTACATGTCACCTATCAAAAGCCCACTCTCCACATTCCACCCGGGCACTAACATCCTTCGACATCCCTCCCCTCCGAAACAATTTCTCAGCAAGAAAGAAGTTTGTCCCGCATTTCCGAACTGCCGTGTCCCAAATACAGCACTTTGCCTTTGCTTCAAGGCGCTTCCTCGTCTACCCCTCGATCCTCAGGAGAGTTCTGGGGTGGGCAGGGATTGGCGCGAGACCAAATTTAGAGAGAGACAGCCAGCCTGCTACTCGCGGCCGGCACTGGGGAGAGCCGTGCGAGACTCCTACTAGCGCGCACTCTGCACCCGCTGGACCCCGAAAGTGAGCTCCCCCTTTCCTTTTGCGCCTAGGAACCTCTCTCGCCTCACCTTGGTCCCAGCCCGGTTTTTACTGCCACCCCTTCCTCAACAGCCCTCAAAGTCATCACAAACAGCCCCCGCGTCTAGCCCTCCGCGCGCACAGCCCCAAGTCCCTGGGAGTCCACCTCGCTAAGGGCCCCGCAGGTGCCACCGCCCACCCGCGCCCTCTCCGCTCCGGGGCTCCCGCCCACCCGGCCCACCCCGCCCTCCGACGGGAGTCCCCATCCCCGGGCCCGCCCCCGCCGCTCCTCCTCCCGGACACACCGCCCGCCCTCCCCGCCTCAGACGCGGTCCTCGCCGGGGGCTCGCTCGTCCCATCGCCCCCTCTCCTCCAGCCCTCGGACGGGGAGGGGACGCCCCGCTACCCCTGGCCAGGCAGGCAGTGTGCCCCTCCGCTTCCTCCCAATTCTCTGACCCCTTCGCTTCTCCTTCCCTCAGGCCCCCGGTGGCGAGGTGCCGAGGCCCGGCCCCACCGCCCGGCCCGGGCTTGTTTACTCACTCACCCTCCATCCCGAGCCGCAGGGACCCGCCGCTAGGACGCCTGCGCGCCGCGGCCCCGCCCCCGCGCCGCGGCCCCGCCCCGCACCTCCTCCCAGCGCCTGCGCACTGCGCCGCTCGCGCCCCGCCGGTGGGGCCACCTGGGCTTCCTTCTTCGCACGTCTGTGGTTTGGCGCCCATACCCCGAACTCGGGAGTTCCAGGTGATGCCGCCCGATCTCGACGGTTTCCAAGGCGGCACTGTCAAGGGACAGGAAGGGCTCTCGGGGAGCCTCTCAGAGCTACTAATATCTTCTTGGAGACCCTATCCAGAGGTTGCACCATCTTCACAGGCTGGCGACAAGCCACGTTTCACTTCAGCATTTGAAACCAACCCGGAACCCCTTCATACTGATCCCTCACACCTACCCATACCTCCAAACACCCGTTCTTCGAGCTCTAAATTATCCTTCTTGCTTTATTTAACCTTACTTCCCTATTTCTGTCAAAAGTTTTCCCACTTTGATTCAAATGCATAGCCTTGTATCGAAGTATCTCTTCACAAGATACCTATAAGTTACAAAGGAAAAAAAAAAGTAACTTTACAGGACAGAATGCTGGCAGACACCACCTCAAGCAAGTGGTTAAAGTCAACATCACTAGTGATGATAGTTTAATTTAATCATAAGGAAGCATCAGACAAATCCAAACTAAGTGATAAACTACAAGATAATTGGCCAGCAGCATCTTTAAAAATGTGATGGTCAGGGCGCCAGGGTGGCTCAGTTGGTTGAGTGACTGCCTTCAGCTCAGGTCATGATCCTGGAGTCCCAGGATCCAGTCCCACATCCGGCTCCCTGCTCAGCAGGGGGTCTGCTTCTCCCTCTGATCTTCCCCCTCTCATGCTTGCTCTCTCATTCTCTCTCTCAAATATATATATATATATATATATATATATATTTTTTTTTTTAATGTGATGGTCATGAAAAACAAAGAAAGAGTGAGGGGGCACCTGGGTGCCTCAGTCAGTTAAGCATCTTAGGCTTAGGTCATGATGTCAGGGTCCTGGAGTGGAACCCCAGGTCAGCTCCCTGTCCCATGGGGAGTCTGCTTCTCCCTCTCCCTCTGCCTGCCACTCCCCCTGCTTGTGCTCCCTCTCTCTCTCTCTCTCTCTCTGTCAAATAAATAAAATCAGAAAGAAGAAAGGAAGGAAAGAAAGAGAGAGAAGAAGAAGAGAAGAGAAAAGAAGAAAAAAGAAAAGAAAAGAACTATCCCAGATTGGAAGAGACTAAGGAAACAGGGTAATTAAATGTAATGTAATGTGTGATGTGTGATTCTGGATTGAATCCTGGTTGGGAAGAAGGACACTGATAACTGATGAAGTTGGAATAAGGTCTATAGACTAGTTAAAAGTAGTTTATCATCTCTGTTCCTGGTTTTGGCAATTGTACTTCCTCAACATTTGAGGAACTTGGCTGATGGGTATATGGGAACTATCATTTGCAACTCTTTCGTAAACCTGAAGTTACTTCAAAATATAAAGTTAAAAAAAAAAACTTAAAATGCAAAATAACATTACTTTGAATTTTTCTCCAAGTACATAATTACAAAAGCCTGTAATATTCATTTTTTCAGATAATCTTTATAACTCTATGAAATAGATAGGGACGATTTCACTTTTTTTTTTTTTAAAGATTTTATTTATTTGACAGAGAGAGAGATCACAAGTAGGTAGAGAGGCAGGCAGAGAGACAGGGAGAAGCAGACTCCCCTGCTGAGCAGAGAGCCCGATGCGGGGCTTGATCCCAGGACCCTGAGATCATGACCTGGGCTGAAAGCAGAGGCTTAACCCACTGAGCCCCCAGGCATCCCCGATTTCACTTTTAAACACAAGACTATTCTGGCCTAAAGAACTTAAAAGGCTTGCTTTACACGGATGAAAAATTTCTCTGTCAGGTCTTAAACTCAGGTCTCTGGACTCCGGATTTAGTGTTCTTTTCCTTATATCAGAAACTTAGGCTTTGCTTTTTTTTTTCCTCTTGCCTCTGATTACCAAATCAAAGCAAATATTCCTTCATACTTAGCAATTTGCAATAATATTCCTTTCCATTTCCCCTGCCTTCTAGATCAGTGGTTTTCAAGTGTGGTTCACATTTAAATCACCTGGGGAGCTTTAATAACTATTGATGCCTGCCTCCCACCTCCAGAGAGGCTGATTGATTGGTCTGGGGTATGGCCTGGGCTTTAAGAGTTCTAAGAGAATCCCAAGTGATCCCATTGTGTAACCAACGTTCACAATAATTATGCCACATAAATAATTGTTGAAATAAAGAAGGTCGGTTAAAAGAGGGAGAGAAAGGCAGCAGGTTAAAAAAGGGATTATCTGAGGAGAGATGTTCAGAAGATCTGAATCAGGACTGAGACTGGGAAGAGACGTATGGGTACCATCGGCTCACTGCTGGTAACTAACACCAGTTAGTTAGTTGGGAAGGGACAGCATTGCTTTAGGAGAGTATTCAAGGGACAAGAGGAAAGTTACAAGAAATTTTGTGGTAACAAAGAATATATGGCTACAGAATATTTTGAGGCAGAAAGGAAGGATGGTGAGGAGGTTTACCTCAAAGTTGTAGATCAGAGTCATGCAGCCCAGCTCAAGCTCCACCTCCTCACTAAGTTTCCCAGCCCTCCTGGATCTCCCCCTGCTTCAACCCTGGTACCACTTCATGCTCATCCCATGCTGTTACCCCTTTCCTATCCACCATGATACTTGATGCAGGACTAAACTGGGCATTAGTAATTCTTGATCACTGGAGGATTTTAAAAGTAACTTCCCATATCACCATTAAGCGTGGGGTTCTTGGGGAAAATTTGTTGACTGGGTCTTCCTCATTGTGATGGGAGAGAGTTTTTTTTTTTTTCCTGAGACCAGGCTCTTCCTTAAAGACTGCAGTCCATGACATACTCTTGGTCAATGTTTGTTTGGCCAGCTCTTCCTCTATAAAACTTTTTTTCCCAACCCTTCAGGTCTCTGTCCTATAAATTCATAGAAAAGCTGTTGGCAAGTGGTTGGCAGCTGGACCTCTGAAAAACAGTATCATCACCCCTGCCCCACTCCTCCAGCCCCGCCCCCAAGCAGTTAATAGGAGAAAGGAATAACTGGGTCACTCCTGGCCTCCAGTTGCTCATCTTGCTCTTAACTTGGAGGCCTCTGGAGCTGAACGAAACTGGACAAAGTGTGCTGAGGAGCCTAATAGGGCTGGTTCTTTTTCTGAAAGTTCCTTATTGCAGAAAAATAAAATTATGTGTTTAATTTCTGTAACCTGATGCCTGATTTGCCTTGGCAGCCGCTCTCCCCGGCTTGGCCGAGAGTCCAGCAATACTACTGATTAATACCAGCTCAACTAGCTCCCCAGAGAAGAAGAGCATTATTTACTTGACCATTTTCTTAAGTCCTTTTTAATTTGCATGTATTTGAACATGATCTTATTGGCTTTAACATGCTGTATCTGACCACTGGCCCCAGTGAACCTTGGGGAAGACCGTTCTGCTCTGTGCACTCATATCCTCATCATAAAATGAGTTTTTTTCAATCCAGTGATTAGAAATGACACGTCATGTGTTCTGTTCCTTTTGGGGCCGTTGAGTTCTAAGTGTACTTTTGTCCCCTGCTGGTCTTCAGGCCACTGGTAGAAAAGGAAGAAGATGATGCTTCCCAGAATTCAAAACAGTGCTTTCTATACTAGTCCCTTCTCCCTTCCAACCTTCCTCCCTTCTTCCTTCCAGGTCCCTTTGGGTGGTGACCCCTGGGCTCATTCTGCCCCTCTCTTGTAAAGCCCACAGGGATATCAAATAGCGTTTCTCCAAGGGGACACAGGGGACCAAAGAAAGGTTGGGGCCCAGACAGTCCCTGACAGGGAAGTGTAAACACAGCTGCGGAGATGGGAGCAAACTATCCTCCCTCCTGTGTCCTCCCTCCCCCAGTTCCCACCCAGAAGTAGGGAAAGGCCACCCGGCTGTGGAGAAACAAACAACAAAACAAAGCAAAGCACAACCTAAAAGCCTGCGTGAAGGTCACAGAGACTGGGGCTGCTGCCCAGGCCTTGGTGGGGCCAGCTGACGTGCCAGACCCCTCCCTGAACACTTAGAGGCAAAGGCAGCTCCAAAGCAAGTGGAGGTCTGGACATTACTGAGCCTGGAGACATGGCTCAATTTTTGTAGCCTCTCCAACTCCTGGACACTTTGTCCTCTGATCTCAAAAACACAGCTTTCTGCCCCAGGTACTTAGCTCTTGACCCCTAGTTGCACAGGGATCATAATAATGCATTCAATTCAGCAAGTAAGAACAAGCTCACAATAAACCCTTGTTCATGGCTGTTGTAAGTTTAAACTCTGAGCCTCCAAGCCAAAATTTAGAAAGGGCCTCCTAGCCTTTGTTAATTACAAAATAAATAATTCCAGCAGGAAGGGACTTTCTCTTTTGGGGATTACTTGGGTGGGATTCATGCCTTGCTTTGCACATACTCTGAAAGCTCCCACCCCACAGCTAGGGTGGTGCCGCCTGTTCTTGCTCCCTTGGCACAGTGAATGCAGGGCCTTGATCTCACGGGAACGCCTTTGGCACAGCCTCGCCTGGGAAGTAGCCCCAGACGGGTGGACAGCTAATGAGCTGTGCTTCCTTTCTGGCCATCAGGGTCCTCAACTATAAAACTGCAGAACTAGAAAAGGGACAATAGCCTTCAAACACTGTCCATTCAGTACGTGCCTGGCATTGTGCTGAGTGCTTTACAATGGTCATCTCATTGCATATGAAGTCAGTAATATTCTTATCTTCATTTTACAGTTGAGAAAACTAAGGCTCAAAGAGATCCTGGAACTTGCCCAAGGTTACCCAGCTGGTAAATGGTGTGGCCAGGATTTGGGTCCAGTCATTCTGATCCCCAAAACCATGTTCTGAACCCCGTCCCTCTACCTCCTCCTTTCTGTGAGATCTTCTAGCTCTGATATCATGACTCTGGATTCTCTCCATGGCTTTCTGTCCTCACCAGTGGTGCCAGAAAAAGAGAAATGTGTTTGGGACTCTGTAAGTTTGGAGGAAAACAGTTTCTGAAAGGTAAGGGGCTCCTTACTCCCTTTGTGCTGGAGATGCCAATCAAAGCTGAACACTTTTATCAGTAGGGAACAGTCTGTGTGAAAGACAAACAAATCCTAGCCAGACAGGAAAGGGGAGTTCCTCTTGTTTCTGCAACTTCCCCTTCTTTCTTCCCTGGCTTATCAGCAGGGTCCCACACTGCCAATGCTATAGCCCTTGGAACCCCACTCTAGCTAGGATGGGATACCAGGCTACAGAGATGCTTTTGGAGCAGGAAAGTATATTATACAACCTACAGGTTATATCCATGACACTGTACATAAAGGAACAGACACAAATCACATTTATTTACACCTTTAACAAATCACCTTTAACATTCACGTAATCGCTAGACATTGGACTGAGTGTGAATCTACATTATTTTGTGTAATCCTTACAAGATGCCTGAGAGGTGGGCATTGTTAGCCCCATTTTACAGAGAAGGGCAGCGAGACTGAGGGAGACGGATAACATTGGCCATGGCCACATGGCTGGTAAGTAGGAGGACTGGAATTCTATCTGGCTCCAAAAACTATATTCTTTAAGTAAAAGGAGTGTTGTGTCATGAATGGAACAAAATTATAGAACTGGAAGGATCCCATAATATCTTAGAAATGCAGTTGTCACAAGTATACGTGTTACACACTATGACGGGCTTACTAGCACGAGACATTGGGTCAAATGCTTGACTTGCATTATCTTTACTGCTGAGTGAGATACACAGTGGTAACCCCATTTTGCAGCTAAAAAAACATGCTCAGAAGAGTTAAATATTTGCACAGGGTCACATACAGCTACATAAGTGATGGAGCTGGGATCCAAACTCAAGTCTGCTTGACTCCAAAGTGTGTGCTCTTAAACTAAGATAATGGAAATCATCTTCATCATCACAAATTATAATAATAATATCCTGCTCTAAGTGCTTTATATCTTACAACTTATAAGTATGTTTATGATCCCCATTTTGCAGGTGAGGAAAATAATGCCTTTCATAGTATCACTTAAGCTCACATCACAGATACTACACACATTAACAAAACATATACTCCTACTGTCATATTTGCTTAACACACGTTGGATGTTATGATCTAAAAAATATTTTATTTCGTAACATCATGAGTGTTTTTCATTGTCCACCCAATGCTTTAAGGTCTTGGGGAAAAGGATATGAAAAGATACTGTCTATAAATGAAGCAGGCATAGTCAGGAGAGGGATCACACAGAGAGGAGAAGGCCCCCCCGTGCTATGAGCAATTCTATTTGGTTGCCCTTTTGGCTGGTTTTCTGCATCCCTTTCTATTTGGTTCTCTCTAGCAGGTTGGCTAGCAAGTCGGTGTCCATCAAGTATTGTGGAGCAGAGTACATAGGCTTCAGCATCAAGATCTGGATGTCTGCCGATGTGAGTTGCATGAGCTCGGGCAAATTACTTAAGTTTTCTGAGCCTCAGTTTCCTCATCTGTAAAGGGGTTGCTATGGCACCCAATTTAATAGAGTTGTGAGTTTTAAATGAAACAATCTGAGCATACTGTCAGGCATCCTCAGGGCATCCCCATGTTATATAACATCAAATCTCTTGGGGTGCTGGGAGTGGGTAGAAGGTTCCTGGGGATTGTTTCATAGGATAGTCCTGAGCAATGGAGGAAGAGTAAAAGCAACCCTGGCATCTGGTATTGGGTCCTGACTGCGACCATGAGTCAGCCCCAGGTGCCGAGGGACCAGCAGTGTTCTCAGCACTGCTGGGCGTGGGCTATGGTCACTTGGCCATGATCCTCTTCAGTCATGCTCTCTGAATGTCATCCTTATAAATCTGGTCTTTTTTTTTTCTTTCCTTCAGAAAAACAGCCTCTTCCATGTGATGTCATGGTCTAGCCTGGGTCAGAGAAGGAAGGGAGGAGGAGGTTGTGTGTACACAGTTGGGTGAAATAGGATCTTTTTATTTCTGGAAGGGTCTATCTGGTCCTGGAAGAAACTCTCTATCCTTCTCTCCTCTTTCAACCCCATTTTCAAGACCCAGTAAGAAATCAGTATTTGGATATGGAGTGAGAAGGAGATGATAAATCATAAGGCTTAAGACATGAAGCTTAGTTAGCATCAAGCAGTCCTGAGTTCAAATCCTGACTGCCAATTACTACCTCTGGAGTCCTGGGGCATATTACCTGTTTCCCCATTTTTTTACCCACCGACAAGATAATTCTGATATTATGGTAGTAAGGTTTTAAGAATTATGGGGCTCCTGGGTGGCTCAGTGGGTTAAAGCCTCTGCCTTCAGCTCAGGTCATGGTCTCAGGGTACTGGGCAGGTCATGGTCTCAGGGTCCTGGAATCAAGCCCCTGCATCAGGCTCTGCTCAGCAGGGAGCCTGCTTCCCTCTCTCTCTGTCTTCCTCTCTGCCTACTTGTGATCTCTCTCCTGTCAAATTAAAAAAAAAAAGAATTACTTGCAAAGCACTCAGCGCATGTGTCAGAGAACACGCTGTGCATCACATAGTAAAATGTTTTCATCACATTTGAAAAGTGGTAGCTACTAATAAGTCCCCAACAGTTGATGAGGAATATGGCTCCACCATTTTCTCTGCTTTTTACCAACACGAGAGCCAAAGTTTTCTCCAAAAACCATTCTTGCCTCTGAGAGATGGCCAGGCTCCTCACATGGAGTGTGCCATCATTCTGGAGATGAGGAGATGGAGAGAGATGGAGTTATGTCCCTGCACCTCTGTCTTCCCTCCTTTAGCCAGCTGGCTCCCTGACTATAGCTCTTCTGGTCGTCCCTACTGCCTCCCTGCCCTCTAAAAAATCCGTCTCCTCTCTCCAGCTTGGAAGGATCAGCCCCTCCCAGCTAGGACTTCTGGCTCCTCTGACCCTGACTCTCCCCCACATCCTCTCCTGTGCTCTGTTCTTTATTTTGCAGACAGCTGGGGAGAGGCCAGAGTGTGTGAATGTCTCTACATCATAGAGATGCTAATCCCAGGATGCTCTGCATGCAATTTCATTGTGTAGGAGGCCCCCAGTGCTTTTTACTCCCCTGTACATTGTTCTGGATTTGTGTGTGAGTGTGTGTGTGTGGGGGGGGGGGGCTGAAGATTAGAAATGGCACTCCTAAGGATCGAGTCGCCTCTTTCTTACTTCAGGCAAGATGTTCCTTTGCTTTAAGAAGAAGGAAAATTTACAGGGCAGTAGGATCCTTACCCAGAAGTCAATCTAGGTTGGGGCCAGAAATCTCAGGTCAATGTCCAGCTGGACCAGAAACAGATCCCTCTCTTCCCAAGCACTAGGAGTAGGTGTGGGATAGGGACAGAGGACTAAAGAGGTGTGTAGGAAACAAAGATCAGACTCCACTGGATATAAGACAAAGACTACAGATAATACTATACTACAGTTAAGAGGAAAGAAGCACATCTCTATATGCTATTGGTAAAAGAAGCCCAAGATATATTATTAAGTAAAAAAAAAAAAGAAGTCACCGAACAACAGAGATATTAAATCCCAATTATGCTTTTTTAAGTCCAAAAAATGTAGGGAAGTGAGTGAGAAGGGAATGAGGGAATAAAGTTTACTGCATTTAAATATTTTGCAATGAGTATATACTTGTGTGTCACTTGCAATTAAAAAGTATATTTTTATACCAAAAAGTATATATTTTAAGGCAGAAGTGGGTTTGGGAATGGAAGGGAAGAGAAGGGGATCCTTAAGGGTGGAAAACGGGACTTCCATGAAAGAACCAGCCTTTGTCCCTGATGAAGCCTTTCTCTGTCCCCTCACTGCACAACATGGGACTATCTTCTATATGGTAACTTAGGAGAGAAAAGTGAGGTCTCTGGTCCTCTTTAAGTCCCAAAGGACCCCAATAGCAGACCCCCAGTTACCCGGATGCCCCCAGGGGACCATGAAAGAGCCAAGCATCCAACTGGTAAAGAAAAGTGGAAAGAGGAAAATCAAGAGGAGGGAAAATTCCCAGATTCTCCAGTAGGAAGGTTTAGACTTCCAAGTTCAGCAATGACTACAACAAGCTCCCCATAGGAGGTTTCCACATCCTATTGCAAACTTAAACCCAGCTCCAGGCTAAAGATAAAACTTTCTACTGAGTCACCTATATTTTTCCTTTTGATTCTAACGTCATGTGAAAATCTTGAGCTCTGGAGATACGAAATGACCTACCCAAGATGACACAGCGACACAGAGACAGAATCTGCCTTCAGGACCCTACCCAATGCTTGCTTGTTTGTTTTTAATTAATGATACCATACTGCCCTGTTTAAAACCCAACATTTGTTTTTGTCCGTTTTCATCTTTTTTTTTTTTTGGTCCGTTTTCATCTTGACCCCAACCCCAGTCCTAAGTCACAGTGGGCTCAGGTGTTTCTGGCCCCCGCCCGGTGGAAATGGCTAGTTTTGTTTTCAGTCCCTCTATCCGTCCCCCTCCCATCTCATCAACCAGAAATCTCCCTCCTGACCATGTTTCCTTCTTGAAAAGGGCAATCTTGGGTGGAAGGACACGAAGGGATTTGTTTGCTGGCCTGAAGTGACTCTGAGGCTGTCAGGCTCTTTTCTGCACATTGCAGGACATGACTATCACCAGGAGGGCTTTGGGGCTCATGCCAAGTGGGCCACCTCCTTTCTTCTTCCAGATGCCTTACTAAGGCAACCTCTTGACCCTAGCGATGGAGGAGGACAATAGGCTTTCAGTGAACGTTATGCAAGAGCCCAAGACCCTGAGATGAGGATTTGAAGAGAGATCACGGAGGATAATTTACGGTGGGCAGAAATCAGTAAACTGGGACAAGAGCAGCAGCTGAGTCCAGGGGTCAGTGTCTGGGAGTAATTTAGGAAAGTTCAGTGCTGACAGCTGTGTCTGGAGCCGAGCGTCAGGGCCAAACCAGCTCCTGGGCTGCTCGGCTGCTTCAAGCTAATGAAGCTCTGGCGCAGGACACAGAGACAGCTGTGGTGTGGCAGAAGTCAGGGCCCCTGGGGCCCCAAGCTCAGCCTCGCTGCTTCCCAGCAGTGTGACCTTAGGCAAGTCCTTAAGAAAGAAGAAAAAGAAACATCCACTGAGTGAGCACAATGCTCTTTCACATATCATCCTCACTACTGCTTATCCAGAAGGATAATGTCCCTATCTTACATGGGGGTTGGGGGACACACAGATTGTCAAGGTGACCAAAGTCACTCTGGGCTATCTGGTTATGGAGCGGGAAGACAGAAGTGGGATTTAAAGCCTCTGAGCTCAAGTTCTGGGCTCTTTCCCCTGAACTTTAGCTTTTTCCCCTGTAAAACAGGAACCAAAATGTACCCACCTGTGAATGAAGTCAGCCACAGTAGGTTCTAAACCCTACCCTTCTGGAAACCTTGGTCTTGAAGAGTAGTGGCCACCTTCTTCCCGGGAATGGAGTAATCTTTAATTTTTCCCCCTCCCCCCAATCCCGTTTGTGGCCACCTTCTTACTAGGAATGAAGTAATCTTACTTTTGCCCTTTCCCTCAACCAGGTTTGAGGATCTAGGCCCCAAGAGGTGCCTGGAAGGGAGGGTATTTGGATTCTGGTTTCGCCTCTGCCCCTATCCCCACGCTTTCTCCGGACTCTGGAGGGCCAGCTCCCTCATCTCCTCCTCCCCAGTTTTGGCAGGCGGGCTGATATCAGTGGGTGTTCCCAGGGAAGGGGAACTCAGCCCAGCTCCAGGCGCCCCTTCCCCCACGGCCCAAGGCAGCCCCAACCCCCTGCCTTAGATACGGCGGCGTGGAGAGGCCCTCTGAACTCCCAGCCCCTTCTTTCTCCTCCAGGTCCGCGAGAGCAGGTCGCTAACCCACTTCCTCGCCCCCGAAGCGAAGGAGAAAGGGCGATAGGGTCCCGGGAGCCGATGCTCCGAGACCCGGGAGAGTCCTGGGCGCCACGCGGCTGAGCCCAGGAAATGCATCCCGGTTCTGGGGTTACGAGGGGGAGCTGTCCAGCCCCGCAGGGTGAGCTAGAAGAGAGAGTGGGCCAACACCGACCCGGCGGAGAGAGCGGCGGGCGCCAGGGCCGGGTGGGGCAGCGGCTCCCCCTCCAGCCCGCCGGCCCCGGGCGTCGCCCCCGCCCCCCACGTGGCCGCAGCCGTCCCAGCCCCTGCGAGGAAGCGGCGCGGCTTCCTGGGGCTTGGGCCGGTGATATAGGCGCCCCCGCCCGGGCCCGGCTCAGCGCCACCGCCCCTCCTCGCCTGCTCGCTGTGCTATGGCCTCGCTCCGGGTTGAGCGCGCCGGCGGCGGCCCGAGGCTCCCTGCGACCCGCGCGGGGCGACCGGCTGCGCTCCGCCTCCTCCTCCTGCTGGGCGGTGAGCGCGGCGCCCCGGGGCCCGGGTGGGAGGCGCGGGAGGCTCGGAGGGGAGGGGGCCTAGACGGCGGAGGCCGAGAAACGCGCCCCGGGTGCGGGAGGGACAGCGCCGTCCTCGGACCGTCCCTGGCCCCACTTCGGTGAGGGCTCAGCGCGAGCTGCTTCCCACTTGGAGGAACCTGGGGTCCGGGCCTCGCGGACAGGTCTTGGGAGGTCTGGGGCTGGGGAGGAGGAAGAGGATTTGGGTCTGGATGTGAGTGGGAGGGAGCTGGTATCAGCCCTCTCTTCCAGTCACTGAGGCACCCCTTGGGGGCCTGGATTATTCCTTTTTTCTCTACTGAAAGTAGCCCTGACTTGCTAGGGTCTCAGATCCCTCCTCCAAACTTCACTGCTTAGATCCCCGCTATCCCATCTCCCCTCCCATTTCTGTTACAGCTGTCCTGAAGCCCCAGGAGTCTCTGGCTCAGGTTCCTCCCACTGAAAGCAGCTTGAAGCCAGAAGGTGTGTACCCGCGGCTCTGGGATGGTGGCCTGGGGGAACAAGGAGAGCCAGGTAGGTGGGGAGGGTCCCTTTCCCACAACCCCAATTGACAGCCCATTAAACTCCCTTCTGGTCTCTCTTGGGGTTCCTCCCTCTCCTTCCACGAGACCCCCACCGAGCTCTGAGCTGGCTCACCTCACAGGTGGGTTAGAAGACCCCAGAAAAAGTGTGTGGCTGTTCTCGTGGGGCTGGCACATGGAAGGCATTAACATTTCTCTGAACTGAGACTCTTTCCTTGGAAAACTTTCTGAGACTCTCCTGGTGTTTGGCCTGCTTGAAGACAGAACAGTGGGAGTACCTGGAGCCCAGGGCTTGGAGGGAGGGGCAGGGGTGTGGTCAGTGTGAAGCAATCTGTGCCCACAGAGGACAAGATGGAGAGCTATGAGAGGACTATCCAGTTTTGCTGGCAATCTTATAAGGAGGAGATGGACTCTATCCCCAAGGACTGGTGTGACTGGGCCATGATTAGCAGGTAGGGGCAGTGCCAGGCAGCTTGGGCCAGGGGTGGGGCCTGCTCCTTGTGGGTGGGCCTTGAGTGAGTGGGGGGCATTCCCCTCTCTGGGTCCAACCCATACTCACTCTAGTCTTCCCTTACCTCCAGGCCTTATAGCGACCTACAGTATTGCTTGGAGCATTTTGCAGAAGAATTTCATCTGGGCTTTCCCAATCCCCGGGCAGAAGAGATCATCTTTGAGACTCACCAGATCCACTTTGCCAACTGCTCCCTTGTGCAGCCCACCTTATCAGACCCCCCAGAGGATGTGCTCCTGGCCATGATCATAGCCCCCATCTGCCTCATCCCCTTCCTCGTCACCCTTGTGGTGTGGAGGAGTAAAGACAGTGAAGCCCAGGCCTAGGGTGGTATGAGTTTTCTTCGCAGCCATCTTATTCCTTTTCCCTGCCACCGCCAGGTCTCTCTTCCCCATCCGGCTTCCTTCTGTCACTTCCATACCCACCATAGATCCTTGGACTGGTGGAGATGGAAACCCAGTGGTGTCATTGCACAAGTTCTGTAATCTTCAAAATAAAACTTTTTTTTGTACTGTCCCCTCCCCATCCCAGAGTTTCTGCCATTCCCACACCTCTGGCTGGGCAGCAGAGCTGGAAGAATCTGGATACAGCACTGTTTTGTTCACTTGCCTGCTCCCCACTATCCTCCTCCCCCCACCTGAACACCACTCCCTCCGCTGCTTCCTCCCAAGGCTGGGCCTTTCCTGTCCTTATCCAAACCCAGCACCAGGAAATATACAGGAAAGAGACTCCCTTCCTGTCTGGACAGCAGCTGGGGAGGTGTGGGGGGAGGGGCAAGGGTGGAATCTCTGCTGTGACTCCTGCAAGGAGGAAGCGGGACCACCCAAGAGCTCTGAATTTCCCTCTTCTTCATGTCTCAGTTTACTCCTACAGCCTGGGAATAGGAACTGTGATATGACCAAAAAGAGTCCATCCCTAAGGACCTCAGGATGGAGGGCAAGGGCAGCGGGGACTTCAGTAAGTCCACCACAGGACTCCCCTTCCAGGTCCCTGGCCTCATCCTATGTTGTCCTGGACCCTTGGGGGGTGTGGCCTACAGCCTGGCAGCACACTGCCCCCTGGTGTCCACTAGAGCTAACAGCCAGAAGATGGACATGATCTGGAAGAAGCTCAAGGCTAAGGAGACTGGACTCTGGGGATCCGATATCTGTCATCTCCATAGCACTCACTAGTTCTTAGCTGGATCCTTTTATCAGCTTCCTAAGTCATACTGATACTTCCCTAAGACGCTTTCCCACTTTCTAGGGACCTAGCCTCTGAACTCATCATTTCATATACAGACACTCTTCCATGTTTCTCAGACAGTGAGGCCCACTTGTTTGTCAGAGGACCTTCACCTCCAGTTCTTCCAGATCAACGAAAATACGAGAGAACAACTTTGTTCTCCATAAAGACACCTGTTTATTCTTTATGGCACCTGGAGCCTCTTCAGGGACTTTTCCTTCCCTCCTTTCTGAAATATTTACCTCTCTGAGGACATGCATATCCATTTCCTGGGACATGCCCGTCCATTCCATAGATATGTATTTGTATGTTTCCTAGAATGTATCTGTTCATCCTCTGAGATAGACTTCTCCTCTCAGGACATGTCTGTCTCTCTAGAGGCATATCTGTTTTCTGGGGCATTTGAGTTTTCACCTGAGATAAGTCTTTGCTTTTCTTCCATGAATGCATTGGTCTTCCCCAGGGATATGCTTGTTCTCTTCTTGGCCCATATTTGCCTTCATGTGTTACTAATATACATGCTGGTATAAGATGCTGTGTATGGTATATTTCGTTGGAAAAATAAGTTAGATAGGGCTTGGTTTCTGCTCTCAATGGCTTCCAGCTAAGAGGGGAGCTGACATGTACACAAATAAACGAAAACAATGGAGCGTGTGATGAGAATCATGCAAGAGATACAAACCAAATGTTATCTAAGTGCAAAAAAATGGAGGGGTCACATCTAGCTGAGGTGTGATCACAGGAGGGTGATTGTGGAGTTAGTACATGACTAGGCTTTAAGATGGAGTGCATGCCCCCTAGGGAAAAAAGTAAAAAAAGAGGTGAATTAAGAAATTATTGTAATATCCCAGGCTCGAAAAAAAAGAGGACATGGGCCAAAGGAGTGATGAACGAGGAAGTAGAAAATAAAAAGGAGAGAGGATTAAAAACAGGGGAGGGAATCCTCCAATGCCAGGACTTTGGAGATGAAGGAGAGGAGAGGTTAGGGCTGACTCAGGTTTTGAATCTGAGTTACTAAGACGATGATGGAAGTAATCATAGAAAATGACTATTAGGAAGAGGAGCTGGCAAGAAGAAAAAGATGTGCAATATGAGCTGCCAATAGAGCAAGCTTTTATGTCCCACAGAGAGTTAGAAATGGGAGGGGTGGTGGTGGTGGTGGTGGTGGTGGTGGTGGTGGTGGTGGTGGTGGAAATACAGATTCAGGAGTGTTTTGCCCAGAAATGTATCCATGAAGCCATGAAGAGGATGAACATTCTCAAGACAGAAGCTGTTTTGAAAAAAAAAGCTGAGTTAGGTTCTTAGGAAACACACACATTTAAAGAACACGGGGAAGGGGGGCAATGAAACAAAGAGAACAGAGAGACAGTAGCAAAACAAAGATAAAGCAGTGCCCTGGAAGCAAAGGAGATAGTGCCCTTTGAAAGAACATTATAAATTGAATGGTCCATCCATTCATGCGACAGATATTTGCTGGGCACTTTGGTAGATCAGAAACTGTGCACAATGAAGGATGGACTTGAGTGCGAGAAAGGTTAAAGATCAGATAGGAAATTGAGAGGGTGACAAAGTCAAGGAAACTGTACATATTTTCAAATACGGGTGACCAGAGCATGTTTGTCAACTAGGGTAGAGGAGACAGAGAAAAGGTTAAGAGGGAAGATGATGCACAAAAAAAAAATCCTAGAGGCAACTGGAAAAGAGAGGTAAGAAGGTATCCCAAAGTATCTTGGTCTTATAAAGGAAGAGTGATACTTATATTGGTTGACACTCACACTGGTCTTATAAAGGAAGAGTGATACTTCTTCCTTTGGGTCCAAAAGAAAGAAGTTAAAGTGGAAAGGATTTCTTGTGGGAAGAATCAAGTGTGGTGACAGACAGAGGGGGAACAATTAGGAGGTTCAAATGCTTGGCCTCAAGTTCACAAAATAGGAAGGGCATTCTGCAGAAAGAAGATGGAGACAGGTGGAATGACTTGATGAATGGAAACACTTGAAGAGTTAGTTACCTGGAGGGATGTGACAGGGAGTCAATAAAACACAGTGCTGGGCTGCACTGAGAGCTCAGCAGTGAGGTTAGTCAGGGAATCTGGGGCTCAGCCAGCGTGTTCTGTGATTTTTTCCAGCAATACAACTCGGCCCAGGAATTGGTGGAAGGGGAGAAAATGAAGGTGGGGGCAGGGAGGAACAACCCTGGTTTGTTAAGTGACCAGCAGGTAGGCAAGCAAGGGGACAGAATGAGGTAGTCTAGGCTAGGTAAGGAGTCAAATAAGACGAAAATGGGTCTGGAGACTTGAGACTAGGAAAATGAAGACGTGAGTGATAGACGGCTGTGGTTAAAGCGGGCAGCTCTGAATCACGGAAGGCGAATCTTTTCCAGCGACAAAAGCTACAAATGTGCTCCCACGGTGCTGCAGGAGACCAGGGAGTGGTGGAGTCGAAGGACATAGCAACTGAGGTGACTGGTGAATTGTGAGGTGTTTGTTAAATGCAAATGACACGAATGTTAATATTAAAAGAAGCCCAGCGGGGGCGGGGGGGGGGAGCCCAGGCAGTTCTACGATCAAACTGTGCCTCTTTGGAGAGGTCACTGCCCTCCTCTGGAACGGAATGAGAAGACTTCTCGGGGCTCTCAATGGTACGGATTTTTAGGATAATGGCAAGGGACTGGCTGATCAGCAAGATCCCTTCCGCTGGGCCACACCTCTCCGAAGAGGCGTCCGGAACCTTTCTGCTGTGCTTTTTGCCCGGACGTGTCGAAGCGGAGGCCGGAAGTCCTTTGCCCGGAGGTTCCGGGTTTCCTGGGCTACTACAATGGCGATGAGTTTCGAGTGGCCGTGGCAGTATCGCTTCCCGCCCTTCTTTACGTGAGGCTCAGACCCCGAGAAGCCCCGCTGTGCCTCCCTCCCCTGCCCCAGACCCCGGGCTCAGCCCTTATGGTTCAAATGGGGAGGGGGAGAAAGGACCCGGTCGCCACCACCCCCAGTCCCCCACGTCCCCCAGACGCGCCTCCGGCAAGTGCTGCCTCTCGCTCTCTCACGCCCTCTAATTCTGCGCCCCACCCCCTTCACCCGGCAGGTTGCAGCCGAACGTGGACACTCGGCAGAAGCAGCTGGCCGCCTGGTGCTCGCTGGTCCTGTCCTTCTGCCGCCTGCACAAACAGTCCAGCATGACGGTGATGGAAGCGCAGGAGAGCCCGCTCTTCAACAACGTGAAGCTACAGCGTATCCTCCCTCAGGCTCTTCCACAGCCCACACACATGCACTTCCACGCTTTCCCACATGCCCAGACTTCACACCCCCTTTCACCCACAGTAGGCAGGTTCCCATCCAAGCTGGACTTGGGAAAGAGCCAGCGTGTGTTAGTTGACTTCCATTTTATCCCCAAGCCCCAACACAAATGCAGCCTCAAACTCTCTTGTCCTTGCCAGTGACAAGGACCCAGGTGTCATTCAGGTCTTAGAATCTCTGCCCTGAAACCAGGTCCCGAGCTTTTCAACCCAAGCCTTCTTGACTCTGAATCTCCTGTCCTCTTCTGAGTGAAGCTCAAACTCTGGTACTACCTTTAGTAGTTTTCTCCACCTACTCTCTTCCTCCCAGGAAGTAGAGGTCATTTGTTTTTGCTGCCTGATTCATACCTAAAATATCTGTGGAGAAAGTCTGAAGGAAGGAGAGAGGACAGAGGGTGACAGGTCGTAGTACCATTAATTTCTAAAGCTCTTCTCTTTAATTGGACTAGTTTCTCTTTGCCTTCCTCCCCCCAATATCCAGGAAATGCCAATTTATAGCCTGCTGGGGAATTGCATATATATGTACATGGGAGGGAGAGGAAGGGGACAGGTGGTTCTCAACATGACACTGGCCCTGAGAATTATCCCACCCAGCTCAGTCCATCAGTGCCCTTCCCTTAACTTTAAACCAGGGAAGCTCCCTGTGGAATCAATCCAGGTTGTATTAGAGGAACTAAGGAAGAAAGGTGGGTTCAGGGCCTCGGATTTCCTTATTTTTCCTCCTACTTGGTTTTCCTGAGGGCAGATTGGCATTAAGTCTTTGCTTTTTTTTTTTTTTAAGATTTTATTTTTAAGTAATCTGTACAGCCTATGAGGGGCTCTAACCCACGACCTCGAGATCGAGAGTCACCCACTCCACCAGCTGTGCCAACCAGGTGCCCCACAAGTCTTTGCTTTTAATAATTTTTTTTCTCTCCCCTGGCTTGGAGCCCGTCATGTGGACTATATTGGAGTACAATAGATAGTCCAATTCCTGGGTCCTTTTTCCCTGTTGGTATTCACCATTGAAATCTCTCCCTCTGTGTTCTGAGACCTGGAGAGAGGTAGGAAGAGAATTGGTGCCTTGCAGATAGTAACGATAAAACAGATCTTAGATTTCACTTCCAGAGAGCTGAGTCTCTTCCACTGTGTTCCACCTTGGTTTTGCTTTCTGTCCTTCTGAGCCCAAGATGCTTTCATAAGTATCTTTTTTGCAGGGAACCTGGAGTGGTTGGATAAGAACAAGTCTAGCTTCCTGATCATGTGGCGAAGGCCAGAAGAATGGGGGAAACTCATCTATCAGTGGGTGAGACTATTCTGCCATGGTGACCCATGGCAGAGAATTGTATCTATGTTCAGCAGATACCTAGTGTTCCCAGATCTAGACTGAGCAAAGTGGGAAGGGGCAGAAAGAGGAAGTACAGGTCTTCCAGGCAAGCTTTGTTCAGTGACTCAATTTCCCTGGCTGTATAGAACTTCCCTGCCTTTGACTGTAGGAGGCCAGAGGCTACATGAGGCTATGTTTGGAGAATGCAGTGCTGGGAACCATGAGTACTATTGTTGGCTGGAGTCTCTGGCCACAGAAGATAAATGAGGAAAGGAAGGGAAGAGGAAAAAAAAAAAAAAAAGCCTGGGGCCCCTCCCCCTCTGCACCCTTTGGGGCTGTCCACCATATGAATGAGACATTCTGAACCAGTGTGGGGACAAACTCTATCCCCCACATTCCTAGCCACCACCAGCCCTAAACTTTCCCAAGGAAGAGAAGAGGGGAAGAAGCATCAACAACCCAAAAATAACAAACTCATGCCGTCTATTCCTGAACAGGAAAGCGGAATGAGAGGTCACTGCTCAGACATTGAAGGCCTGTGGTTTAGTGGTTCCACGTATGTGTGTACACGTATAAATATAGCACCTGTGGGGTTTGTGGTGTTTAGGCCACTCCTGCAGAGGTGACAGTGAGCCCTGGTTTGGGAACAGGTACCATTCCTGGGTCAGATAGGTGGAGCTGGTGAGCTCACCTCCCAGGAGATTTCAGGTACCTTATTCAGTCCCCATTTTCTGTGTCCACAGGTTTCCAGGAGTGGCCAGAACAACTCCGTATTCACCCTGTATGAGCTGACCAATGGGGACGACACAGAGGATGAGGGTAATGCTTCTCCCTTTCCCCCAGTTTTTTCATCTGAGTCATCTTTAGTCCTTGTTTGACAGTCAGACTTCCCATCCCTGCCTCTGAATTCTAAATACTACATGATACAAGGCCTCTTAACCCATGTCCAGGGTTGCCCTAAACTACCTGAATTTATATGCAAAATACCCCAGATTTTGTCTATGGGGATGTATGTGCATTTTTCTAGAGATAGAGTCCATATTAAAAGATTTTCAAGGGCATCTGTGACCCATGAAAAGTTAAGAATTACTGGTGTAAATGCCGAATGAGGAACCGGGGCGGGAGATTAAGCTGAAGATCTCATTCCTTGCTGACACAGGCCTTTCTTTCACCCTTTATACTTACAGAGGGCTCAAGATTTGTGGGCGTCAGCTGAAGGGATTGGGCCAACATCCCCATCCCCACCCCGGGGCCTTTTAAATACTTTGGTTTCTGGCCAGGCAAGGATTTGTATACTGTTTGATTTTTACATAGTGTAAATATATTCTTAGGTCTTTTATCTCTGGCTTCACATTCTGATCCCCAGGATCACCAAAAGTTCCAATCTCAGCTGGGGAAAAAAGGGCACCTCCTCTTTTTGCTAGACCCTGGCTGCCATAACAATTTACATCTCTTGGCTGTTCCCTGCTGCCCTGCAGGCCTCTGCTTGCTACTCCCACCATCACCCCATGACTTCAGTGCTGCAGCCTTGCCCAGCCCACCACTCATGCTGGGCAAAGCTAGAGGCTTCCTCAGAAAGCAAGCTCCCTGACTCAAGAGGTGGGCCCCCGTAAGGGGTGAGGTGTGTGAACCTGTTCGGGCTTGCCACCTGCTTCTCACCTCTCCCTGCAGTATCTTGCCCTATCTCCAGATACTCAGCTGGCCCTTGGCTTCCAGCCCTGTTCCTTTTGACTAGGAAAGGGCAGATATCTGTGCTGGATCTTAACAATCTCCTGGTCAGAGGTATGGCTACACTTCTTTGTGTTAGGACAGGTGCTCCTGATGTGTACAGGTGTCTGACTAGGGTCAGAATCCAGTGACCAGGACCTTGGCCTTCCTAGGCTTCACTGTCCCCCCAGTTGTGGTCCATAAGCAGGTGGTGTCACTCCTGTACATCAGACACTCCTGGCGGGTTGGTGGGGGGTAACACATGAGGGGTGAGTCTGACAGAAGAATCTGGATGGGGAGAAGCGGCATGAACTCTCATTTCCTGCCGACTCAGGCTTGCTTTCACCCCTTACTCTAAAGAGTTTGCAGGAAGGGTTGGTGGCAGCCGCAGCAGTACCGATGGCACATGTCTCCCCTGGCCTCGAGGTCTCAGCTCCCAGCTAGACTGTGCTCCTCAGGGGCCTTGAGCCCCCAGAAGCTGAGTGTCCCTGATTCCCATCTCTCCCCATCCAGAGTTCCACGGGCTGGATGAAGCAACCCTCCTTCGGGCTCTGCAGGCCCTACAGCAGGAGCACAAGGCTGAGATCATCACCGTCAGCGACGGCCGAGGAGTCAAGTTCTTCTAGCGGAGACCTGTCTCCTCTTACTTCTTACCTCCCACCCTTCCAGGGCTTTCAAAAGGAGACAGACCCAGTGACCCCACAGACTGGGTCTGTGACTCCACCAGACTCAAAAGGGCTCCAGTTCAGGGATGGGTTTCCCACTTACCTGGTGTGTCTGTCCCTGGGGAAGGGCGAGGCTGAGGTGCCAGGGAGAAAAAGATGTGCTTCTCTTTGCCCTACCTCCTCTCCCATCCTAGACTGTCCCCGAGCCAGGGTCTGTAAACCTTTAACTCCACATGTGTTCACACACGTAAGTACATACACATGCGCGCCTGCACAAGCTTCTGTCCCTCCCCCTTCCCACCCCGTTAGCTGCTATTGCCTCCCATCTCAGGCTGGTGCTGGATCCTTCCTAGGGGATGGGAGAAGCCCTGGCTGCAGGCAGCCTTCCAGGCAATGTGAAGATAGGAGGCCCAGGAAGGGGCCTGGCGGTGAGAGGCCAGGCTGGACACTGATTTATGTGATTTATGATATTAAAAAGCTCAACCCCACTTGCCTGCTTGCCTGCTGTTGGAAGTTACTACTGGAATGGGCACGGGGAGGGCTGTGAAGCGTTGCCCCCTGAGTGAATCCCAACCTAGGAGAGGGGAGAGGCCTATGGCCTTTGTAAATGAAAAGGTCCTCCAGGGCTGGCAGGCTCCAGTGAGCCTGTGGTTTTACATCTGCTGGGTGGGCTGTGTGGGGGAGTGCTGATGGAACACAGCTTGGGGACAGACTGCTTTCTTTCTCTGAATTGGAGTAACTGAATGGCTTCCCCTTCCCTCACCGGCTCCCCCCCATGAAAGTCCTGAACCTCTCTGAAGCCCCTCCCTCCATCCTTCTGGTCTGGGTGGGGTAGTTGAGGCCAAGGGGAGCTGAAGGGGTGTAAACCGGATGTGGACTTTGGTTTATTGGGAACTTTGGCAAACAGGACGAGGAGGAAGGAGAGCCCACATAGCAAAAACAGCCACTATGGCCAGGGCCAGGCTGCGGCCAAGGTAGGAGGTGGAGGGGATGAGTGACCCGGGTCCTTGGCTCCGGGGAGGGGCTTGTCCCGGCGTGCGCACACCCATCCCTTTGCAGCCCAGAGGGACAGCAGCTAGGGAGAAAACCAGACCTTTCCACTGACCTCTGTTTTGTCGGCCTGGGGCTACCCCGGACAAACAGGAGGGGGTGGCGCTACCTTATCTGGGGCGTGCAGGCGGGTGGTAACCTTCCCTTGAACCACCCCCCTTTCTAGGGCCCGAGAGCCGCGGTCACGTTTCCTCTCCCAGACCCAGCATCGTGCCTCCCCCGCCCCCCCCCAAACAGGTTTGCGCACTCGGTGCGGGAGGACACACCTCCGCCTCGCACCCGGTCGCCTCGGAGCCCGCAGGCGGAGCGCCGGGAGGCGAGGGCGGGGAGGGCCTGCGGCCGGGGGCGGTGCGGCCGAGGAGAGGGGCTGCGCACCCGGCTCTGCGCGCCGCCGGCCGCTCGGAGGGGGCGGCCCTGGGGGCGGTGAGGCCGGGGGCGGGGCCGGGGGTGGGGCTGCGGGGAGGGCAAGCCGGGGACTGGGGGCCCCGGGAGCTCAGCCGGAGCGCGGTGCACCCGGCCAGTCCGCCTGTCAGGCTGCCTCCTCTCCAGCCGCGCGGCTAACCGCCTCGCTGCGCGGGCCCTTCCTCATGCTGACACCCCCGGCCCCCGAGACTGCGGTCCCCATGTCCCAGGCGGAGGCCGACCTGGCCCTGCGGCCCCCGCCGCCTCTCGCCGCCGCTGCCGGTCCGCCCCGCCTCGGGCCCCCTCCGCGCCGGGTGCGCCGCTTCTCCGGGAAGGCTGAGCCCCGGCCGCGCTCTTCCCGTCTCAGCCGCCGCAGCTCAGTGGACTTGGGGCTGCTGAGCTCTTGGTCCCAGCCAGCCTCACTTGTTCCGGAGCCCCCCGATCCTCCGGACTCTGCTGGTCCTGGCCCCGCGAGGAGCCCACCATCTAGTTGTCCAGAGCCCCCCGAGGGCACGTGGACCAGCGGTGCCCCCGTGAAGGCTGCAGACTCCGCGCGTCCAGAGCTCGCGGGCTCTGCAGGAGGCCTGGGGTCCCGGGATCCGCCAACAGTCCCCGAGGCCGCGGCTCGCGAGCGGCAGCGGGAGCAGGAGGAAAAGGAGGATATGGAGACCCAGGCCGTGGCAACGTCTCCAGACGGCCGATACCTCAAGTTTGACATCGAGATTGGACGTGGCTCGTTCAAGACGGTGTATCGAGGGCTGGACACCGACACCACGGTGGAGGTGGCCTGGTGTGAGCTGCAGGTGCGGCTGGGCGCCCCCTCTGTGGCACCTCGGGATGGGACCCTTTGGAGGTCTTGGGATGAGAAATCTAGGGGACAGCAGCAAGGGAGAGATCTATCTTTCCAATCCAATGTCGGGACACTCCTGGCCATTCCCCTTGTTCCGATGATCAATGGATCTGGCTGATTCTGGGCTGCAGAAGGATAAACTGAGGCAGAGGGTGTATGGTGGTTCCCCTATGGGTTTTGGGCATTCTAACTTTAAAGTCTCTATACTCAACCCTGAGAGTTGGAAGATAGGATGCAAAATCAGGTAGAGAGTCAGTTCGGATCTGAGGGGTAACTGGCCTCACCAATCTCCTGCATTGGTTACTATCTCTCCCTTTTCCTTTCCTCTTAGTCTTGAGACCCTCAGTATGACTGGTCCTCCTCCTCCTTCACCCTGAATCTTTGCAGAATAGGAGGCTGGGATGATAGAGGCCAGGAGCTGGGGCAGGATCCTCTCCACTTCCAGAAGATTTAGAGTGGTGGTGGCAGGATGTGGCCCTCCCAGGCCCCTTCTGAAGCAGTCAGACTTCTAGACTTCTCCCCAGCTGAGGGAGGAGACAGAGAGCTCCAGCCCTGGCCTGAGTCCAGTCCTGCTCCTCATCTCACTGTCTACCTGGGCTCTCCCTTCCCAGACCCAAAGGCACTGAACCCAGTGGGCTTTAGGGGGATGTTGGTGTGAAGGACCTTCTTTCCACTGAGGGAAGAACCCAGTTAAGTCTGGGCCAGCAGCTTTGGATTCAAACTGGAGGGCAAAGCCTGGGTAAGGGTCCTCCCCTCCAGCCCTGGCACTGGGCTCACCCCTTGCGCCTGCCAGTGCCGCGCCCCAGGCTCTAGGCCAGGAATGGAGAAGCGGCCAAATGGGGGGTGGGGGATGAGGGGGGGGCGGGACAGCCATGGGACAGGGGCGGTCTTCTGGCACCTGGTCCTGGATCTTTCTCTTAACTCCCTCTGCAGCCCTCCTGCCTCCTGTCTGGAGCTAGCAGTTCCTAGTTTCTGGGGCCAACCCCCTTGAAGGCCCCAATTCTCTGCCGGCTGTCAGCCTGCTGCCCGCCTGCTGCCTGCCCACTGCCAGCCCCGGGGCGTCCCTTCCCGCCCCGCGGCTGGCCCGGGAGGCCACAAAGGCGCTATTGAGCTCAGGGCTCCTGGACCGGGCTAAATAAAGGCCCTTGTGTCCAGCGGGGGGTCCAGGGGTGGCCCCAGGCCCAGGATGGGTGTGTCCTTGCAGCAGCCTGAGGGGGTGGATCGAGAATTCGGGGTATACAGCCCGTTGGGCAAGTGATGACCTAGCCTCATCTGTGGGCTCCAACCCTCACCGCTCCCCCAGCCCCTCCCCATGTGTCCCTTCCTCCTCTCAGTGGGAGTCCTGGGCCTGTTGTGACCTTGACCCCCATCCCCCACCCCACAGACTCGGAAACTGTCTCGAACAGAGCGGCAGCGATTCTCCGAGGAAGTGGAGATGCTCAAGGGGCTGCAGCACCCCAACATCGTCCGCTTCTATGACTCGTGGAAGTCAGTGCTGAGGGGCCAGGTTTGCATCGTGCTGGTGACCGAACTCATGACCTCCGGCACCCTCAAGACGTGAGCTCTGTACCTCGTGGTAGTGTTGGTCGGTGGGAGAGCTGGTGGTGGGAGGTCCTCGCTGCTTCTGGGACTTCTCCCAGGCTCCTCAAACTCTAGATTTAGGTTCCAGACCAGGCTCGCTACCTCTCACCTACCCCTGCTGCATTCCTGCCTTGGTGAGTGGCAGTGTCCACCCCGCACTCCAGCCAAAACTCCATCTCCCCAGATGCCTCCTTTAGCTCCACTCTGTGCATCCGCCTTCCCCCATCAGTCTGTCTCCAAGACCTCCTTATAGCCCCCCACTCTGCCTTCCTAGTTCCACCCACTGCCACTCACTGGTCTGGAGCCCTGCAGCAGCGCCCTCACGGGCCTTCCCCCACTCTGCCCTCACCTTTCCAACCTAGCCTATCTTCCTGCAGTCTGGGGAATCTCTCCATTCTTTAAGACCCTTTCAAGGCTTCCCACCACCCTCAGGTCAAGGTCCAAACTCTCTACCTGTGCACAGAGCCCTTAGGACTTAGCCTCATCTTGAGCCTAGATTTCACAGAAACCGAATTCCCAGCACCTCCTCCCACCCCGCCCTGTTGCTATCTGGGTGCCTTTGAGTATAGTGTCCCCTCCGCCTGGAAAGTCTCCATCCCTTCCCCCTTTCACCCTTGAACCCCTACTCATCCTTCAAGACGCAACATAAAAGTTATTTCCTCTCCGGGGCCCTCCCCCACGCGCAAGGCGGTTAGTCATCCCTTCCGGATCTCCCCAGTCCCTCTGGCGCATCCCTGTCTACAAGTTTACCACCGACCCCTTTTGTACTCTCACGTCTAGCTACCACGCCCCCGACTCAGTTCTCCCGGGAATGGGAACGCCGCGAAGACCTGAGCTAGAATAATGCTGGCAGAAGATGTGTAGGTGGTAGTGCCGGTGGGAGCAGGGGAACGTCCCAGCCGGGGTCCCCTCCCCCGCCTCCGTGTCCCCGCCGCACCCCTGGCAACGTGCCTTTTCCCCAGATACCTGAGGCGGTTCCGCGAGATGAAGCCGCGAGTCCTTCAGCGCTGGAGCCGCCAGATCCTTCGGGGGCTTCATTTCCTACATTCCCGGGTACCCCCCATTCTGCACCGGGATCTCAAGTGCGACAACGTCTTTATCACGGGCCCTTCAGGTTCGGTCAAGATCGGCGACCTGGGCCTGGCCACGCTCAAGCGCGCCTCCTTTGCCAAGAGTGTGATCGGTGGGTCCCTCCAGGAGGGCTTTGCTATTCCTACCTCTCCTCCCGCCACTCCTTCTCCCCTCCCCCGCCAGCGTCAGAAGAGAGCCTGGGGGTCCTCTATTCCCAGAAGGCCCTTTGAGTTGCACAGAATTAGAAGAGCATGGGGAACGTGGGGAGACCTATGGCATCCTCTCCAACCCCCGCCCCCAACACACACAGTGGGGAAGGGTCCGTCCCTAGCATTCCAGAACTCTGGGGCGGGGGTTGTCCCTTCCAGCACCCCCTGGCTAGCCGGTGGTACGCCCAAGGGAAGGGAGGAAGCCAGAGGAAGGCTCCGGAGGTTGATGCCTGCTGTGGATCCTACAGGGACCCCGGAGTTCATGGCCCCTGAGATGTACGAGGAAAAGTACGACGAGGCGGTGGACGTGTACGCATTTGGCATGTGCATGCTGGAGATGGCCACCTCAGAGTACCCATACTCCGAGTGCCAGAATGCGGCTCAGATCTACCGCAAGGTCACTTCGGTGAGAGGGGGTGGGGATGCCAGAGAATTCCAGCCAGCCTGCGGTCAATGCCCTTTCCCTTAAAGAAAACAGGCTAGACACGAAGATGCTCTGGTAAACACTGAAGGATGTCGGATGCACACACGCTCCCCCTTCCCCCGCCCCCCGATGCCCCACCCCCCACCCAGTACTAGCTGTTTACAATAGTGATGTGTGTAGCGCTCCCTAGAGTTGACAAACGGTTTCACATCTGATCTTTCCCGCGTAGGGTGAGCAGGGAGGGCCTCGGCTCTGCCCTGCGCTTTACAAATTGGGAAGCTGGCACAGGGAACTTGTTCAAGGTCATACTGTCGATACGTGGAGGGACGGCGATTTGAAATCAAACCATCTAGTAGCTGTGGCGGGACTTCGACGATTGCACGCCCTGCTGCCTCGGGTGGGGTTGGGGGTGCAAGCAGAGAGCTGGGGCGCAGAGGCCCGGAGGCCTCATGCAAACCCCGTTCTTCCAGGGCACAAAGCCGAACAGCTTCTACAAGGTGAAGATGCCCGAGGTGAAGGAGATCATCGAAGGCTGCATCCGCACAGATAAGAACGAGAGGTGGGGTGGAGGGGTGCAGGGTGGGTGTTGGGGAGACTTGAGGGGCTGGCGGCGGCAAAGCTCCGCTCACCGGCGCCACCCTCAGGTTCACCATCCAGGACCTCCTGGCTCACGCCTTCTTCCGTGAGGAGCGGGGCGTGCACGTGGAGCTGGCGGAGGAGGACGACGGGGAGAAGCCCGGCCTTAAGCTCTGGCTGCGCATGGAGGACGCGCGGCGCGGCGGGCGCCCACGGGACAACCAGGCCATAGAGTTCCTGTTCCAGCTGGGCCGGGACGCCGCAGAGGAGGTGGCGCAGGAGATGGTGAGCAGGGGACAGACTGACCTGCGGCTGGGCTTGGGTGGGGGACCTGTGGGCGTCGACTGGCGGGGCCCTGGTGGGGTCCCTCTGCGGTGGGACAGGAACCCAGCTCACCCCTCGCACAGTGTCTTGTGTCTCCCGGCCCCTCCCGCCTTAACATACTCACAAGCACACCCAGTGGGCCGACTCGCTGAGGATTTCCTTTTCCAGAGCAAACCCTGGGTTCTCCAGCCTCTCCTGGTCTACTTCCTGCTGATCCAATTTCCCTGGAATGCTCTTCTCTCCAATTTATCTATTTATTTTTTCTCCTTTTCACCCTCCACCAACCTTGTCCTGCCGTCCCTCCGCCCCCGCCTTCCTCCATGGTCAGAACCATGGATTTCAGGAAACCCATTTCCTCTAGAGTCAAAATTAAATGCTTCTTTCCACTTCAACGAGTTTTCCATTACAGGACCCACCACCATCCGTCTTGTTTCATACCAGAGAACATTCCTGTCTTTCTCCTCTACTAGACTATACATTCCTTGAGGGCAGAGACTGTATTCTATTGATTTTTCTATCTCTGACAGTGCTTGGCACATGGTTGGAGCTCCTTAATAATCCCATATTTGTACATGGCTTCGAGCACTTGCATGTGCTTGTGACTATTGTTACCAACCCTGCATGGAGTGGTTTTGTCCTGATGGACTGAGGAAGGGATGGAGGGCTCAGAGAGGTTGAATATCTTGTCCAGGGTTCTGAGCGAGTAAGTGGCAGAGCTAGATTAACCTTGGGCTATTCAGAATTTAAGTCAGGTCGCCCCACCCCACCTCCCTTACGTGCACAGCGAAGCTTGTCCTTGAGGTGAGTAAGGACATGGTGAACAGAAGCTGCCAGACCATGAGAGGCATAGCTGAGAGCTAGAAGATGGAGACCTGGTTTAGGAAGGCCAGAGGTGGGGTGGGGTGGGTGGGGGGGACAGGAAGAGAGTATGAGATTTTTCTTTTTTTTTTTTTTTAAGATTCTATTTATTTATTTGAGAGAGAGCGAGAGAGAAAAAGGACGAGAGGGAGAAGGGTCAGAGGGAGAGGCAGACTCCCTGCCGAGCAGGGAGCCTGATGCAGGACTTGATCCTGGGACTCTGGGATCATGACCTGAGCCGAAGGCAGATGCTTAACCCACTGAGCCACCCAGGTGCCCCAGCATGGGATTCCTTTTTTTTTTTTTAAGATTTTATTTATTTTTTTGACAGAGAGAGAGATCACAAGTAGGCAGAGAGGCAGGTGGGGCGGTGGGGGGCGGGAGGGAAGCAGGCTCCCCGCTGAGCAGAGGGCCCGATGCGGGGCTCGATCCCAGGACCATGAGATCATGACCTGAGCCGAAGGCAGAGGCTTTAACCCACTGAGCCACCCAGGTGCTCCCCCCACCCCCCGAGTATGGGATTCCTGATAGAAAAATAGCTGTTGAGGAGCGCCTGGGTGGCTCAGTCCGTTGAGCGTCTGCCTTTGGCTCAGGTCATGATCTCAGGGTCCTGGGATCAAGCCTTGCATCTGGCTTCCTGCTCAGCAGAGAGCCTGCTTCTCCCTCTCCTGCTCCCCCTGCCTGTGCTCTTTCAAATAAATAAATAAAGTGTTTAAAAAAAAAAAAAAAGGAAAAAAAATGGCAGTTGAGAGGGTGCGGATCGTCTGTGGAAGGTCTGGGTCAGGGACCCAAGAATGTGTTGGAGATGTGGCATAAGAGCAGGTCTCCATAGCACAGCTCACACCTGACCTGGGATCTGACCTTGATCCCTTACTTACAGGGATTCTTGATGACACCATGGACATCTTTATTTGGGGGACTGTCCTGTACATTATAGGATATGGAGAAGAATCCCTGGCTTCTACTCAGTAGATGACAGTTAATACCGAGTTTTGACAACTACAAATGTCCCCACATATTGCCACATGTTCCTCCTCACCCCCCAAGTGCAATTGACCTACTGGATAACCATGAACTAGTCACAGCTTTCCTTAGGTCTAAAACAGAGCTAAGACCTCCTTTCAGCAAGTTGTCGGGAGGATTAAATGATGGTGATGTGAAGAGTTGCTGGTTAATGGGCACAGGGCTTCATCAGTGAATGTTAGTGCCCTTTCTCCTGGAGAAATATTCTAGATGCCCCAAGAAGGCATCCTGACATGTCTTTGAGCAGAGTCCTCACCTCAAACTGTGTCCCTCCTCCTCTTTTTTTTTTTTTTTGTCTCGCCTCCTCTTAACTCCAGGTGGCCCTGGGTTTAGTCTGCGAAGCTGATTACCAGCCAGTGGCCCGCGCGGTACGTGAACGAGTTGCTGCCATCCAGCGAAAGCGTGAGAAGCTGCGCAAAGCTAGGGAGTTGGAGGCCGTCCCCCCTGCACCAGGAGCCCCACCAGCGGCTGTCGCCATAACTCCTGGTGCCCCTGGCGCCTTCCCCCCGGAGCCCGAAGAGCCCGAGGCAGACCAGCACCAGCCTTTCCTCCTCCGCCACGCTAGCTACTCCTCTACCACCTGTAAGTCACCCCTGACTTTGAACTGGGGATGTGACTTTGGTCCCAGAAACACCCCCCACCCCCACCCAGGAGTTCGATCCAGCAGCACCATCGCTTCCCCTGTCTTCCCCATCTAGCTATGAAGCTCCTTCTGGGCAAGAACGCCCGCAGCTCCAGGCCCCTCCTTGCTCAGCCAGTCCCCTGCTCTGCCACCATTCCCCTTTACTTCCCCTTTTTTGATCCCCTCCCTCCCCCACCAGCGGATTGCGAGACTGATGGCTACCTCAGCTCCTCCGGCTTCCTGGATGCCGCAGACCCTGCCTTTCAGCCCCCCGGGGGGGCGCCATCCAGCCCCGCTGAGTCCCATCTCTGCCTGCCCTCGGTGAGAGGGGGTCACACGGGGGGCTCCCAGCCATTCCAAGCCTATGACCTATCTTTCTCCCTGTGAAACCCACCCCTATGACCTGGCCCCGTGTCCCTGGAAGTCCTGCCATCTGTCCTCATCTTCCTTAATTCCCTCTGCCTAGGGCCCCAGCACCCCTGACCCCATCTCCCTGGATCCCAACGATTACCGTCCTCTGACCTCATGAACCCGTTTCCTATTCCAGGCTTTTGCCCTGTCCATTCCACGTTCTGGCCCTGGCAGTGACTTTTCCCCAGGAGACAGGTAGGTTCTGGTAGGAGTTGGGGTGCTGGAGTGACACACATGGCGCTCTGTGTCCACTCTGACACTCCCATCTCCTTTCCCTTTCCAGCTATGCCTCGGACGCAGCGTCAGGCCTTAGTGATGTCGGGGAAGGGATGGGACGCATGAGGAGACCCCCAGGGAGAAATCTCCGGCGCAGACCGCGATCCCGGCTGCGGGTCACTAGTGTAAGAAAGGGGTCCAGGGGATGGGGAATAACCTACAGGGTCAGGACAGAAACTGCCAGGGGGTAAGGGAGGTCAGCCAGGAAAGGGGGAGCAGTATGTGTCTGGTACCCTAGAGGCAGCCAGTCTAGTTTCTAATACCAGACTTTGGGGACAGAGTCTGCTTCTCTCCAATTCCAGTCTGGCCACTGTCACTTGGTTGGAGTGGGGTGGGACATGTGATGACGACAGAGGGCCTGACACCCTTCCCTCTGCTGACTTTGAATCTGAAGGTCTCAGACCAGAGCGACAGAGTGGTTGAGTGCCAGCTACAGACGCACAATAGCAAGATGGTGACCTTCCGATTTGATCTGGATGGGGACAGCCCGGAAGAGATTGCAGCTGCCATGGTGAGGGGGAGAGAGAGGAGGACAGAGTCTTTGGGTCCAGGACAGGAATCTCCTGTCTGATGTCCCCTGATGCTGAACTCCCCCTTCCTCCCACCCAACAACAATGGTTTTTAAAGCACAGTGACACCAAAGACATCTCTGCCCTTGGAAGGTGGGGGAGGTTTTTATTTGTTCAGTGAGCTTCGGATCCTCAGCTGGAGCAGTGTGATAACATGCGGGCATACGCAAGTGCTGGGACGTAGTCCCAGTGTGGGCAAGTACACGCTACACATGGAATCCTGTGTCTGTGGGTAAAAGGTGGCCTGGGGGCAGCAAGGGGAAGAGGTAGAACTTATTCCAGATCTTGACAGAAGAGCAGTGAAGACTGGAGAGGGTGAGTCTAGAGGACGTATAGCATAAGGAAAGGCATGGAAGTCAGGAGTGACTTGGAATGTGGGGCTTGCGGGGGCTTCATGAGGAAACCCCTGTCACTAGAGCCTCTCCTAGGGGAATGTGGAAGCCAGGTTGGGCAGGTAGAGTAGGCACAGATTAGAGACAGTCTTAAGAGTTAGACAGCGTGCGATGTGGTGAGGTTTTAAGAAGACTATTCTGCCAGGGGAAGTGGGGGAGGGTTGGTGGTAGCGAATCCAGTCAGCAGAAAAATACAAGGAGCTACAAGTGGTCCAAGGAGAAAATGGATTGTAGGGAAAAGGAAGAAGAAGAGGAGTGAGACTGAGAGTTGTTTCAGGAAAATAAGTTACTCTGTAATCCAGTCATTTATTGATGTAATACAGTGCATACAGTAGATGCTCAGTAAACACTTGAGTTGAAATGATGGGGGTTAAGAAGAAGGGATGTCATGGGTGACTTGGAGCGTGGAGAAGCTAGTGGGAGCAGACCATTAAAGGAGAGAGGAAGTTGGAAAGTGAAAGCAGGTTTTCTTAGGGGTCACGACGAGCTTGAATAACGGAGCGGCATACAAGATCCTCCCTGGGAGCTGGATACGGTCAGGCAGGCTGGATCTAGGAGTTGTCAGCACAGAAGGGAGAGTGAAGGGAGAGGAGCTTGCAAAGCCGGAGGCAGAGAGGGTCTGAGGGGGCTGTCAGCGGATACTCTCTTTTCTGGGATGGGGAGGAATAGGTCCCCAAAGGACATGGAGGTGGAGCCTGAGAGGTTGGAGGTTAGAGAAAACTGGATGAACGAGAGTTTCAAGGGGGTGACGTAGAGTGAAGCCGGAGGCAAGACCACACTGGCTTTTGTCAGAAGAAGGTCTTCGTGGGAGATGGGTTTCAGTGGAGTGGGGGCAATGGATGCCAGTGGTGAAGGAGGGAGGGGAATGAGAGACACATCAGGCTTCAAGAACTCTCTTTAATCACGTCACTCAGTTTGTATTGAGGACAAAGACAAAATATCACTTGGCACACAGGCTTATCGTCTTTCCTGTCGCCACACTGGGCTCTGAGTGGTCCTCTGAAGAGGCTGGGTGCCGCTCCACTTCTGTCTCCATCTTCTCAGGCGTCTCTTGCCTTGAAAGGCTTCTTTACTGGGCTTTTAAGCCCACTCAGATCCCACACAGCCAAGGGGACCCCCCCCCCAAGTGGACCACAGGGTCCATTGCCCTCTTTTCTTTTCTTACCATCATACCCTCCAGTCCTCTGCAGAAGAATTCTCCTGAGGCTTGGATCCACTCTGGCTTTTTGCCCCGACACCATGGATGGCTAGCCACCTGTGCTTAGAGTAAGGTCCCACTTCTGGAGCATGGCCTTTGAAATTCACAGTATTCCCAGCTCTGCTCTGGTCTTCACTGTTTTGTGACTATGCCAGGTCCTTTCATGCCTCAGAGCTACTACTCATGCCGTTCTCCCTGCTCTTCTCTTCCCAGTGAACAGCATGGAACAGAGGAAAGGCTGGGCTTTCACATAAGACCTGAGTTCAAGGGCAACCCTCTCCAGTCCCCTCCCTCTCGGGGAGCTTTGTACTGTGCCTCAGTAAACTTTGTATCACTCAGTAATATAGATGATAATACTCATCTGGCCAAGATGTTCTGATGTGGCACATAATTTATGAGAAGTGGTAGATGTATGAGAAATGAAATTTTATGAGAAGGATCCACACAGTATAGGTCCTCAGTGAAGGGTTGCTTTCTTATTCATCCTTCCAGGCTCAGCCCTGTAAAGCCATCTCAGCTACCCCTGTCTTCCTTCCAGGTGGCATGATCTGCTCTCTCTTTGGAATGGCATTTTTAAAAATTGCGGCAAAAAGCACATAACATAAGATTTGCCATCTTAACCATTTTAAAATGTATAGTTCAGCAGGGTTAAGTATATTCACATTGTTGTGAAACAGATCTCCTGGACTTCTTGCAAATCAGAAACTCTGCACCGTTAAACAAGTCCCCCTTTCTTCCTGCTGGGATACCATTTTCTCTATATCTCGATCATAATGCCTTTCCTGCCATGGGCTGACTTGACATATATTACATATATGTGTCTCTTTCACTAGGTGTTGGGCTTCCTCGGGACCAGGACTTTGTTTTATGCTTCTCTGCGTTCCTTACCTAGAACAATGCCTGGCACATAGTATGTGCTCAGTGTTTGTGAAATTGAATGTTACATTTACCATCCATTGCCTTATTTTTACTGAGCTTGGTGGGTGCGTGTGTACGTGAGCCTGGATAGTAGCAGTTGTGTCCAAAAGTGTAGCATGTGACTGTGGAAAGAATTCAGGCTCTGGCTTTAGGTAAATCTGGGTGCAAATCCTGTGATTTTAGGCAGACTGAACTTAACCTTTTTGAGCACTGATTATCTTAACTCTCAAATGGGGATGTGACTACAGACCCTGGAGAGCCGCTGTCGGCATTAAATGAGACACCGGAAGGAAAGATCTGGGCTTGAACGCATCCTAGGAACATTAACTCCTGTCCTCCAAGCTATAGTTCTCCTTACACCGCACGGTGCCTGGCATACAGTAGATACTTACTGAATACCTGTTTTAGGTTAGTGGTTGGCAGAGCAATGGGGTGAAGGGTTGGCTTTTAAAGATCAGTGCAGGGGAGAGGGAGGTGGGGGATCACTCAGCCCTCTCTCCCCTTCCTGCTGACCCCTTGCCAGGTGTATAATGAGTTCATTCTGCCCTCGGAGCGAGCCGGCTTCCTGAGCCGAATTCGGGAGATTATCCAGCGAGTGGAGACCCTGTTGAAGAGAGACACTGGCCCTGTGGAGGCTGCTGAGGACCCCCTGGGCCCCCAGGTCAGACCCCTTGGGTCACCTCCACCTCTCTGCTCCAGACTTCATTCCTCTCTGCCTTCGCCAGTCCCCTTGGCTATAACTCCTTCATCTCTGGGACCCTAAGACAATGGCTCTTACCCCATTTGAGAATCTGATGAAAGCCATAGACCCTTGTACTAGAAAAATGTGTTCAATGCATACTTTTCAACTCATTATTTTGATAGAATTCCAGATTTACAGAGAGGAGTTGCAAGAATTGTACTAAGAACTCCTAGATACCCTTTGCCCAGATTTGCCAGTTGTCAGTGTTTGGTCACATTAGCTTTGTCACTGTCTTCCTCCCCTCTCTATATGTAGGTGCACATATTATTTTTTTCTGAACCACTTGAGAGTAACTTACAGCCATCATACTCCTTTACCTGTAAATATTTTAACACATACACTTTTGAGTCCCTCGAAAGTCCTTTCTGGACCCCTAGAGGTTCATGGGTCCCGGCTGAGCCCACTCTGAATGTCCCATCTAAGACTCAGCTCTTCCCCACTGTGACCACGGGCCCCATTCTCTCCCTCAGGAGGAGCCAGCACCATTGCCTGCCCTCTCGGGGCCCCTCCCAGACCCATCCTGTGGTATGTATGGAGTTCTGTCCCTACTCATCACAACCCTTGGGGATGCTCCTAGGAAGGGCGTAGGGAGTGGGGGACTGGGACTCAGCACTCCTTCCTCGCCCGCAGAGCTCCAGAGCCACACCTCCCTGGAGCAGAGGAGCTGGGCAGCCTTCTCCACCTCCTCATCTTCTCCTGGAACCCCCCTGTCTCCTGGAAACCCGTTTTCCCCCGGAACCCCTGTTTCTCCAAGTCCCGTCTTCCCTATCACTTCTCCCCCATACTCCAGCCCCTCCCCATTTTCCCAAGTGTCTTCAAATCTCTCGCCGCACTCCCCCGGCTCTCCACTTGCGTTCTCCCCCAGTGCCGCCCAGTTCCCTGGCCCAGCCTCTCATTCTCTGCAGAGCTCTGTCCTCCCTTCTCCACCTGCCTTCTCTCCCAGTGGCTCCCAGGTCACTCTTACTCCTCCTTCCTTTTCTCCCTGCCCCTCCGCCTCTCCCCTCCCTTCTACCACAGCAGCCCCTCTCCTCTCTCTGGCTAGTGCCTTCTCACTGGCTGTGATGACTGTGGCCCAGTCCCTGCTGTCCCCCTCGCCTGGGCTCCTGTCCCAGTCTCCTGCAGCCCCTCCTGGTCCCCTGCCCAGCCTGCTCCCACCCCCTCCGCCTGCTCCTTGTGGCCAGGATAGGCCTTCACCCACAACAGCGGAGATGGAAAGTGAGGTGAGTAGGAAATCCAGAGGGATGGTTAGAGGCACTTCATTCTGGATCATTCCCTTCCTCACGGACCCACACTTTGTAGGCCCTGCCAAATCCTGCATGGCCACTCCTGGGTGAAGCCAGACTCGAGCCCATCTCTGAAGGTGAGGCCTCTGATCACTGACCTTTCCCTGCCCATCGTTCTCACTTCATATCTTGCCCCTGATTTCTCTCCCTCCTTCCATGACTCCTTCCTTGTCACTCTAGAGGGAAAGCCGCAGCTTGTGGGGCGTTTCCAAGTGACTTCATCTAAGGAACCAGCTGAGCCTCTTCCCCTGCAACCGACATTCCCAGCTCTCTCCAGCTCCCTGAAGCCTCCAACCCCTCAGATGACCTCGGAGAGCTCAGACACGGAGGATAGTGCTGGAAGTGGGCCAGAGGCCAGGGAGGCTCTGGCTGAGAGTGACCGTGCAGCTGAAGGCCTAGGGGCTGGAGCTGAGGAGGAAGGGGATGATGGGACGGAACCCCGCATGGGGGGCAGCCCCCCACCCCAGAGCCATCTCAGCCCGGTGTGGATGAACTACTCATACAGCAGCCTGTGTCTGAGCAGTGAGGAATCCGAGAGCAGCGGGGAAGATGAGGAATTCTGGGCTCAGCTGCAGAGCCTTCGGCAGAAGTGAGTCTGGGGAAGAAGGACAGGAGGCAGACTCGGGAGAGCGAAGTGTGTGGCTAGCGCTCATGCTCCCGGTGTCTCCTCAGGCACTTGTCAGAGGTGGAGGCCCTGCAGACACTGCAGAAAAAGGAAATCGAAGACTTGTACAGCCGGCTTGGGAAGCAGCCCCCACCGGGTATTGTGGCCCCGGCTGCGATGCTCTCCAGCCGCCAGCGCCGCCTCTCCAAGGGCAGCTTCCCCACCTCCCGCCGCAACAGCCTGCAGCGCTCTGAGCCCCCGGGCCCTGGTGAGACTGCAGCAGCCCAGCTCCCATCTTTCCTGGGTCCCCTTCCCTACTGATCTGGCTTTCTTCCAGGCCCTGGGGGTCTGCCCTTGGTGTGGGGGGACTAGCCCCCCTCTCCCCGTGGCCCCTTCCCTCACTCAGTGCTCTCCCTCCCCATCCTGCACCCAGGCATCATGCGAAGGAACTCCCTGAGTGGCTGCAGCACCGGCTCCCAGGAGCAGCGGGCAAGCAAGGGGGTGACATTCGCCGGGGATGTTGGCAGGATGGTGAGGGCGGGCCCAAGGGAGGGCGAGCCCACGGAATGGTAGCTGATTGCAGCTTTACCCTCCTCCCATCCTGGAGGTTTCTTCAGTGTTTTTTCTTTTCCCTCCAGTGAATTCAGAACAGAAGCCATGTATCTCCCCCACACCAGGGCCCACCATGGAGCTTGTGCTCTTAGAATCTGCTGACCAACACAACTCTGCGAGAAGACCCCAGTCCTGAGGGAGTAGAAGGCCAAAGGGGCATGGAGAGGGCTGCTCCATTGTAGGGAAGAGCCAAACACGTGGGAACCATTTACTGTGTGTAGAAGGTGTCAGTTCTGCAGCCTATATCATCCTCATGCCTCCACCTCCCCAGCCAGGGGTCAACCACTAAGCAATCTCACTCAAGCCCTGATGCTTCTAGAGGGCATACTCCCAGCTGAGCAAGTGTAGGGGGTGTACTCACACTAGAATTCGCAACAGCCAATAAAAATGCTGGAAACTAGGATTCTGTGACACTGTATCTATTGGGCCTTAAGAACCGAGGGCAAAGCCTTGTGGGGTAAGGCAGGGGAAAATACAGAAGGGCCTCTCCTCACAATGGGAAGCAAGGCCTGCAGCTGCCCAGCCTTCTGACTTCCCGCTGGCAGTTTGTGAGGAAACTGCAGGGTCAGTGATCCACTTGACCAAGCTAAGATCTCATCCAGACCCCAACTTAGGCCTAGAGAGGCAGACCCAAGTGGAAATGAAAAGAAGGAAGACTGCCCCGCATCTTTCATCTACCCTTCTCTCTCAGAATGGGAAAAGGCAGGAAAGTTGGAGTGAGGATGTGTTGTTTTTAAGGGTAGAGGACAGAAGAATGACCTTCCCTCCCCGAAGACGTGGTTCAATCTCACACGGCCCAGTGAACCACCATGATCTCTCCCTTAAATCAGATGGAAAAGATCTCATGGAGAAAGTAATTCTAGTTAAACATTTATAGCTCCCTGGGGCAAAGCCACTGCTGCAGCTACACAGCCTGTGGAGCTTTCCAACATAATCATGCCATCCGTCAGCCTTAACACACTCAGGTGGCTCCAAGAGAGGTAACTCAGTTTATTACTCTCAACCGAACTCCATCTTTCCTACTTTAGGCTCCAACACCACACAGAGCTGCCATCCCCACCCCCACAACAGCTAAGCCCCTGGGAGGTAAAGAGGGTAAAACCACAAAGTCAGAAATCCTGAGAAAAGTCAAGATCATATAACTCTCAAACAAAGAAACAAAATACAAGAAGGGCTCAGTGACTGGACACAGTTTGTGTAAAGTGGGCAATATTCCCTTGACCTGGCCAAATGCAAAAAATTCTTGGGCTCAATCATCGCCCAAAGTTGAGGCCAACAATGCTGTGTGCAGGCTTCAACTTCTACAGGGTCATGGGGCATCATCCAACATGTGAAGGGGCTCCAGCAGGTTGGAGACGTGCAGTGCCCATCTGGTTCAGGGTCCTGATGCTCTCTCCAGGGCTCGGGCTCGGGCAGCTTTGGCCTCGTCCTCCAGCTCATCTAGGAATCGCTCCTGGGACACGGAGTAGAAGGTGTAGCCATCTGGAGAAGTCGGTTCAGGAAACCTCTTGCAGTATGCATATTGCCTTTTCCCAGACTCCCTCCACCACCCTTGTTACTCTCTCACCCTCCCAAATTAGTGATTCGATTTTCTGCCCTCTGCTTTTCTGAGCCCTGACCCCGATTCCGTTATTACTAATAAGTTATATTAAAAGAACATGTTAAAACGACAAAATAAGATACATTAAACGCTTGGCTCGGCATCAGAAGTGGCCAAGACTTTCACAGCTCGGGCTCTTTTTAGCACCCCCACATTGTCCTACTACGCGCCTCTGCTCCCCTTCCCTTGTCCCCATTTGCTGTCTCCTGAGCCTCCAGTCTGGACGGATACAAATAGCTAACACCAGGGCCCCAATGCCCAGGCCGGTCACGATGTTCCGGGTCCGCCGCTGCGGCAGAGTCTTCTGCCACTGGGCGAGCTGCACCTGCCGCATGAACTGCACCTGCTCGGGAGTCAGCTTCTCCCGAGTCGGGTCGATGCGCTGAGCTACAGGGGCCTTTCCAGTCTTAGCATGGAGAGGGTCACCAGCTCCCGGCGCTGCCATGTTGCCGTTCCGTCCTCCGTAATCCCAGGGCGCGACGCTTGCTGGGAATAGCAGTCCTGGGCCGGAGCAGGGGACGCTGGGAGTTGTAGTCCGCGTTTTCTTTCTCCACTCGAGTGCCGCTCTTCGCCTTAAGGGAGGAGCTGGGGGCGGGGGGGGAGGTGGCAAGCGGCCGAGCTTTCTGATTGGCTGAGGGGATCCGCGGCCGTTGGGGCGGGAAAAGGCTGCCGAGGGCTCGAGGCCGCGCTGAGAATTGGGTTTTCCTCACCCTTGAGGTGAAGACAAGCACGCGGAAGGCGGAAGATTCTGTCTGGAGTGAAGCCAAGGGGATGGGCTTATGGATCCAGTGAGCAGTCCAGGTGTCCCCCAGGGCTTCTGAAAATGGACGGACCTGTGAGGTCAAGATTGGCCTCCCTCAGTGACTTTCAGTTCGGAGCTGTCGCCACAGAGACGATAGAAGACGCTCTGCTCCACCTGGCGCAGCAGAATGAGCAAGCGGTGCAGGAGGCTGCCGGCCGGATGGGCAGCTTCAGGGAGACCCGGATCGTGGGTGTGGACGCAGGGCTGGGGAATGAGTTTCATGGGAGACGGGGGCCCCCAGTCTTTGAGGCACCAACCCGGAGAGTCAGTTTCCCTTATTGATTCAAATAAGTGTTGTTAGTAACTACTAGACGCCAGGTACCGGGGAGTGTGGGGGTGCACGAGATCCGGCCGCACCCTGCCCTTGACTTCAACCGCACAGAGCGCTTACCCACACCACTCGGGAGAGAGCGGGGTAGAGCGGAGGTTCAGTCCCTACTTCGGAGGCCGTCAGGACAAACCTGTAAATGACCAAGTACAAGGACAGTTAGATAAGTGACATACCAGATAAAAGAAGCTTTCGTGGGGGATTGAAAGGGCTGATAGGGCGAAGTGAGGGTAAGAAGAATTGAGGGAGACCTTGAGGAAGGACGACTTTTGTTTGGTGAAGGTGGAAGAGGGGGACAGCGTTTCTACCAAAAGGGTATGATAACAGGAGTAAAGCCATGGACATAGAGAAACTGGGGGTGAGTGTGGGTAGAGTTGTCCAGAGCATGTGGAAGAATAGTTGAAATCAAGACCAGAAAAGTAGTTTGGAGACTTGCCGTGGGGAATGTCAAGGGGAGGAGTTTATACGTAGCTTAGTAGGGAAACAAGAAGGCATTGAAGGTTTTCAAATGTGGGAGTGATGTGGCTTTAGCCTGGGCCCTAGAAAAAAAATTATGTTGGCTGTGATGTAAAGAATGGTTTGGAGTAGAGAGATAGGAGGGAGGTAGACCAGTGGAGTCTGTGTCAGTGGTTAGGCAATAGGGCAGAGGGAATGACAAGGGAGGATGGATTAAAAACATTTCAGGGATAAAATCTGGGGCTCTGCAATGGATGAACTTAAGAGGTGAAGAAGGCAAAGATGACCGTGCCAAAGGGTTGGACCTAGGAGAATGGGGTATAGTGGTGCTATTAAGAGAAACACTACACATTAATTAAAAAATAAAATAAAACAGGAGGAAACATGACCTTTGGGAAAGGAACAGATTTGGTTTTGGGTCTACGGAGTTGCAAGTGCTTGTAGAACATCTAAAGGAGGGTTTCTAGTGAGCTGTTTAAAAAATAAGTCAGAAGAGAGGTCAGAACTATAGAGATAAAGGTTTAGGAGTTATCTTCATAATAATACTGTTGAAAACTGGAGGAGAATGAGTTTGAGAGGGAGAAAAGAGAAGCAGGTCAAGGACAGTTCCTTGGGAGACATTTTGTGTTCAGGCAGTTTTCGTGGGACGAAGAGTCATGAAGGGAACTAAAAATATGGTTGGGGAGGAAGGAACAGAACCAAGACACCTTGGGAAGCCAAGAATTTCCAGAAGGATGATGGTCAGCTGTTTCACATGCCTCAGAGAAATGAACGATGGAATAAAGTTTCCAAAAGGGTGATGTTATTTAATAATTTGGACATATTCGCTGGCCTTTGAGATCATTGTTGTAGCAAGTTGGGAAAAGTAGAAGCCAAACTGCAGAACAATAGGGAATTCACAAGGAAGTGAAAGCAGCAGATTTAAGCCAGGCTTTCAAGAAGGTTAACAGTGTTGGAAACTAGGGAGATAAAGAGCCCTAGCTTGAGAGGCTAGAAGGGGAGAGTCTTTCAGTTAATAGATGTGTTTATAAGTGCAGGAGGGAGAGCCAGTAGGGAGGGGAGGCATAACCATCATCCATTGCACCTAACCCTACCTCAGTTTTCTTGGCAAATTAAACTAGAAAATAGAAACAATTCATCCACATAATTCAGACCCAAACCAAAACAAAACCAAACAACTGTATACTCACACACAAGCAAAACAGAAATGAAGCCTAAACTCCAGCAAATAAGAGGACTAATAACACACAATTATGTGTTCTAGGGTATTTTGCTCGATTGCAAAACAAGCAATTTTTTTGCATTGCTTATTTTGCATAAATAAGCAATTTATTGAGAAATAAATTTTGCCACCGCTGGCAGGGTTTTAGTTTCTGTCACAGTAAAGTTTTGTACATATGTGTAACATGTCAAATAGACTATTCAGCTTTATGCTAGCATGACTTCTACGTGCCTAAGAAAGTCGAACTTTCTCTGAAGACACCTGGTCATTTGCCTATGCATAATTCTTTACTGATCAGTGTTAAAAGTCCTAAGTTCTACAGGAGCTTCCTTTGTTGAGAACTAACATTTAGTTTCCACCCTCTAATGATATTGCAAACTAAATAGAATTCTATCTGGGGCAGTTCTTTCAAAGAGAAACAGAGGTGGCCTAAGATCTTGCCAAGGTATCTTGCCCTTCCCACCTCCCCAGTGACTTTGCCCCCACCTCCCAAAGTGGGCTATGTTCCCTGATCTAGGGCATATTTCTTCCAAACGAGCCACTCTACAGTAATAAACTTGCTCCAGGGGAGAAGCTCAGCCACTGAAGATTTACCCAACAAACTGGTGGTGGGGAGATGGTGTCCAGCTGTAAGGTGAATCGTGTTTGTAAAGCAATGGGAGTTCTTCAGAGGGTGGTTACTAAACAAACAGTGTTATAAAAGAATATCGAAGCTCCAGGAGGGATTTTTCTGTTCCTGTCAACATTCCACTGAAAACAGAATATAGGGGCTAGGGTTTTTATCCATCCAAGAATCTCCCTTGAAGCTGGAGGTTCCCAGCATGGTGTAGAGGCCAGCTCGACCAGCTGGTATGTTTGTGTGTAGCTGGCCAAGCCTTTTATCAGCTGGGACCCACAGGAAGGCTCAAGGGTCACTGAGGGGGCTTGGTAAGCCCTTGCCTTTGGCGCTCACTCAGCCTCCTTTTCATGCCTCTGATCTGCCTGTTGGCAGGAAAGGGAACTCAGCTCAGCTTGGGTTGTTTCAGTCCCCTCTCTCACCCCCTGACCCCCTTCCCTTGGCCCCATCGTGGCTTTTACACAATGCCAGGAGTTCACAGAATGGTTTTGGTTGCATCTTGTGAATTAGTCTCTTCTCTCTTGTTTTGGCAGAATTTGTTTTTCTCCTGTCTGAACAATGGGGTCTGGAGAAATCCGTGAGCTACCAGGCTGTAGAAATCCTAGAAAGGTAAAGCCCTGGGCATAGGTCTTTGTGAGTGGTACCTCTCAGAAGGACTAATGTACCCTTAAAAAATCTTAAAAAGAAAAAAGGACAGTCACCCTTTAGCATGAGATCTAGTTTGGCACCTTCTACTGCTTGCAAATGTCCGCTTCTCGGCCAGGGACTGAGACTGGAGACGAGGAGATAGAGCAGAGCTTGCAACACAAACTCCCTTTAGTTTGAGTGAGTGTGGATTGCTTACTCTCCGCTTCCCTCCCTTCTAGGTTTATGGTTAAGCAGGCAGAGAATCTGTACAGGCAAGCCACGATCCAGCTGAGAGAGAAGAAGGAGCCACAGAATTGGAAAGCTCTGAAAGAGCAGCTTTTCAACAAGTTTATCCTGCGTCTTGTGTCATGTGTTCAACTGGCAAGCAAACTTTCCTTCCACTACAAAGTAAGGAGCTGGGGTCCCTTCTGGGCACCCAAGTGTTAGCAGAAGCCAGCTCGTCCACAGGCGACTGTGAGAAACCTCCTCCTCCTAAGCTGGGTGTTACAACTCCTGTGGAAATTCCAGAGTGCAATTAAGCTTCCTAAATAAGCACACCTCCTACACACACACACACACACACACACACACACACACACACACACACACACAGAGTCACACACAGGCAGTTCTTAAATAGCCTGAAGTTCTGTTCCCAAAGTGTAATTGCTGGACAGATGCCATCATTTATATGGGTCACCTTTCCTCCCCTTGGACTCAAGGACAGTTTACGTAAGGTGCCTGAATTGCCAACAGGCCTATCAGTGTTAAAGACAAACTGTTACATTTATAGAGGATAAAATGTTTCCATACCCCTACCCAATGCCTGTTTGGTAAAATATCATTCCCACCACAAAGATTCACTGTCTGCTATGGTCAGAGGCTGCACATGGTGCTATGGGTACAACAAGTAAAAATATCCCCTGCGCTCTCAAGGAATTTATTAATTTATTATCCAATGGGAGAAGACACACAGACAGATAATATGGTAGCATGCTCTGATTAGTGTAAACATAGACAGCTGTGCGTGTACCTCTGCGGCCTTGGAGAATCAAGGAAGTGTATTTAGAAAAAATGACTTCTTGAAGGGGGTGGGTAGGCATGGGGAGGAGACGGGTGGATGCTAAGAAAGAGGGAGAGGAGTTCAGGAAAGCAGGGAGAGAGGAGAGGGAGGAAAGGGAGATCCAGACGCAGGAAGCAGCACGTGTACAGGCTTGGAGAGCTGGATGGGCTCGGGAACTGCAAATAATCCTATGTGACAAGCGTGGGGCGTGAGGGGCAATTGCCAAGAGAGAAGACGCGATGAAGGCCTGGGCTGGATTGTGAAAAGCTTTGTGTGCTGTGCCAAGATGTGTAACCCTTAGTCTGACACCCTTCTCTCTCTCTCTCTCACTGTTTTGTTTTTCTTTGCTCAGATTATCAGCAACGTTACAGTCCTGAATTTCCTCCAGTCTCTAGGGTATGCGCACACTAAAGAAGAACTTCTGGAGTCAGAGCTTGATGTTTTGAAGTCCCTGAACTTCCAAATCAATCTGCCCACTCCCCTGGCATATGTGGAGATGCTTCTGGAGGTGTTAGGTATCTATTAAGTGTGTCAGGGGATGTGGGTTGTGATCTTCCATAGAAGGCAATGAGAATGTGCCCCGGGCTTGGAAGCAGTGGGAAGAACCTGCCAATGAGAAACGGCAGGAAGGCTGGGATGACTGAATCTTGTGTTCCCTCTGGTGCCTGTCAGGGAATGAGACTCAGGTCTCAGCACCTGGCATTTGGACTCACTGGGCACTCTCTTACTGCAGATCAAAGAGGTGATTTTCTAGAGAGGCATGAGATAAGAGGGGAGCAAACAAATATATTCTAATTGTGTGTATACGGCAGATGGAGATTTCTCTCTCCCTTTATCCTTTAAAATTGACCTCCAACTAGAGAGGTTTCCTACAGTAGAATGCATTAGCTCAAGAGCTTTATGTCACACGTCATTGATGATTGTGATCAGAGAGGACCCACTTACCGCTCTTCGCCATGCCCATACTCCATCTAGGATACAACGGCTGCTCGGTCCCAGCCACACGGCTGCACACAACCTGCCTGACGCTGCTTGACCTTGTCTATCTCCTGCACGAGCCCATATATGAGAGCCTGCTGAGGGCTTCCATTGAAAACTCTGTACCCAGTCAGCTGCAAGGGTAAGGCAACCCCTTTGGGTAGGCCTCTTCCAGAAACAGTGTTAGAAGCATACCTCGAGAACATGCCATGGGAATGGAATTTACCCAATAAAGAATCCAGTCCACAGATAACCTGCAGGGGTCACTGGTTTTAACTAACTCCCAGTATGTTGCTTGGATGCAGACGACTGAGCCCCATCAGCAAAAACCCTAAAGGATTTTGCTTTTAAATTTAAATGACTGCAGGTAATTAACATACTTTCTTTCATAGTTTTTCCTTTACTGCTGCTTGGATTTGAGACTATTGGACGGCATTTTAGTCGCTTAGGGAAAAAAAGAGTCACAGGGTTGACTTGGACAAAAGTGTTTGATTACTGTAAAGTCAGACTAGTAAAAAGGCTCACAGTTACATGTGTTAGGAAGACAGATGGGACAACAAAGGCCGATAAGCCAGTCAGGAGGCTCCAGTTTTGATCCCAGGTGGGTTGGGGGAGGGGGCCAATTAGCCATTACTTGGCCATTTCCTTCCATATCTAAAAATGTCCAAGGCGATCAACATAAACAACTCATAGTTGAAGTCCCATGGCCCTAGGGTTTGGAAGATCAAGTTCTATTCAAGCTCCAAAATTAATATGGTTTTAATCACTCAGGGAAAAGTTCGTTTCAGTGAAGGAAGACTTCATGCTGTTGGCAGTAGGAATCATTGCGGCGAGTGCTTTCATCCAAAACCACGAGTGCTGGAGCCAGGTGCGTGCCACTGGGCAGGACTGGCATGGTCAGAATTCACTCAATAGAAAGCATTCTCTTATCAGTTAGGGGAAAAGAGAAGACGACTTATAAAAAATAAGTCAAGACCCAGCATGAGGATGGATAAGCAGGATTTGGGGGAAGAAACACTAGGGCAGGCCTGAAAAGCGCTCTCCAGTTTTCCCTTTATGGAACTGGAAATGGAGGACCACATTCAGCTGGTTCCTCTCCCTTTCTGATGATAGCCCACTATGATGTTCGGGTCCAGTAAGTATACCCTCCCCAGGAGAAGACAATGTCTATATTTCACAGACCTTTATCTCCAGCAGAATGAAATGTCTAGCAGAAACTTTCCAGGCTCACACCATCAGGGTAAAGGGATCCTAATGTCACCTGGCCATTGGCAAACACTGGGATCTGGATTTAATCTTCTCTGCAAACACAGAGAAACAAAAAAAAATTTGCACGTGGCTTGAGAGAACAGCCCAAGCAATGTGTCTGTCTATGTGCTAAAACACGGTGAGGTTACTTAGTAATACGGATTCTGTCTCCTTCTGCAGGTTGTGGGGCATTTGCAGAGCATCACAGGCATTGCCTTGGAAAGCATAGCTGAGCTCGCTTATGCAATCCTGACTCACAGCGTGGGAGCCAACACTCCGGAGCGACAGCAGCCGGCTCCTTCCCACCTGGAGGCCAGAGCTCTGAGGGCCGCCGCCGCCTCCAACACCTGAGGTGCGCTCAGCCCAACAAGTATAAACAGCCCTCGGTCGTCACATCGCTCAGCCCTCAGAGTTTACTCTCCGACCCACGGTACAAAAGTTCCAAGTATCTTTTGAACTATGTTTTGTATTCCAACTTCATGCTCCTTTTGCTGCGTCAGAGAGAGAGAGTTAAAGTTGACAAGCATGTCCTTTGCACCATATCAAGACTGAAAATGTCAAGGAGCTGGGAGGAGACAGAACATTAGTGAAGTTGGTTCGTTTTTGTTTAACAAGATATTTATAGCTTTTCCTTAACTGTTCACTTCATTGACAGAGAACACCAGACATGGAAATGAGTATTAACCAGGGGGAGCCTTTATTTCCCCTTAACATCTCTGTTCTGTCACTGAGATGTACACAAATGGGGCTTCCTCTACAGCTATCTCCATGAGTCTTTTTTAAAAATAACACTAATCCATCTCTAAACATGTTTCAACAGAATTTCCACATAACTGCACTTGAACTCAGTGCTCCCAGAATATAAAGTACTCTATCTTAGTCAACAAAAAACTCAACAGTGCACCTCTGGGCAGTTTGATCAGACTGCAGTAAACCTTTTATTACAAATAATTAAATCTCTCCATAATGTCTCAGACAATATCAAACACCATTTCATATTTCTAACAGATAGCAGTGTAGGCAGTCAGCACGAGAACCAAGACGGGACGAGGGTTAAATTTCAAGCTTCTGATCACACCACCTGGTGACCAAAGCTGATGTGTCGCTCTCTCGCGTTATCTAATTGTACGTCTCACACATCTCGTTGTCTCAGTGCAGACAGAAGTTTCTAGTTCATATTTTAAGTGCAGGAAGTTGAGAGAGAGAAAACCCAGTGAAAACACACCGATCTCAATTCAACTCCGTAAACAATAGCAACAACAAAAGCAAATTTAAATTAGTTGTTTTGAGGGGAGAGAGGGCAAGGAAGGTATGGGGTTAAGAGTCAAAACTATGACAAAGGCTGGAAGCTGTACAAGGCATGTTGTAGCTCTGGAAACCATCTGTCACATGATATCCTAAAATAAAGTGGCTTTTGTGGATTTTTTTTTTCTTTTTTGGTATTGTAAACATGTGCTGTTTAATAGTACCCAAATTTAATTTAAAACATTTTTTTTCTCTTTGCAAACAAAACAAAATTTAAAGCCTTTAAGGCAAACTTATCTCCCTAAGAAAAAAAAAGTCACTTGTTATAAAACTGTGAGGACACCCAGGCAAGCCCCCACTTGAGATTCGTCAGCATGAACTTGAGAGCTTTTGTCCACTGTTCCTCAGAGTTAAACTGGGTTTTGATGGAATAGGAGCCGCCACTGCCTCCTGTGTCTTCAATCTTGCCTTTCTCCACATCCATCCTGCAGACGGACACAGCAGAGCTCATTAGTAACTGAGATCCGAATTAAGTCAGTTCAGGCAAATGGGCAGGGACTTGATCATGGGACCATTCACGTCATTTTATCTAGTAAAGAACTCTTGGCCAGGAATGGTAGTGTATTTTGGATTTGCTTGAAAGCCAAACATCAAGAAGGCTGTCACAAGAGCCTCATTGTCATTGCGGAGTACAGGGACAGGACGCACACCCAAACAAATGAGAGGCCTGGAGCAGAGGGTACGTGGGAGTTACGGTACTCCTGACTGTTTTCCTAGGCATCCCTGAACTCGTGGGGAGAGAAGGGAAGCATGAGAAAAGAAATGCTTTGTTTTGGGGTGACAGAAGCAGCTCGGCCTTTCTTGAACTAAGGTCTCCGTCTATCACTGGGCTCCTATAAAATCTGACCAAAGGAAGCATTCCTATCTATTTCCAAGTACTTAAGGGGAAAAGCTTCCTGAAATTAGAGAACTGGTTTGAGCTCTGTACTAAGAAAATCCCCCCATGGGGCACCTGAGTGGCTCAGTCGGTTAAGTGTCTGCCTTCAGCTCAGGTAGGTCATTGTCCCAGGGTCCTGGGATAGAGCCCTGCATCGGGTTCCCCACTCAGTGGGAAGCCTGCTGCTCCCCCTACTTGTGCTCTCTCTTAAAAAAAAAAAAAAGAAAGAAAAAGAAAAAGAAAACCCCCCCAAAGCACCAAAGAGAATATTCTTTCTCCTCAGGGACCAGGTGGTCACATTCAGTCTTGCTCAGAATGTTGAAATCTGTCTTTGCCCATCAGTGTCATGTGACTTTGCAGCATCTTCTGCTTTCCCACCATTTACACTATGTTTTGTTTTTCCATTCTTACTGTCCCTTCAATTCTGCTCAATTTTGTCATACTCCACGTTCATTCAGCATTAGGGGATACTGACCTGTAAGGAAGGCAAAAACGTGTCTCGCCTTTCTCTACCTCTTCTTTGAACTGCTGCACACAGTCCAGGAAAGCCACCATGGCATGGTCAAACTTGTTGTCCCAGAAAAACCGCAACCCCCCAGAACAATATAATGGCAGCTCCTGCCCAAGGAGAGAGAGAACCAGCTAAGGAGGTGACACCGAGACTGGCCACCAGAGACTGTTCCCAAGCCTCGCAACCTCAAGAATCATGTTCTGTCTGTATTCCACCGGAAACAGTAAACTCGGGCCAATAGGAGGCACCAAGAACTGCTTCACCATCACTGGAAATGAATTAAACCCTTGATCTCACGGCGATTCCTTTCCCACCCAAGCGTACATCTCCTCCTCTGATCTGCCCTTAGCCCTTTGCAACAGACTGTAAGAACTTACTTTGTGTCTCTAGGCCCCAAAGAGCTACTCTTGTCCTAGACAAGCCACTGAACAAGACATGGGATCATGAGATACCTCTAAGAAAGAAACTAAGATGTGCTATTATCAAAAGGAAATCATTCCCTCAGGGGGCACGAGGATTCTGCATCCCACATTCCATGGGGCTTCCCAGAATACCTTAGATTTGTCTGTCAGAGACTCCAGATATGAATGGTTTCCATAGGGAACAAGGCGATACCTAAAATGGAGAAGCACACGGAGACGGATACAGGACCCCTGCTGAAGTGATTACTGGAATGTTAGAACCCAGTGATTTTCAGGCCTCATCCTACCCAAGGACTGCTTTTACTATTTCCCGCCTCATCTCCCCATAGAGTCCGTGTTTAAAAGATGTTGTTCACTGAACAAACTACATTTATTATATAATTGGCTGGGGGCCTTGCATTGGTACATGCAGGTTTTGTTTAGGCTGGAAAAAAAACAAAAGCTGAAAACAGCCTGGGGAGCCACCTAGGTTCTGGAGAAGCTGGGTCGGGGAACCATAGCTCTGGTCACGCATTTCAGGGACCGCTCGAAGAGTGGAGAGAGCCCTGTCGTGAGGGGGACGATCAGAAGCAGAGTCTCCATAGACAGGAAACTCTCAGTGAGCTGGGAGCGAGGGCGCCTGCCACAGCGGAGGACTCCCAGGCTGGAGATACTGATTAGATCAAGGACACGCCACACCCCAAGAAAGAGGGGCATTTCTTACCTCTGAAATTTCAGACCCATCTTATTGGCCAGGGCGTGGAGCAGCAACACCGTCTGACCCCAGGCGGCATTGATCTCATTCCATTCCACGGGAACACTGGGCAGGCGACCCAGACGGAAGTTATTGATTGTGCCAAACTGTCCACTGTGCCTGCAGGAAGGGGGGAGGGTGGGGGAAACACAGGGAGACCTTAACACTGAGCAATTTGAGACTTCCGGCTCGCACCTAAACCCTCGCATAAATCTCTCTCCGCATCTCCACAGTCATATACCTCAGCTCTACCTAGCACTTTATTTATTTAAGTAAGCCTGGTGCCTAATGTGGGGCTTGGACTCATGACCCCAGGATCAAGAGCTGCATGCTCTAGCGACTGAGCCAGCCAGGAGCCCCTCTACTTGGCACTTTAAATACGTGTCCAAACGTGAGTCGTCCTCCTTCCCCCTGTGCTCAGATGCCAAAGTAGAAACGGGGACATCATTCTTGAATGCTCGCTCTCTGCTTCCTCCCCTCAAAAACATACGAAGCCCTCGTGACTGCACTTCCTAAATCTCTTCAATCTATCCACTTTTCTCCAAACTCAATGCCGCTGCTCTATCTTTTCCTGCTTAGAGTCCTGCTGACAAGTCTCCTTACTACTGGCACTGCCCTCCCCTTGGCCAACACTTCCCACGCCGCAGGTGAAGTGACCATTCACAAATGCAAATGTAATTACGTCACTTCTCCGCCTAAAAGGCTTAGTGGTTTCGACTGCCCTTTGGCTGAAGCCCAAATCCCCTCGAGGCCTACGAGCTCCTTGGGGAACTGGTCACTCTCCCCTTTACACTCAATCTCGAGTCACAATAAGCTCCTTTTCGGTCTCCGGACTCCACACTCCCACAATCCTCTGTTTTTTTGCACATGACGTTCCTCCACCAGGAACAACCCCCCTCTGCAGGCTTCCACTTCATATCTTGGCTTAAACATCAGCCTCCCCTGGGGTAAACTTTCCATGTGGTCTCCCCAAATTGTATCAAGTGCCTTTATGCGGCCCAAGAGCCCCCCCCCTGCCCCCACCGCCCAGGGTTCACGGTCATCACACCGCATCACCACAGGCTATCACATAGCTGTCCCTATGTAGTCCAAGTAGTCAGGAGGAAGAACGCATGTTGAGTGCTGTTGCCCTTCTGGTGCTTAACACGGTGCCCGCCACGTATGAGATGCTCAACAGGTACTGGTTAAATGGACAAAACATCGAATAAATACATCCACGATCATAGAGGCAGCACCCAGGCAGATCGAGGTTCTTGGGGGACTGGAGGGCTCGGATCTTTTCCTTTCCTTAGGGGGAGCAGACGTCACCAAGCTCTAGAGTTCCAACCCCTGGAGGTTCCCATCACAGGCAACAAAAGCAGCCCGGATGGGGTGACCACGCCCAGTCCAACCTCGTGGGAGGTGGGCCCCTGGCCCAGCGGTCCGCAGCTAAGGTGCAGGCGTGCAGTGTTCCCCAGGCCCTCCTCACCCGCCAGCCTGCCTTACCAGATGTGGAAGGTCGCATTGAAGACATTGGTTTTCTTCAGCTTGTCCAGCTGCATCTGGGCGTAACGCATCTGGTTTTCCACACTCTTCAGCTCATCGTCTAGCTCTAGCTGTTGTCGCTTAAATTCACTGTACTCCCGCTGATACCTGCGAGCAGCAAGGTGGCACTGAAGGCTGCTGGTTTGGGGGCTGAAATTTCTCTTACCACCCCACATAACGATTCGGTCTGTTGGTGATGGTGAGACCTAGTTACAGCATCCTTTCCATTTGGCACAGACCTCGTTCAAAGGAACATACAGGCCCTAGTTGTTCTGCCTGCGAGGGACAGAGAGGTCTCAAATTCCAGCTGCCCCCATGCAAAAGGCAGATGGAAACGGGACTCTCCTAAACCAACGCCAAGCGCCGCTCGTATTTCTGATCTTTTATAGGAGTGAGGTGAGGGGGTTCAGAGTGGCTTTTTCCCTGAAATGACCATAACTGAACTTCCAGAACTTCACCTCTATGCACCTAACTGTCCTTTATAGATACACCATTTCCCAAGGGAACTTGTTCACGGCTTTGAAAAAATTAACTTTTTTCTCCATCACTTCCCCAACTTTAGTTAGTGTGGACACCGGGCCTCCCCCTGGATAGAGGGTTCTCTCAGGGCAAGCTCACCAGTGACATTTTTGGCCCAGGAAAGAACAAATGTAGGCCAACGTGCTCATCTTTCCAGAGCAGGATGCCAGGCTGGGTGGCTGACGTACGGTTCCCTACACGGCGGAGATGCAACTAGAGCCCTCGTTTCTCTGCTCTCTATTTAACCGGCACACTTTTTTTCAGTTGCTTAGGTGAACCCCCTCATGCAGAACCCTCCCAACAGACCTCAGGAAACGGGGCCTGGAAACTGTATGTGGGGTCTGGAGTGGACAAGCTGCCAAAGGACAGGTGACTGCAGCTTACAAAGTACACAGACACGTTCAGTTAGAAGCCACTTCTGGAGTCTCGAGGCCGAGAAGACGGAGGAAAAGGGTGACCACTCACTGAGCTTCCTCCTGATCCAGTCTCTCAGCCTCAGCCTGGACCTTCTCGAGATTTTCCGCCACTATCTTGCGGTTCTTTTCCACTTCCTCCAGCTCCTGGATCAGCCTCTCCTCCTCTAATGCCAGCTCCTGCAGCTCCCTCTGTAGCTGTTCGCTGTCGTCCTCGTTCATCTGCTCTAAGATCTCCAAACAGCGCCTGCCGAGCAGAACGTTCTCACCCCAGGGAACCTGGCAGGCTGTTTACCCAAGCCCAGCTCCCGGGTCGGAGCCGGGTGGGAGCCGGGTCGGAGCCAGGCCATCTCGGAGCAGGGACAGCTCTCGGATCCAGATCTCGGGTTCCGGGCGCTGGCTCTAGAGGCACTCACTTGTAGTTCTGACACTCATTTTCGGTGACGTTGAGCTGAGTGTCCAGCTGATCTAAGAGGGTATCCGTGCATTCCTCACACAGTGGGTGGTCCACATCAGTCTGGCCTGACATGATGTCAAAAAGGTCCCCAGTGACCTGGAAGGGTGGGGTGGGGGACAGTCAGGGTAGGGCCTGGTCCCCATGACCCGTCGGGCCACCCGCTCTAGCAGCCGGGCCCGCTGCCGGACACCGTGATGCTGCCCACTTGCCTTCAGTCTTCGGCTGAGGTTCTCCATGGTGCCGCCGTCAGATGCCTCCCCGATCAGAGTGAAGCTGTTGGCGCTTTCTGTAGACATCATCCTGCAGACAGCCCCCCACCCACGGGCCACATGAGGGAGCAGAGAGGCCTCCACCAACTGCTGTGTCAGTGACAGGGACTCTCAAACACCGGCTGAGGGGCCTCAAGGCGCATACCCACTCCTAGCCCGACTGACCTCCCAAGGGTACCTCTCTCCCAAGGGAAGGCCATGCTGGTCTTCCACAGGGGCACTCGGCACGAAGGTTGGCCTGGATGGACTAAGGAGGGAGAGGGGGCATCAAAAACTGACCCGTGTGTGTGTGTGTCTACAGCAGAATCAGGAAAGACCCATTTTTAAATCTCATACCCCTCGCCAACAGCCTTCACATGCACCAACAACTAAGAAGCTGAACCTCTAATGACATCTGCCATTTTAAAGCTTTTCAACAGCCCATCTCTTTTATCAGTCATTCATTCCCTCAGACGTTTCTCCGTTCTTCATCACGAGAGCCACCGTCCCTTCCCACCGTGAGTGGCTACGGGGAAAACCAATACTGGAAAGGGATGGGCCAGGTATAAGAGAATACATCTTTTCGGGGAGAGCCAAAAGGCTAGGTGATTTATCTCCATCACCTGGCTCCAGATCTCAATTCTGGGTTCCAGTAAAACTCTACTGGCCTTTGGCAAGGAACAGGGGGCTGAGGAGTGGTAGGCACCTGGCTGGGGGGATGAATCTTCGAGAGACACCATCCTGGCGAGTTTCAAGAAATGGCTCCTGAGAAGGAAATAAGAGGGCATTAGAGTTCTGGCAGCTTGGAGCTGGAGTCCCGAACAGCCTCAGAACTATGTGGCTTTAACCTTGATTGGTAACTGCAGGACTTGATAAACCAGAGACTTCAGAAATAGGTATTACCTAGCCTGTCCTTGGATATGTGCACTAAGAAAGGACCCTTGCATAGACAGACCCCAGTCCCATGTGACTTTTTTGCAGGAAACAACATCTCCCAACTTATGTATACTCAATTGTAGTTAATTTTGCATTTTCTCTGGTTCTTCAACAGAAACTCATGAAAAAAAATTTTTTTTTGCATTTTCTCAACACTTCCCAGTTAGGGGTAGGGGAAGAATGCCCGGAATCACGGCACAAGGAAAAAGTCATATCAGACTGCAATGCAGTTTGCCATGGCATATAACAAAGTAGATAATTTATAAGCTTTTGATACTTTGATATAATTTACATGTGATCAAATTCTTAGACATCTACCTTTGACAAAGAAAATGACCACTCATGTTATCACAGTTTAAAAATGACATGTTTAAAAAAAAAAATGACATGTTTGCGGTGCTGGGTGGCTCAGTCAGCTAAGTGTCTGCCTTTGGCTTATGTCATGATCCCAGGGTCCTGGGATAGAGCCCCGAGTTGGGATCTCTGCTCAGCGGGAAGTCTGCTTCTCCCTCTCCCCCTGCACCCCACCTCCCCCCACCCACTCAGGTGCACGACTATCTCTCAAATAAAATTTTTAAATAAACAAAAATGACATGTTCTCTGATACCGATGATCCTTTCTGGCTACAGTTACCATACTCTAGTCCAAACCAAGCTACTTTTGAGACCGGAGAGGAGTGGATATTAATAATTAGCCAGGGCAACAGATATAAACTAGGCATGCCTTGGGATGCCCTGTGTGGCCAAGGTCATCTCCCACCTATAATGGCTGGTAATTCTCCTTCAAATAAAAAGCCTCTCCCCACATTTTTAAATTATGCCTCATTTAGTCATTGCGTGACCTCAGGTGCACTTCAGGACCTCCCCAATGACCCCCAGTGGCCTGATCATGTAGAATATCTCTTGTTAACCATAAATCCCAAAAGTCTGGGGGCTCCTGAAGCGCCAAGTACCCTGCAGAAACCCGGTTTGCATCCCAGTGTTTCATACCTCTCCTGAGTTAGCCTCTTCCTCTTGGGTTTCTCCTGGTTTCACCTGGGCTGTGGCAAGTAATGGAGCTAAGGACAAGGAAAATATTAGAGTTAGGAAGAGTCTTAACAAAGCTAGAGTGCATATGAAAGCATAGGAAAACAATAAAAAAAAGCCTCATCACCACTCCCAACTCCAACTTTTTCTTTAAGTACCATTTGCACGTAGATCAATCTTTGGTCTTTCTCCCCTTACCCCCATTAAATCGATTAAAGAATCTTTAAATTTTTCCCACTGTAATATCACGATCGTGTTTTTAAAAAGACCTCTTAGCGGAACCGCCAGCTTCCAGTCATTCGCCAAAATGACCAACACAAAGGGAAAGAGGAGAGGTACCCGCTCTATGTTCTCTAGGCCTTTTGGAAAACGTGGAGTTGTTCCTTTGGCCACATACATGCGAATCTACAAGAAAGGTGATATTGTGGACATCAAGGGAATGAGCACCGTTCAAAAAGGTATATGTCCCACAATGTGACCACGGCAGAACTGAAAGAATCTATAATGTTACACAGCATGCTGTTGGCGTCGTTGTAGACAAACAAGTCAAGACCAAGATTCTTGCCAAGAGGGGCACCTGGGTGGCTCAGTGGGTTAAAGCCTCTGCCTTTGGCTCAGGTCATGATCTCAGGGTCCTGGGATCGAGCCCCGCATCGGGCTCTCTGCTCAGCAGGGAGCCTGCTTCCCCCTCTCTCTGCCTGCCTCTCTGCCTGCTTGTGATCTCTCTCTCTCTGTCAAATAAATAAAAAAAATCTTTAAAAAAAAAAAAAAAAAAGACTCTTCCCAAGAGAATTAACATACGCACAGAGCATATTAAACACTCAAAGAGCCGAGAGAGCTTTCTGAAGTGTGTGAAGGAAAATGATCAGAAAAAGGAAGCCAAAGAGAAAGGTACTTGGGTTCAACTGAAGCGTCAGTCTGCCCCACTCGGCAAAGCACACTTTGTGAGAACCAACAGAAAAGAGCCCGAACGGCTGGAACCCATTCCCTATGAGTTCCTGACATGATAAATGTAAAGAAAATAAAAGATTTCAAGACCGTAATAATGTTTCTCTTAATTGAGTAGGAGTGAAGTGACTTTTCCCTCAAAAAAATATTTAAAGCAAACTTTGTGTCCTTAAAAAAATAA
>CM053619.1:31626423-31645351 GCA_028646535.1 Procyon lotor
AAAGAAATAGATGTTTCATTTCATTTGTAATTAAGTCAGTGGAAGTTAAATGGGGCAGCATTGTTGATTTATGAGATTGGTAAAGGATAAACCAGTTGATAACATCCAGTGCTGATGAGCATTCATGAAGCTCTAGAATGCCACTGGCTGGGAGTGTAAATTAGTAATAATCTTTTCGGAGGTCAGTTTGGAAACATCTATCAAATTTTTAAGTGTTCATATTCTTTGACTCATAAAATATCTTCCTAGGAATTTTCCTAATAGATATACAAGTGCACAAATACATACGTACAAGAACATTCACTGCTCAATGCCCGTCAGTCATAGAGGATTGTTTAAATAAATTATGGTATTATTCATTCAGCAGAATACTATGCACCCATTAAAAAGAAGAAAGTAAAGTTGCTTTTTATTTGGTTAATTTGGCCACTTTGAGAATAGTCTGAAGCAGGGCAAAGGGGGCAATAGGGAGACTAGCTAAGAGGTTTCTCCATGAATTGAGACAAGAGGTGTCAATTGAAATAAAAATTATAGGCAGTATACGTGGTACGATTTTATTTGTATAAAAAATGACATGACATATAATATGTCCACATGTGTTATGTGGACAATGGGACAGAGACTTTTTCTTCTACTTAAGGCAAGTTTGTACTGCTGGATTTTTTTTTTTTAACAATAAGCCTACAATTCATTTATGACAAAATCAAACCTTTCTAGGAAGGTAATTTTTTTTAAAGATGGTATTTATTTATTTAACAGAGAGGGAGCGGAAGAGCACAGGCAGGGGAGTGGCAGAGGGAGAGAAGGAGCAGGCCCCCTACAAGCAGATCCCCCACTGAGCGGGGAGCCTGATTTGGGGCTTGATCTCAGGACCCTGGGATCATGACCTGAGCCAAAGGCAGTCACTTAACTGAGCCTTACAGGTGCCTATAGGAAGATAATATAACAAATACAGGAAGTTAGGGGAATAGTGTCTTAAAGTTACCCTTAATCTCACCACACTGTAACTTTTATGGTTTCCATTAAGATGTGTTTTCCCTGTGTACTTTAACACAGTTGGATTCGTATTTATAATCTATATGTAATTTTTTGTATGTAACTTTTGTATCCTGTTTTAAAAATTTAATATTACATATTATTTTTCATTTTGCTACACAACTTTTGTAATTGTCATTCTCATGGCTGCATTATGTTACATCAGATGAGCGGCTTTAATGTATTTCTTCTTTGCTGAAAATTTCCATTGTTTCCAGTTTTGGTGATTAAAATAATGCTGCAATGAAAAGCTGACTGCTTCCTTGTGTTAGAGTCTCATAATTGGGATTATTGAATTAAAAGAGCATGGCTATTTCATTTCTACTCACTAACATTAGCAATTGCTTTAGAGAGTGGTTGCACATAATTATATTCTCCTTCCAGTAGCATATGAGAGAGGCTGTTTCACAATACCCTGGCCAGTATTGGGCATCATATATCTGAGGAATAAGGGCAAAAAAAAAAAAAAAAAAAAAAGGCACTTCCCTGTTATTTTCACTGGCATCATTGGTTACTTGTATATATTGGCTTGCTGTAGTTAATCTTTTGTGAATTTTCTGTTTGTATCCTTTGCTCATTTATCTGCTAGGTTCTTAATATTTTTCTTAACATTTTTTTCAACTTATGTGGCTTCTATTTAATTGTTTTCCAGATGTGCAAAAGTTTTACATTTTTATAAAGTCAAATCTGCTTTTTTTCTTGGTGAGTTATATTGCTTAAAAAGTTGTTTCCAGGGGCGCCCGGGTGGCTCAGTGGGTTAAAGCCTCTGCCTTCGGCTTGGGTCATGATCTCAGGGTCCTGGGATCGAGCCCCGCATTGGGCTCTCTGCTCAGCGGGGAGCCTGCTTCCCCTTCTCTCTCTGCCTGCCTCTCTGCCTGCTTGTGATCTCTCTCTCTCTCTCTGTCAAATAAATAAATAGAATCTTAAAAAAAAAAAACAACTTAAAAAAAAAAAGTTGTTTCCAGGAGTACCTGGGTGGCTCAGTGGGTTAAAGCCTCTACCTTTGGCTCAGGTCATGATCTCAGGGTCCTGGGATCAGGTCCCGCATTGGGCTCTCTGCTGGGCAGGGAGCCTGCTTCTCTCTCTCTCTGCCTGCCTCTCTGCCTACTTGTGATCTTTCTCTGTCAAATAAATAAGTAAAATCTTTTTTAAAAAAAGTTGTTTCCACAGGATAAATAAATATTAAAATGAGGTTAAAAATTTTTAAAGATTTTATTTATTTAAGAGAGAGAGAGAGAGAGCAGGGCACCTGGGTAACTCAGTGGGTTAAAGCCTCTGCCTTCGGTTCAGGTCATGATCTCAGGGTCCTGGGATCGAGCCCCGCATCGGGATCTCTGCTCGGCGGGGAGCCTGCTTCCGCCTCTCTCTCTGCCTGCCTCTCTGCCTACCTGTGACCTCTCTCCCTCTGTCAAATAAATAAATAAAATCTTAAAAAATTAAAATAAAAAAAGAGAGAGAGCATGAGTGGGGGAGAGCAGAGGGAGAGGGACAAGTAGATTCCCCACTGATCACAGAGCCTGAGATTGTGACCAGAGCTGAAATCAAGAGTTGGACAATTAACCAACTGAGCCACCCAGGCCCCTAAAACAAAGAAAGTTGCTCCCACTTCCAGAAATAACATTCCTATTAATTTAAATGTATGTGATCTTCCTATATTTGGTATTAGATGTATTATGGGGAACCAGATTGGTCTTCCTGCAGAATTGCTAATTAGAGATTACACCCTTCTTCCTCTTGGCTCTTTCAGCATGAGACGCTCCCCCCAGCCAACTCTGGAGGAGGTAAGCAGAATCATCCCCAAGGAATTCTCACCTTGGTCTGGTATGGCTGGTTCATAGTCATACGCTTCTTCCTGCTTGGCTGCCACTAACACCGGATCAGAAAGGCATAGAAGTGTAACAAGCTTCTAAAGAATAGAGCATATAGAGATTACAACTGAGGGTTCAGAGGTCCAGATTGCCTCAGTTTAAAAACCTATCTTTGTCATTCACCAGCTCTGATCTCATACAAGTTATTCAACTACTCCGTGTCTTGTTTCATTATTTATAAAGTGAGAATAACAGTATATGTCCAATAGGGTAGTGTGATGATTAAATGAGCTAATATTATGAAGCACAAAGAGCAACGCCTGGCACATAGTGAATTCTCTGTGTGCCCTGCTGCTTGGAGGATAATGACCGCATGCATAGTGCTTGAGGGATTGTCAGTAATGGACAAAATACCCTAAGTCATTGATCCAACAAATATTAATAAATAAACAAATATTTGTTGAGGACCTACTATGTGCTAGTTACTCTTCTACATCCGGGAGGATAAGCTGGCGAACTATTCAAAGAGTTTGTATTCTAGAGGAGAGAATTTGACAATAAACTTGTAAACAATTAAGATGATCACATCGTGGTAGGTATTAAGGGTGGAATTGTGCCCCACAAAATGTGTTGAAGTCCTGACCTCCAGTACCCGTGAATGTGGACTTATTTGGAAGAGACATGGGGAGATGATTGTTTTCAAGCCAAGAACACCTGAGGCTCCCAGGAGCCGAGAGACAGACCTGGACCTGGAGCAGGTTCCAACCCAGCACCTTTAGAAGGAGAACCGTCCTGCTGACACTTTGATTTCAGACATCCAGTACCGAGAACTGTAAGACAATTCTTTTCTCTTGTTCTAAGCCACCCAGTCTGTGGTACTTTGCTATAGCAGCAAACCAATATAACAGGTAGGATGAGGAAATAAAACAGGATAATCCGATAGAGTAAGTAGGGGCAAGGGTGAGCGGAGTTACTTCACTGGGAGATTCAGGAGGTCCTGTGTCAGCTGGAAAACCACTGAGGGTGATAAGCAGGGAAAAGACATGATCTGGCTTACTATTTATTTTTTTAAAGTTTCATTTAAATTCCAGCTGGGTTACTATACAGTGTAATATTAGTTTCAGGTGTACAATATAGGGATTCCACCCTTCTGTAAATCACCCTGTGCTCGTCATAAGTGTGTCCTTAATCCCCATCATGTATTTCACCCATCCCTTCACCCACCACCCCTCCGGTAACCATCCGTTTGTTCTCTATAGGTAAGAGCCTGTTTCTTGGTTTGTCTCCCTGTCCTCTTTTTTTATCCCCTTTGCTTGTTTTGTTTCTTAAATTCCACATACGAGTGAAATGATACTTATCTAGTTGTGTTTATGGGATGAGACAAGTCTAGGGTCCTCCTACTCTGCTGCCATTGTCCTCCTATCCTATGGATCTGGCTTACTTTAAAAAAAAAACAACCAAAAACTGGGCACCTGGGTGGCTCAGTTGGTTACGGGACTGCCTTCAGCCTGGGTCATGATCCCGGAGTCGTGGGATCAAGTCCCACATCAGGCTCCCTGCCCAGTGGGTAGCCTGCTTCTCCCTCTCCTCCCTGCTCCTGTCCTCTCTCACTATCTCTGTCTCTCTCTCCAATAAATAAATTTAAAAAATGTTTTAAAAACCTGTTTACTGAATTATAAAATACAAGTAGAAAAGGACAACCCTAAATGTACAGCTCGATGAATTTTCACAAATGAACACACCCACGTAACCAGCACTCAGCTCCCTTCCCACGGGTTCCCTTCCAGTTGCTGTGCACCCTAAGGGGAAATGATAGCCTCAATTCTAACACCATGGATTAGTTTTGACTGTCTTGAACTTTGCATAAATGGAATCATATAGTATGTACTCATTTCTGGTTTCTTTCACTCAATATTTTGTTTGTAGATGCATCTTGTTTGTAGTTTTAGCTCATCCATTTTCAATACTGTGCAGTATTCCACTGTGCGAATATATTCAAATTTAGTTATCTGTCCCACTGTTGAGAGACATTTGGGTAGTTTTCGCTTGGTACTACAGCAAGTAGCTTTGCTATGAACATTGTTGTTCATGTCTTTTGGTGAATATATTTATGTATTTCTGTTAGGTATATTCCTAGAGTTGGGAATATGACCCAGAAATATATATATATATTTACACATATGTACATTGACATGTAGATATATATAAATATATATAGTTACATAATATTAAAATATTTTAAAATACATAAACTTATTCAGCTTTAGTAGATATTGCCATAACCATGGATGACATATTAAAAGATAATTTGGGGGGGCACCTGGGTGGCTCAGTCGTTAAGCGCCTGCCTTCAGCTCAGGTCATGATCCCAGGATTGAGCCCCGCATTGGGCTCCCTGTTCTGCAGGAAGCCTGCTTCTCCCGCTACCATTCCCTCTGCTTGTGTTCCCTCTCTCGCTGTACTCTCTCGCTATGTTTCTCTCTGTCAAATAAATAAAATCTTAAAAAAAAAAAAAAAAAAGATAAATTTGGATGCTGAGTAGAGAATAGAGTATGGTAGTGGAGGGTGGCAGCAAGAGTGAAAATGGAGAGTGGCGTCTGGGTGGATCAGTCAATTGGGCGTCTGCCTTCCACTCAGGTCATGATCCCGGCATCCTAAGATCGAGCCCGGAGTAGGGCTCCTTGCTCAATGGGGAGCCTGCTTCTCCCTCTGCCTGCTGCTCCTCCTGCTTGTACTCTCTCTGTGACAAATAAATAAAATATTTTTTAAAAATAAGAGTGAAAATGGAGAGACCAAACAGGAGTCTCTTATAATAGTCCTAGTAAAGGTGACAGTGGCTTCAACTAGGGTAACAAGTGAGGAGGTGGAGGGGCACCTGGGTGGCTCAGTTAGTTAAGCGTCTGCCTTCTGCTCAGGTCATGATCCCAGGGTCCTGGGATCAAGTCCCACATTGGGCTTCCTGCTCATCGGGCTCCCTGCTCCCTCTCCTCCCAGCTCCCTCTCCTTCCTCCTTCCTCTCCTCCCTGCTCATGTTCTCTCTCTATCTATATTTTGAGATGACAAAAATAAATAAATAAATAAATAAAAATCTCTCTCTCTCTCTCTCTCAGAAAAATAAAATCTTCAAAACAACAAGTGAGGAGATGGAGAAAAGCATACTCATACAGGATGCATCGTACAAGTAAAGCTAACAGGACCTGCTGATGAATTAGATGTGGCGAGAAAGGAAAGAGAGGAATCAAGGCTGACAGTTCAATGTTTGGTCTGAACAACTAAGTGGATAGTTGTCCACAACTGAGGTGGGGAAAAGCAGGAAAATGACAGGTGTATGGAAGAAACAAGAATCCTGGTTTGGCCACATTAAGCTTCAGATGCCTATTCGTTACCAAGTAGGAATATCAAATACGCAATCAGAGCTCAGTGAAGATGTTAGGACTGGAGATACAAATTTAGAACCATCAGCATACAGATGGTATTTATAGCTATGGACGTGGGTAATACCTCTTAGGGAGAAAGTGTAAGTGGAGGATAATAAAGGATGTAGGAACCAGTGAAGGAAGAGCCAGTGAAGGAAATAGGTCACCAGTGAGGTTGAGGGAATGTTGGAAGAACAGTTTGCCATGTATGTTTTAAAAGGTAGAGTGGTTCGCGGTGCCTGGGTGGCTCAGTCGGTTAGGTGTCCAACTCTTGATTTTGGCCTATGATTTTGGGTCATGATCTCAGGGTTGTGGATTGAGCCGCGTGCCGGATTCCACGTTCAGTGGCAAGTCTGCTTGAGATTGTATCTCTCCCTCTCCGTCTGGCCCTCCCCCTGCTCGCACACTCTCTAAATAAATAAATAAAATCTTTAAAAAATTTTTTTAAAAAGGCGGAGTGGTTAATGTGTGCCACTAACACACTAATGTGTGCCTAACAAAAACTACTTCGGTGAGAACGTGGGAGGGACAGCCTGATGGGAGTGGACTGGAATGAGTGCGAGATGAAGTAGAGTAAGAGACAATAATATCACTCAAGAAATCTTGGCATGGAGAAGAGCACAGAAATGGACGGATAGCTATAGCGGAATCTGGGTCCATTTTTCTCAAGATGGGAGAAATCTGTCATGTTTGGAAATTATCCAGTAGAGAGGGAAAAATGTAATAAAGGAGAAAAAATGGAAAATCACAGGAGCACAGACCTAGAGAAAGTGAAGTGTATGGGATTCAATGCATGAAGAGTTGATTTTGATGGGATCTTTCCTCTAATGAAAGAGGAGTAAAGGCAGAAAGTACTTGAGGGCTGACAAACTTAGCGGGGAGAGGAAGTTCTCATTTGCTTCTGTTTCCTCAATGAAGAATGAGCCACAATTATAAACTGGATGTGGTGGAGGAGCAATAGTCAAGGATTAGGGAAATGAGAAAGCATGACAGTCATTTGGAGTGTAGGAGAGTACACTTGTCAGGGGCAAGTAGTAGGCTCTCTGCAGTGCTGTGCACCCATTTGAGATTTGTGGACATGAATTTAAAGCGGTACTAGTCATCAGTAATCACATTTGATTCATAAACACCAGAAATGAATAGAGTTTGTTAAATGTAGCAGCCCTCAGCAATTGTTCACTGAACAAATAAATAAATAAATGAGTGGAGTATTATATAAAACATTTGGATAGGGAAAGAGAAAGGGAAATAAAGGACGAATGTGTGTCCATCTTCTTACAACCTACCTAAAGACAAAACACAATTATTTGAGAACAAAGCCACATTTCAACAAACACAAACATATTAAGTTTTCAACTTCGAGTTATTAATTCTGAAAAAAAAATGCAGGGTCATTTCCTACTTAAAATAGGATGAAGTTAATTTGGGAAAGCATTCCTGAGGTTAAGTTCCAGACCAGAGTTTGGAAGTTACTAGGTACAAGCGTTAACAGAAAGCAGAGGTAAGGGGCGCCTACGTGGCTCATTGGGTTAAGCCTCTGCCTTGGACTCAGGTCATGACCTCAAAGTCCTGGGATCAATCCCTCTGCTCAGTAGGGAGCCTGCTTCCTCCTCTCTCTCTGCCTGCCTGCCTCTCTGGCTACTTGTGATCTCTGTCAAATAAATAAATAAAATTTTAAAAAAAGAAAACAGAGGTAAAAGAGAGAAAACCAGTAGACATTAATAAGCAAGATGGGTAGTATGGGCTTGTGCTGCATATAGTCCCTCTTTTTTTTTGTTTTTAAAGATTTTATTTATTTGAGAGAGAGAGTAAGAGAGAGCATGAGAGGGGAGAAGGTCAGAGGGAGAAGCAGACTCCCCATGGAGCTGGGAGCCCGATGTGGGACTCAATCCCAGGACTCCGGGATCATGACCTGAGCCGAACGCAGTCGCTTAACCAACTGAGCCACCCAGGCGCCCTGCATACAGTCTTGAAGAAATGGAAAAGGACCTAGAGTTTGGAAACAACGATGATAATAATTATATAGTTTAAGGAGTAACCTCTTCATGCTAAGCACTAACAGGTAACTTAGTTGACAATAGCTGCTATTTATCCCTGCCTGTGTCCACACACTGTTAGTTCTTTTACATATTTATGATTTCCAATATTCACAAACACTCCACCGAATTACAATTTATTTATTTATAATCAAAATTCCTTTTCACAGATGAAGGAATTGAGACCCAGCATTTCAGTCATTTCCCCAAAATATCAATGGTAAGGAGCTGAGGAAGGATTTGAACCAAGGTCTCTGATTCCAAAGGCCACAGTCAATGGCACTTTAATTGTGTATTCCTGCCATTTCCTTTGGGCTTAACACAGAGGCCTTCCCAGGATAAAGGCTGAGCAGCAAGAATGACTCCAAAATGTAGATCAGACAACCTGCCTTCCTTCTTAATCCAAATTGTTTAACAATCCTCCCCACCCAACTCCTATCCCATGCTCGCTATTGTTCAATTTCTTCATCAGGACAACCTCTTTCCTTCCCCAGGCCATTTGCCAGTGCTGCACTGTACCTTTCAAGGCTCTTCCCTGCACTCTTCCCATGCTAACTCCTTTATATCCTTTAGATCCTAGTTTGCCACTTCTAACTAAAATAGACCCCTGGTGTTCTCTACCTGTCATCTCTTTCCTAACATTTATCAAATTTTGCAATTATGTTGTCGGGTTACTTTCTGGTGTCTTTCGCCAGTACTAAGACCCAGGAGGTGAGAGAAATTGAGTCTTGTTTAAACTTCGACTTCCCTGAGATATGCTTTTCTATTTTTTTAAAAAAGATTTTATTTATTTATTTTGAGAGAGAGAGAGCACAAGCAAGGGGAAGAGGCAGAACCAGAGAGAGAAGCAGACTCCCCGACTCAGGACTTGATCCCAGGACACGGGGATCATGACCCCAGTCAAGGGCAGAGGCTTAACCAACTGAACCACCCAGGTGCCGGGAGATGTGCTTTTCAACACAGGAGTCACTAGCCACATGAGGAGCCTCTGAATTAAGATCTACAGTAAGTGTAAAATTCACACTCGATTTCAAAGACTGGGCATGAAAAAAGAATGTATAAGATCTCATTCATATTTTTATATTGATTACATATTGAAATGATAATATTTGGATAAGCTGGGTTAAATCTATGATTAAAATTATTTCCACCGGTTTTACCTTTTAACGTGGTTACTAGATAATTGTTACTCACATAAGTGCCTCGCGTATTTCTAGTCTCTGGGACAATGCTGTTCCAGGGCTTCGTACAGGGTCCTGCCCCCTCTTATTGCGCGAAATAACCAATGTTAAGAGACCAAATGAATGGATGAGTGAAGAGCTATGGTCTCTGCCTCTTATTAGGCAAATACATATGGCATCGTCCTGGAAGTCAGGAGATCTGGGTTCTGGTCCAGGTTCACTGGAAACACTATGCAGCCTTGGACAGGCAATGCCCCACTCTGGGTGTCAATTTGCCCATCAGGCAGCTGATCTCTGAGGTCTCGAAGTGTATGAGAGTAAGTGGCGGAGAAAGGTGGGGAAGCCCAGTACAACAGAACTTGGCCTCTGTTTGGCTCCTAACACTAGAGCTCCGGCCGACGGGAGGAGGCAGCAAGAATCACACACTAGAACCCCGAGCCCAGTGCCGGGGCTGCCGGCTTCCTCGGGCCGACGTCACTGGGGCGCGACGGCGTGGTCCTCCTGTCCTCGAGGCGGTAGCGGTTCAGAAGGTGCCCCCCACCCCCGGCGAGGGCGAGCAACAAGCTAACAGAAGGTCAAACAAAATTCGAGTCCCTCTAATGCTCCGTTTGCAGCAAACCACCCTCTGCCGCCCTCCTTCCCACTTCACCCTTACCCGGCACAGGAAGCCAAGGGCTAGGAGTCCGGCCCCCAGCGTCCAGTGCTGGACCCCACCGCGGCTGCGCAGGGCACGTGCGCCTCTCCGGAGTCCCGGCGATTGGCTGTGACGTAACTTCCGGCGTGAGCGGCGAAAGCCGGGAGGGCGAGCGAGAGAGCGAGCAGGCAGCAGGCAGCAGGCGGGCGGGCGGACGGCACGGAGGGAGGGAGCGAGCGAGCGAGCAGTGAGTGAGCCAGCGAGGGCGGCCGCGTCCCCAGAACAGCCGAGATTCTTCCCATCCCTCTGATCCCCTCCCCGGAGCCCACAGCGCCTCCGGTCTCCAGTGGAGCGGACACGGCCCGGCCCGGCCATGGCCTCGTTGCTGAAGGTGGATCAGGAAGTGAAGCTCAAGGTAGCGGCACCGGTCCGGGCCTCCTAACCCCTCGCTTCGATCCCCGAGCAGTCTGACCGGCTCCCCACTCCCCATGGCGTCTTTGTCTCCCTGGGGACACCAGCTCTGTGCTTCCGCTCAGCGCAGCCCAGCCCCCCACTCCCGGAGACGGCATCAGGGGAGAGGATAACATAGGGTGGCCTTCTGAACCGCGTCTGGTGGTAGGGAGCCCTGGGCAGACCTCCGCGGACACGTGGTGGACTCAGCACTTTAGGCCAGTGACAGCTGGAAGTCCCCCAGCCCAGCAACGTCCCCGCCTCCGGATGCTACTGCTGCTCTCTCTGCCCTTACCCTTGGTGTCAGACCTGCCTGGTATCCGAGGCTAGGTCTGGATGGGGGCTTGGCACGTTTGTGAGCTCACATCTCCCCTGTCTGCCTGCCTTTTGTTTGCTCTCAAATTCAGACAGCTTCAGACTCAGGGAGGGAGGGTGGGAGGGAAGAGAGGTGGGGGCTACTCTCAAGCCCCGCTTCCCTCTCCTGAGATGGAGAAATGGATCCTCAAAAAAATAAAGTATTTGCAGTCTGGGGGCCTCTCAGCTTCTCATTACAATTACAAGGTGAGGGGAAGACAGATGGATTTGGGTTTTCCCACCCTGCCGGTACCCCCTGTTGTCAGGTACTGACTTGCCGTTACTGATTTGCTCTCTTTGTTAATTTTAGGTTGATTCTTTCAGGGAGCGGATCACAAGTGAGGTGAGTGCAATAAATAAAAAATAAGCGTTGGTTGATAGTTCAGAATTTCCCAAAAAAAGAGATCTGTAGAGAGAGACCTTCCCACAGTTATTAATTGAGGTGTATTTTCCTTCATCTTTAGGCAGAAGACTTGGTGGCAAATTTTTTCCCAAAGAAGTTGTTAGAACTTGATAGTTTTTTGAAGGTGAGAGAGACCCTTTTCTTTTCTTCAAATCACCCCCCCCCCCCTTTTTTTTGGCTCTGGTCTTTCTGTCAAATGGGAGAAATCATGTGTTGATTCTATTTTGTTTTGTACAGTAAAACTCTCATTTCTTGCCCTTCAAATGAAATACTTCTTTGTTCATTTTGAAAAGACTAATTTGTTTTGGGGGTGGGTGTCTCTCTTTCAGGAACCAATCCTAAACATCCATGACCTAACTCAGATCCACTCAGACATGAATCTCCCAGTCCCTGACCCCATTCTTCTCACCAATAGCCACGATGGACTGGACGGTGTGAGTGTCCTGCATTTTGCTTTGTATTCTGAAGCAGTAGTTCCTCTATTCTCTGTTCCCTATTTCCTAGTCAGTTTGAACATGTACAGAGGAAACAGTGGGATTAGGATCTAGGAATGAGGGCTCTTACAGACCTGATGATTCCAGTATGCCACTTTTAGACCCTGATTTTCATTTATAGCATGAAGTGTATAACCTAATGCTACTCTGTCCTAGAGTGAGTTCCAAATAGGACTAATAGCTACAAGTTCCCTCAAGTTGTCTGGTCTGTCCCCGTGGCTCTAAGCAAGATTTTCTCACCTGTGTCAGTGTCTTGAGTATTGTTACAGGATGAGCAGTACTTGCTGTGTATTGGACTGCAGTCCCTGTCTTTGCTACGTCTCTTTAGCACCTAGAGCTTATCAGTTACTTGTCCACGTTTTATGACAACAGTAATAACACTGTATTGTTGTCTGAGTTACTGTCTCATTGAGAGAGCTTGCAATTCTGGAAAGTAGAAACTGTCTTAATCAACTTTGTATCCCTAGCACCTAGTTTTGTATCTGGTACATAGCAGGTACTAAGTACATGTTTGTTGACTGAATATTGTGCTTCTTTGTGGAACCAGAAGATGTGTACCTATTCCCTTAATGATCCTCACCCTGCATTGATTGGTTCGTTTTTCCTGTTGTTTATAGTATCCACCCCTCCCCCCAAACTGCTTAATATGTCAGTTGATAGGTTGATCTTCCCAACTAGAGTATAAGTTGCTTTGTGGCAAGAATCTTTTCCTTAAAGTTCTATGTGTGCTTAGTAGATTGTGTATAAATTAAAGCAACCTGTGGGGCCAGAGAAGAGATTAGGCTTGCCCAAAAGGGTAACTTGTGACGGGGACATGGATGTCAAGAGCAGGCTGATTCTTGTCTCTGTACCCTTAGCCCACTTACAAGAAGCGAAGGTTGGATGAGTGTGAAGAGGCCTTCCAAGGTGAGAGCCTGCCCTACCCCACCTACTTCCTGGCTTGCAGCCCCGGGCAGGAGGATTGCTCTGGCAGTCTCTGGCTAGGAATCAAGATCAGATTTGATTTTCCAGAGTTCGCATTCCCAAGTTCTCCAAACATGGTCATTATTTAGCACCCGAAACCTAATGTCACAGTAAACAGGGAGGGCTAGGGGCGCCTGGGTGGCTCAGTCGTTGGGCGTCTGCCTTCGGCCCAGGTCAGATCCCGGGGGCCTGGGATCGAGCCCCGCATCGGGCTCTCTGCTCTGCAGGAAGCCTGCTTCTCCCGCTACCATTCCCTCTGCTTGTGTTCCCTCTCTCGCTGTGTTTCTCTCTGTCAAATAAAAAAAAAAAAAAAAAAATCTTAAACAGGGAGGGCTCGACTCAGTGCGGACTGTCCAGGGAGAGAGGTTGGAGGTGGCTGCACACCTTAGGTTTTTCAAAGAAGTCCAAGTTCCACGTTATTTTCTCTTTTTCAGTAATCGTTGCTACATTAAATCTTTAAAGCATGTTTTCATTTCCTCGTTTTTCAGACTTTTGGCATACTTAAGACGCTCATGTGTTAATCCATTTTCTTTTTCTGATTCTGTTGGTGGGGTCATGGTTTGTAGGTAGGATTGTGACAGATAAAAGGCAGAGGTCATAGCATCTCACGGCTCTGGGGAAGAAAAGAGAAAGATGGGAGGTGGGGGTGTTAATGTCCTGCCCTCCACCCCAATCATTTGACCTTCTTCGTGTACCTGCCAGGAACCAAGGTGTTCGTGATGCCCAATGGGATGCTAAAAAGCAACCAGCAGCTAGTGGACATTATTGAAAAAGTGAAACCTGAAATCCGGCTGTTGATTGAGAAATGCAACACGGTGAGGCAGGGGCTAGTGACCCATGGGCTGACCCCAAAAAGCCTGGCTTGAACTATGAGAAATGTTGGATGTGGGGCAGAGGCGTGGAGGTGATAGAGGAGTTGGCCCATGAAGTATCTTGGCTCCCGTGCTCCTGGCTTCTGGCCCAACAGCATGGGCTGTACTTCATGGCTTTGGCAGAAAAGGCAAGGGTCCTCATGTGTATATATTGGTCCTCTTCACCCTTCAGGTCAAAATGTGGGTACAGCTCCTGATTCCCAGGATAGAAGATGGGAACAACTTCGGGGTGTCCATTCAGGTAACATGCTTGTATACAAACCGGAGAGGAAGGTTCAGAAGGTCTACTCTCCTTTTCACCCTGCTTTGTTTGGTTTCCCTTGGTCTGCTCTTTGGGTGACATGGAAATGACTTGACCTCAACACTTGGTTTTTTTGTTTCTTCTTTTTTTTTTTTTTAGGAGGAGACAGTTGCAGAACTAAGAACTGTTGAGAGTGAAGCTGCATCTTATCTGGACCAGATTTCTAGGTAGGGCTTCTTGGGCTTGGCCCAGGAATTGGGGACTGGTGACATGGCAAGCACCATCCAGGGTCTCCTGCAGCTTCCTCCTCTTCTCTCTCCTTTCAGATATTATATTACAAGAGCCAAATTGGTTTCTAAAATAGCTAAATATCCCCATGTGGTAAGTAAGGGCTTGGGGTCTGGGGGGTGGGGGTAGTGGCCGTTTCCTGGCAAGAGCTGCCTGTGGGTGGGCTGGCCTCAGGAAGTAGCCTTTCCTCCTCCCTCCTTTCAGGAGGACTATCGTCGCACTGTTACAGAGATTGATGAGAAAGAATATATCAGCCTTCGGCTCATCATATCAGAGCTAAGGAATCAATATGTAAGTAACCTTGGTCCCTGCCCACAGTCACCCTGGCCATTGGTCCTGGCGATCCTTGCCACTCCCTGGGATTTGAGATGGGGGATGGAGTGGGATAAAATGAAGAGGATAAATTCTCGTCAGCTAAGTGCTGAGAAGTAGGAGCTCACGGAGGGTGTGTAGCTGGGGATCTCCCTTTCTGTCTGGATGGCAGGGAGTGTGGTGCAGTATAGATGTGAAGATGCGGGCATTAGTGTCAGACAGGCTTGGGTTCAGAGCCACTTCCTGTAATCTGTGGCCTCAGGCAAGCTGTTGAACCTTAAACTTCAGTTTTTTCATCTCTGAGATAGAACATCGTATCTATGGCATGAAGATGGGTTTTTTTGTTTTGTTTGCTTTTTACAAAGATGGTTTTTTAAAATGAGTGAAATAGGGGTGCCTGGGTGGTGCAGTTGGTTAAGCATCGAACTCAGAATTTCGGTTCAGGGCACAAACATGCATAGTAGGATTGAGCCCTACATCGGGCTCCACACTCAGCCTGGAGTCTGCTCGAGGTTCTCTCCCCTGCCCCTCCCCTCACTCTTGTGCATGCGTGGGCTCTCTCTCAAGCAAATAAATCTTAAAAAAGGAAGGAAGGGAGGGAGGGAGGAAGGGAGGAAGGAAGGAAGGAAGGAAAAAAAGAAAAGAGTAAAATAACACATTAAAAGACCCTCTACAATTGTTGGTTGTGTTAGGGGCTCAGTAGTTGTTAGACGCCTGGGGCCTGGGAAGTGCCCAGGTATCCCCGGTGTGCGGGTATAGAGAGGAGAGGCAACCCCCCTGAGCTGAGGTTCCAGTGAGTGAGATTGGGATTCTGCCTATGATTGCTTGGGCCTTGGCGGGGGGTGTCTGGTTTCTCTGGGAGGTCGGGGTGGAACAAATGCGATTCCCTGGCCTCTTCTCCCAGGTCACTCTACATGACATGATCCTGAAAAATATCGAGAAGATCAAACGGCCCCGGAGCAGCAATGCAGAGACACTGTACTGAGGCCAGGGCCAGGGCCAGGGGACTCTGTGAGTCTGGCTCAAGACCGACATTGCCTTGGTTTGTTACATGACTATCGTGATGGGGAAACTGGCTGGAAATAGTAATCACACCTCTCTCTGTTTTTAGTTAGAGTCTAATGAAACTCTCATGTAGTTCTGTGACGTGTTTACCTCTTTTTTCAGGCCTCAGGAACTCTTCTATTTCCTTCCCTAATGCCCCTCACCCGACCTGTCCTAATTTCTGGAGAAGTCCAGGTTCGCGTGTGCAGGATGTTGGCACAAGAACACTTGTGTTTTCTCTCCCTGCCCTCTCCCTCCTGTGTCTTGAGCTTTGTGTTTTTTTCCTTCTGTTGATTAGCTGATTAGAAGCTGAGGGAACTGGAAGGAAAGTGCTAGGTGTTTTTTAGGAACTAGGGCGGGGTGCGGTCCAGCTCCTCTCCTCCTATGTAAGGTTAGTGTCTCTTGCCACTGTGTGAGACATTTGATCCTCCCTCCCAGTTTCCCTGATGATAACTTAGGGTCTCCTATCCACATACATCCCACCTTGAACCTGATCATGACAAGAAACACCTTAGGCCTTCTGCCAAGTCCTTAGCTCCTTGAGATGTTTTTATAACTAGGATTTTCACGTACATATATGTGTGTGATAGACACATACGTACAGACATGCACGCACGCGCCTTCCTACTCCTTTACCTGATTTCCCCGTCCCATCGTCTGTGTTGTTTTCCTTTGTCCCGCAGCCCTACCCCCACCCCCATCCCATGAATTCTGTCACACACACATCATTCAGAAGGTGGTGGTCGTCTCAGTCCTCACCCACGGGGGCCCATCGTTCTGCTATTACATATATAGCCTCTTGGTGCCAAGAGGCCGGTGAGTTGGAGGAGAGCTGAGAGATGAGAATCAGAGGATCTGGGGAAGGCCCCTTCCTCTGTGACTCGGGTCTTTATGGGCGTTATTGCAAAGGCTGGTCCTCTGACTCCTGGGCGCCTCTTCCTTGGCCAGTTGTCAATTGGGGTGGGGCTGTCTGCAGCTGTGAGGGCCAGATGCTGCCGCTCCTGTTGGGCTTTCCTATGGGACAGATAGTTCTCTTATTTATAGTATTGTGCTTCCAAGGAAAGCAGCACCTGTGTGTATGTGTGTGTGCGTGCACACACATGCGTGCATGCATTGTGTGTATGTGGAAATCTGCTGGGCAAGTCAAAACCACAGAAGAGTTGCCTCCTATTCCTCAAATCTTCCCGAGATCTCCCTTGTTACAGCTTTTCTGCTAACCCTCATCAAGGCCCCACTTTTTTATTCTGCCGCTACTGGAGGGTCCGTATCTGCGGTCAGCCTGCCAGTGACTCTGTCTCTCAGTGTCTGTTTCTGACTTTTATTCTTCCTCTGTCTTCCTCCTGCCTTCAACCCCAATCACATTTCCACCCGGCCGCATCATTTTTACTCCCAGTATGCTATAGAGGAGTCCGGATGCTGTCTTCCCATGAATAGTTTTCAGTAACAAACCAATTGCATTTTAGTTGGGCAGTGCCCCTCCCTACCCTCCAGACCCCTTCCAGCTAAAACCCTACCCCCCCCACCATGTGTTTCTCAGTTTCCCTTTTTGTTTGTTGGATTATTCTGCTGCCCCTTCTCACTCTATCACCCTTGGATCGTAATGTAAAATTCTTTTACCATGTCAAGAAATTATTAAAAATGCAGGTACTTTGATCTCTTTTTAAAGCTGCAGACCCTGGTGCGATGCTCTGGTGGCTCGGGATGTAGCCACACTCGAGTGTGTGCATATGGGGACCCCCACCTCCACGTACCCCTCCAGCCACCCTATTGGGTGTTTTTATACCAGTTGAGCTGCCTCTTTTCTCTAAAATAATGGAAAGACTGAGGCTTCTGCCTACCAGGAGGCAGGGGTGGGTGCTTCGTTTGTGTTCAGTCTGAATTATGTGGAAGTTAGCTCTTCCCAAACCCAAGCTGCTTCTCTGTCTAACCTGCCGAGATTGCAGATCCTGCTCTCTCTGCCCGTTGATACCCATGAGCTGCCAGCAGAGGCTGCTCTAGTTCCGCATGTGGGGGTCGCCTGGTTTGAGGCACAGCCTACCCGGTCATTTTCTTGACCTTATACTGATTCTCCCCGCTGAATAGTGTCTTAAATTTCTGGAGGAGATGCCAGGGATTCCTGCTTTGGGTTTTCCAGTGACTTGGGAGGGCCGTCTAGGATCCCAGCTCTCTCTGAAATAAAGTTTCCTCAACCTCCACCTTGCAGAGTAGCCTTTTGATACCCAGTGATCCCCTCATTGTCTCTGCAAAGAGAGATTTAAGGTCTGGGACGGCGGAGGAACGTCTGCTGTCTTCTGTTTCAGACATCGGTAGCAGTCGCCAACAATTTTTGAACGCCTATCCTGTGTTAGGCTCTGTTAAGTGCTTTATGTGCATGACCACATTTAATTTTCATGAATCTGGGGTAGTTTGCTCTTTCGTTATAGATGAGGACACTGGAATTCATGAGAAGTAACTCCTCAGAGGTCCTACAGCATAGGGATCTGACCGCTGAGCCCAGACACTCACCTTTCCTTTCCTACTGACTAGCTAGAAGAGACCTGATCCTTTCACAAAGCCAGGGCTTGGCCTCTGGCAGCCAGCCAAGTACTAACTGCTGCACTGGGCTGTGGGTTGTGGGAATATTGGCAGGTGGTGCCTGCTAGGAGGCAGAGAAATGGATAGTAGTTCTGGTGCCTGCGAGTAGCATGCGGCACTTAATGGGGCGTCTGAGATTTGCATTCTCCCTCAGACCTATTCTGAGTGAAAGGTGGAGTTTAGAGTTAATCCACATGGCCCTCTAGTCTGGTCGGAGTAAAGGCAGCCAGGACTCCTGCCGGGCGGCTGCCAGGAGCTCAGGGGCAGGGGAGAGCCTGCGCACGTGGAAGGGGTGCCTGTAGCCAAACCACGGAACAGAAAATTGGAACAGAATTATATAAATTAAGGTCAGAAATTTCCTGTCCAGCCCACAGGGTGGAGTTTTCTCCATTCCTGTCCGTCCTACGGAATATAAGCCCTGATTTGATGTCAGTAACTGGAAGGAGCCGCTGGTAGGACTCCTCTCTGAGCGTTCCGCATTCACCATGAATCTCAAGGTAGTCCTCGTGTTCCTGGCACTGTCCCTCATTACCATCTTTGCCCTGGCCTATGTCTTGCTGACCAGCCATGGTGGCTCTAGCCAGCCTCCCCGCTGCCCCTCCGTGTCCCCCAGTGCCCCGCCCCGGACGCACCCCAGCCAGAGCCAGCTGTTTGCAGACCTGAGCCCAGAGGAGCTGACAGCCGCGATGAGCTTCCTGACCCAGCAGCTGGGGCCAGGCCTGGTGGATGCAGCCCAGGCCCGCCCCTCGGACAACTGCGTCTTCTCGGTGGAGCTGCACCTGCCCCCCAAGGCCGCCGCCCTGGCCCACCTGGACAGGGGGAG
>CM053619.1:31645851-31674066 GCA_028646535.1 Procyon lotor
CGGAGCTGGGAATCCTAGGGATGTGTCAGCTGTGTTACTTTCTACCCAGAGGCAAAAGGAAGAAAATTGAATTTCTTCTCCACAGTGAACGGTTCGGACTCCTTGACGAGGGCATGCGACCAGAATCCCATCTTTTCTCCTCTGTCTCCCCACCTAACCTCCTCCTTCCACCTCAGCCTGTCAGCAACGCTGCCCTTGACTCCTGCTTGATCCTCCCTCCTGACCAAGGCAAATGAATGAGCCTTTCGAGAGAGAGGTAATTTAGGCAGAATTGATTTGAAAGCCCCAGTGGCATAAATCAATTTCCTTTATTTTGGTTATGTCTTCAGCCGACCAGGGCCCCTCCTTTGGGGTCCATTTCCCGTCCCCTCCCAACCCCTCCCATACAAGGACTGCGAGGGAATGACAGCAGCAGCATCCCTCCCTACAGACTGCAGTGACACCTCCAGGGACACCCTGCGCTGGACCTCCAAAGGGTTCCTTTGTTTAAGGAGCTTAGGGTGAGGCTCCCTTGCTCCTGACAGGTATCAGGGTTGATTTAGAAAAAGCTGATGCAAGCAGCCTATCTTTGATCTCATCTCTTCAAGCTTTGCCAGCAGGATCCCCAGGCACGGTGGTCACCAAACTGTCCTCTCAAGAACTATGCCCTCTCTCCTTTACTACACAGTATGCTTCTAAGAACTTCCACAGGGCAAATGACCCCACACATAATAACTTGTTGAGTTATTGAGTAATAACTTGCTGAGTTAATTCCTCACTTTGGGGGATGGCTGAACAGAACCCGTGTTAAGAAAAAGAAAACACCTGGAGAGGATTCTGCCCACCTTGGACTCTTTCATCTGATTTCCAATTAGTTACAGTTTCATCTGATTTCCAATTAGTTACAATTAGTTACAAAACTAATTTGGGAGGCCTGTAAGACTCCATCCTTGAGGGAAAGGAATCGGGGAAATAATTTGATGAAAGATAAGAAAAGTGCTGGAGAAGGGTTCAAGGAGGGAAAGAGCTACCCTCAATTTTTATTTGGGGCTGAGCCTCCTGGGAAGCAAGGGGAAGAGAAGATGAAGTTGGAATGTTTCATTGTCTTCATTGAGAGGGGATAATCTCACGCTATTACCCCAGTACCATTATTTCCACACAAAATATCTAATAAACCGAAAGTTCTCAACCATGAGTGATTTTGCCTCCCAGATGATGCCTGGCCATGTCTGGAAACGTTTTTTGGTTCTCATAACTGGAGAGGTTGCTGGTGGTGGTATCTAGTAGGTAGAGCCTAGGCAGGCGGCTAATCATTCTAGAAGGCACAGCCCCCCCCCCCCAATAGCAAAGAATTATCTGCCCCCAAAACGTTCATAGTGCCAGCACTGAGAATCCCCATAACAAACCCAAGAGAAAGGAGAATGCAGCACAGCTTGCCTGGAAGCATGTTCTCCAATGAATGTTTTTCAACCCAGCATCAGAGCACTGCTTTGCAAACGGGTCCTTTTGTGCCCAGCAGCCCCTCCTCCAGTCCTGTCGCAAGTGGGAGATTTATCGTGCTAAATTCTAACATCTTTCCCTCCAAAAAGTCGACTTGTTAAAGTAACTGGAGTCCTTGTGTCTGGGTGCCTGTAGGTAAAACCAGTCTTGCCTCCAGGCTTTTTGTAGAGACCCCGAAGCTGAACGTGTTGTGGGTGTCCCCAGATGTGGCCATCATTAAATACAGGAGAGGGGTATGGATAGACTGAGAGTTTCAGCTAAAGAGTTAGGGGGATGCGAGCCAGGTCTCGCCGGGAGCCACAGAGAATGAGTTTGGTAGACAAACTGTACTCCCCCGGAAAGGCTCTGGATGTATTTAACATTGTTAAATCACCAGAGAGAGGAATGGTAAAACAAAACACATTCTTACATGGACAAACAAAGAACGTAGTTAAGACACACTGCATAACACTGGGTTTAATTCCCCCGAGCTTGGGCTCCGTTTATTTAAAGAAGGCAGAAGAGATACATACTTACTTGGTATCTCATTGCTGCAAAAGTCAGTGTCCATTACTGTTGGTACAAACTCCTGTTTTAATTTTGTTAATTGCTAATGAAGAAAATTCTAATTGGATTGTGTCTCACTGCCCAAATTAAGGTTGAGAAAGGAAAAATGTCAATCCCAGGTCAAACAGCCTTCTGATGATGATGATAAGAATCTACCAGAAGGGGCGCCTGAGTGGCTCAGTCGGTTAAGCCTCCGACCCTTGGTTTTGCCTCTGGTCATGATCTCAGAGCCCTGGGATGGAGCCCTGGTCGGGCTCCGTGTTAGGCACAGAATCTGCTTGTCCCTCTTCCTTCCCCTCTGCCCCTCCTCCTGTACCTCTCTCTCTCTCTCTAAAATACATAAAATCTTAAAAAAAAAAAAAAAAGATTCCACTAGAAAAATTGATTTTAAATGATATGTAAACTTTAATAATAAATAGTCTATTCCAGCGAACATGTTATGTTTCCTTGCTTTCTAGTTGTTAAATATTAACTCCTACTCGAGATAAACTATTAAAAGCAAAAACAACCCTGAACTTGCCACAAATACTTATCCATCTCCTTCCTGTTTTGTACAGCTCCTTGGTTTAATGTCCTCTTAGGTGGTTTTTTTTTTTTTTAATTTTATTTATTTATTTGAGAGAGAGAGAGCGAGAGCAGGGAGAGAGACAGGAGGGACAAGCAGACTGCGCTGAGCACAGAGCCCATCGGGGGGCTCAATCTCAGGACCCTGAGATCATGACCTGAAAGGAAATCTGAGGTTTCCCTGAGGGGGCCACCCACGCTCCCCTCCCCTTAGTCTCTTGATATGACTGTCCTGTTTCCTCCTCTGAACTCTTCCCAGCTTTGAAAAAAAGAAGTGTCAATCTGCTCTTGACCTGACTCTGTAATAGTAACTGGAGAATTGGTGTAACTTTTTTGTAGATGTTCCTTTGGCAGCTCCGATTTATTCTGGCTTCTGAAATCCAATTCCCTCCCCTCTCCCCATGAAGAAAATAGGTCCCTGCCACTTGGCTGCTTATGGGTGAGCCCTCAGCAAGGTCTGGGGACTGATCTGCCAGGGGACAATGGATGGATTCCAGGCAGGTTTTCCCACCCAGCACATCTCTTTCATACCAGCAGCTGTCCAGTCCTTCCCAGACATCTCTAGATTGTGGAGCAAAGGGTTCTGATGCCAGAGTTCACATTTTCCTGTGTCTTGGCACATACTTATGAAGATTTCCTGCTGCAAAACAAAACCGATTGCTTGATTGATATTATAACTGTGTCCTTTACATGCTCAAGTAACTGTTTTAGACTCACCAAATGGTCAGACCCCAGAATGTCCTGCAATTGACATTGTAATTCACATGCAACTTCACAGAAGAGTTAGCAGACTCACCTCTAAACTACATCTTTCCTTCCTCAGAACTCACTTCCAGACTTTTTGTGCAACAGAGCATTTTACAGAGATGTTAACTTTCCATGTGGTGTTCTTTGTCACATAAAATAATTAAATCCACACATTCCCTAGAGCCAGCAAAGGCTGCATTCCTGTTTTTAAAATCGGTCACTGGTGTTTCCTTATGTTACTATACCATAGTTTGGCGAACCATTTCCTTATTTGGCATTTGGATTGTTTGGATTATAAATAGCACTGCATGGACATCTTTGCACAAATTACATTTTTTCCCTTTTGGGTTATTTCCTTGGGGTATAGTCCCAAAACTGGTATTACTGGGTCAAAGGTTTGAAAAGTTTCATAGCTCTCGTTACCCATTGCCAGAATATTCTTGAGACAGACTGTGGTGTATTTGAGCTCTTGAAATGTTTAACTGGGTTTCCCACGATACACAACATGAGTAACTGGCATTTAACTTCTCATAGTCTTCAGTGAGGGAAGGAGTTACAAAATTTCAAAACAAAACAAAAGCGAAGACAGCAGCACTCTTGGTGGAGTCAGAGAGGAGCTCTCTTAGGTTAACTTGGTGAAAATGTCCACCACAAGTGCTCAGTAAAGTATCTGTGTTCCAGGCAGAACAGAGAACAACGCCCAAGTTGTCGAGTACCGTCAGCTCCTAGCTGAGGCTGAGTAGTTTCAGCAGGAATTGAAAGCCGGCACTTGGTGAGCCGGGTGGGGAGAGACATAGAAAATAAAAAGAAGGGGCGCCCAGGTGGCTCGGCTGGTTATGCGTCTGGCTTGATTTTGGCTTACGACATGATCTCAGAGTCGTGAGATCGAGCCCAGAGTGGGGCTCCGTGCTCAGCGGGGAGTCTGCTTGGGTTCTCTCCCTCTCCTTCTGCTTCCCACTCATGCTTACTTTCTCTCTTCTCAAAAAAGAAAAGAAGGGACGCACTCTGCTATCATGGCTGCCTCTATGGTGACGGCGGCAGCACAAAGAGAAATAAGCTGGTTCCGATTCGGATTATTTACCTCCTGAAAGTGACTTCGAAGAACTGTGATGTTTGAGGACCTTGGGATCCTCAGTTTAAGAATCAAAACCAAACCAAAACAAAAATAACCCACTGAGTCATCCTTGCCATCTGGTTCCTCAGGCTAATAATAGTGGTGCTGATGGTGGCCAAGAACACGCACCAAGTACAATGTGCCCGTCACTTTTCTGGAGGCTTTACCCACAATAAGCTATTTCATCTCGACTTCCATTCTTATGCCCACTTTGCAGATGAGAAAACAGAATCAGAAAGCTAAGAAGCTTCGCCGAAGTCGCAGAGCTAGTAAATGTCCGAGCCAGACTCAAACCCAGACAGCCGACCACCAATGAATGGCTTGTGCTCTGACCAGGGCACCGGACTGCTTCCGGGCAGCAAGAGAAAACAGGCTCCGGGATGGTTCGATGAAGCACTAGAATATCCGACTGTGGGCTCTCTTAAACACTTCTAAATATTTCAAACTATTTCTGTTTCCTGTCTACTCATCTAAGTTGAAACAATATTATTCAAACACATTTTCTTCAAATTTAAATTTTATGTGTCTCCGGGCACCTGGGTGGCTCAGTCGGTTAAGCCTCTGCCTTCAGCTCAGATCATGGTCTCAGGTCCTGGGATTGAGCCCCGTATGGGGCTCTCTGCTCAGCAAGGACCCTGCTTCCCCCTCTCTCTGCCTGCCTCTCTGCCTACTTGTGATCTCTCTCTCTCTGTCAAATAAATAAATTTTTTAAAAAAAATTAATTATATGTGTCTCTCTCTTGTGTTACATATATATGGATATATAGGATATATATAGGATATATGATCTAAAGATCAAATATGATTTTTAAATGCCCAAGAAGGACTGAATGGAAATACACGAAAAATATCAACATTGACTATCTTTAGGTGGTGGAATCCTGGGTATTTTTTCTTCTTTCTATATTTCTTTCTTTTTTAAAAAAAATATGTTATTTGTTCATTTGAAAGACAGAGAGAGAGCATGAGTGGAGGGGAGAGGCAGAGGGAGAAGCAGACTCCCTGATGAGGGACTCGATCCCAGGACCCTGGCATCATGACCAGAGCCCAAGGCAAATGCTTAACCATCTGAGCCACTCAGGTGCCCCTTCTTAATTGTTCTAAGCATATGTTACCTTTTTCCTTACTCTGTATTTTGAAAAAAATTCAAAAAAAAAGGAAGGGCAATGAACCTCTTTCTACCCTTCCTCTGAATCACTAACTATTCACATTTTTCCATATTTGCCTGTCTCTCAATATATACATGTGTGTGTGCGCATACATTTTTAAAGGATTTTATTTATTTATTTGACAGAGAGACAAGCAAGAGGAGAGGCAGAGGGAGAAGCAGGCTCCCTGCTGAGCAGGGAGCCCGACAAGGGTCTCCATCCTGGGACCCTGGGATCATGACCCGAGCCAAAGGCAGACGCTTAATGACTGAGCCACCCAGATGCCCCTATGTATATGTATTTGATCAGTCATTTAAGGATAATTTGCCAACATCACGACTCCTATATGCTTCATGTGTTTCTTAAGAACATGGACATTCTCTTACATAACAGTAACATGTGTTTTTTTTTTTAATCCCAAAAATCTCAGCTTAAGAAAAACAAACCAAGGGCACCTGGGTAATGCCATCGGTTGAGCCTCCAATTCTTGATTTGGGCTCAGGTCATGATCTCAGGGTCAAGGGATTGAGCCCACATCAGGCCTCACACTGAGTGTGGGGCCTGCTTGGGTTTCTTTTCCTGCTTGCACATCTGCTCTATCTCTCTCTAAAAAAATAAATAAATAAATAATTTAAAAAAGAAAAACAATTAACAATAAACTAAAGATTTTCTGTTTCATTACCATGCACTACAAGTTAAATGGCCTTTCCTAGCTCACTGAAGCTCACTTGCCCTGACTAATCTTTATCCACCTGCCCAGCCGTACCCCATCTCCACTGGGGAACTTTCCAGAACACTCCTGACTCCTTGACATCACTGAACCTCAGTTTCCTGTCAACGTTTTGAGTGTCTTGGTACCAATCTATGCACTTCCTTCCTTCTCTGAAAGCCAATAGGTTGCTTATTTAATTACTGTAACACTTAGATTAGTTTAAAATTAATATCATTATTTTATTACTGTAATGGAAATTTTAAATTCCTGAAGGTTTTTAATTATTTTTTCATAAAATGTCTTATAATTACGACTTAGGTAAATAGGGTCTCGCTTTCAATTTAATGATTTGTCAACTAAATAATGTATTCATTTAACTCGCATTTATTGAGCATCTACTACACCTTAGGCATTGTTGGAGTTAAAGTAGCTGGCACTTTTGAGCAATTAACATGTCCCAGGTACTTCACCTGGACACCTGAGTTAATCCTCACAACTATCACCATTCTCATTTTCCAGATGGGTAAACAGAGAAGTTAAGTAATTTGCCCAAGGTTGCACAGCTAGCCAGAATTCCGAGGCAGGCGATCTGCCTGTCTGGAACGCTGGGAGGCACCAGGTAATACTGTGGGCGTGCCCCAGGGGAGGCTCATCTGTGGGGCCAGCAAGAACACCAGCACTTGTGAGACAGTGGGGATGCTTGCCTTAGATGGGGTTGGTTGTGGTCGAGGAAGAAACCCAAAAGGCAGTTCCATTTCCCCTGCTTCTGGGCATTAGCAGTTAAAGCAGGTAACAGCGAGAAAAGTATGCCTCTGCGTGGGTAATTATTTCCATAAACACTGACAATGGAGTCTTGGCCTTACTTAACTGAGCTTCCAGGATATTCTTGGTGTTTCTGCTCCCTCTGGCCACTCCTCCCGTCTCCTCTGCCAGCTTGCTCATCCTCCTTCACCTTGGCTTTCCAAGTGTCCGGGACTCAGGCTCTGCTCAAGCCTCATTTCCCTCCCGTCCTATCCAAGGTTAAAATTCCTGTCTGCGCTGTGTATCTTCTGTTTGGCCCTTTGGCCTCCTGCTTGGGGCTGGATGGAATACATCAGGCTCCTTTCCCTGGGCTTGCACTGGGGGTTTACAGAAGAGAGCTACAAACAAGAGACAGGATGGAGAGACAGAGAGACCAGGGTATTTATTCCTGCGGGGTCACTGAGCAGCGGATCCTGCACCCTTTTTAATTGATTTCCATCAACCCTACCCACACTGTTATTAACAACATCCTTCTGACACTCTCCACAAAGTATCCAGCTGGGGCAAGCCCTCTGCTTCCCGCAGGGGCCTCTGCCTAATCCCCAGGGACTGTCTCATCAATAGCCCCCATCCCGACCAATGTCCACTGTTTTCCAGCGCCGTGCGTTCAAATACTCATTCCACTTCTCTACCTGGATTTCTCACAGGTGCCTCAAAGCCTCAAACGCAGGACATACAAACCCGGCGTGGTATAATAATCTATATGGTCTTTGTCCCGTTTCTGGCACAGAGCTCCTAAAACCCTTGGAATTTCTAGGTGATAAGAGTGATAAAGCTGTCTTGATGTTCATAACAAATCCCTTTGAACCACATCCGAGTCCATGTTAATGAGGTGACTTCTGGAAAGCACCTAAGGAGAGCCTGCGGGGGAGGAGGGGTGCGGGGGGAGGGGGGAACCAGCCATGTGAGTATCATGGGTTGGAACTTGCCATCCTCCTGCTGTGACCTTGGGGGGGAGGGACTGGAGGTTGAATCAGTCGCCAACGGCCCATGATTTCACAAATTGTGCCTAAGTGATGAATTCTCCATAAAACCCCAAAGAGATGGGGTTCAGGGAGCCCCTGGGCTGGTGAACACGTGGGGATGCGGGGAGAGTGGTGCACCCCAAAAGGGCACGGAAGCTCCCACCTTTCCCCCACACCTTACCCCATGTCTGTCTTCCATCTGGCTGCTCCTGAGTTCTATCTTTTTTTTTTTTTTCTGAGTTCTATCTTTTTATAATAAAATAATAAACTGGTAATTCGGTAGGTAAAATATTTCTCTGAGTTCTGTGAGCCATTCTAGCAGATTAATCCAACCCAAGGAGGGGGTCGTTGGAACCACTGATCGGTGGATCTGTTGTCAGTCTGTCAGAAGCACAGGGGATGACCTGCACTTACCAATGGCATTGGAAGGGGGTGGGGGGTGGGTCTTGTAGGACTGAACCCTTACGCTACGGGATCTGACACTCCAGGTAGACAGTGCCAGAATCGACTTGAATTGTAGGACACCCAACTTGTATCCTGGAATTGCTTATTGGATGTGTGGGCAAACAAGCCTCTCCGCACACTGGAATTGGGTCCAGAACCCAAATAGTGGGGGATGGGGATAATTACTAAAGGGTGAGGGATTTCTATGGGGAGGCAATAAAAATGTTTTAAAATTGATCTTAGTGGGGCACCTGAGTGACTCAGTCAGTTAAGCGCCTGACTCTTGATTTTGGCTCAGGTTATGATCTCAGGGTGGAAAGATCGAGTCCCGTGTTGAGCTCTGTGTTGGGTGTGGAGCCTGTTTGAGATTCTGTCTCTCCCTCTCCCTCTGCCCCTTCCCTCACCCACTCTCTTTCTTTAAAATAATAAATAAATCTTTTAAAAAAGATTTTAAAATCTTTAAAAGATTTTATTTTATTATTTAAAAAATTTTAGGGGTGCCTGGGTGGCTCAGTGGGTTAAAGCCTCTGCCTTCGGCTCAGGTCATGATCTCAGGGTCCTGGGATCGGGCCCCGCATCGGGCTCTCTGCTTGGCGGGGAGCCTGCTTCCTCCTCTCTCTGCCTGCCTCTCTGCCTACTTGTGATCTCTCCCTCTCTGTCAAATAAAAAAAAAAAAAAAAAAAAAAAAACATTAAAAAATTTTAAATTTAGTAAATTTTAATAAATTGAAGTAAATTTAAAATAAATAAAATTAAATTTATTTGGTTTTATTTATTTTATAAAATATTTTAAAAGATTTTATTTCTTTATTAGAGAGCAAGTGAGAGAGAGAGAGAGAGAGAGAGAGCATGAGCTGGGAGAGGAGCAGAGGGAGAGGGAGAAGCAGGCTCTCCACTGAGCAGGAAGCCCCATGTGAAGCTCAATCTCGGGACTCCAAGAATATGACCCGAGCCAAAGGCAGATGTTTAATCCACTGAGCAACCCAGGCACCCAAATAAATAAATCCTCTTAAAAAATTTTTTTTAATAAAAATGAAATAAAAAAAATGAAATAAAATTAATCAGTGATTATTTGTTGTTTGTATAAAACAACAAATTGTATGCTTTAAATGGATGAATTTTATGGCGTGTGAATTACATCTCAATAAAGCCTTTACTGAAAAAAAATTCATTCTTTTTTTTTTAAAAAGATCCCATTTATTATAAAAAAAAAATCCCATTTATTTATTTGACAGAGAGAGACACAGCGAGAGAGGGTACACAAGTAGGGGGAGTGGGAGAGGGAAAAGTAGGCTTCCCACTGAGCAGAGAGCCCGATGCGGGGCTCGATCCCAGGACCCTGGGATCATGACCTGAGCCCAAGGCAGCTCAATGACTGAACCACCCAGGTGCCCCTGAAAAAATATTCTTTATAGGACCTCCATGAGCCAGCTTGTTCTGGGCCTCACATACCTTGCCCCCTCACCTGGAGCCAGGTACACAGCCTACCCCAGCCTCCTCCTGGCTTTTGCCCACACCTCTTCTCAGAACTCTGTCCCCACTTCACATATAGGTCCCTCTCTAGTCCATATCACTTCCTCAAGGAAACCCCCTTGCCCACCTACCCTAAGCCCAAATCAAGAGCCTGGACGGGCTCCCATGCAATCCGCCTTCGCCCTCCTCCCCAGTGTTTCAGTCTGTGATTCTCTGAGTCATGTCTGTCTTCCCCATGAGCCTCATAGCCCCACGAAGGCCACGCCATGCCTACTTTGATCACCATTGTGAATGACATCAAGGAAGCCAGAAGGAGGCCTCATCTTTGTGGGGTTTTTTTGTTATTTTATTTTATTTTATTTTTTTAAGATTTTATTTATTTATTTGACAGAGGGAGAGAGATCACAAGTAGGTAGAGAGGCAGGCAGAGAGACGAGGGGAAGCAGGCTCCCTGCAAACAGAGAGCCCGATGCGGGGCTCGATCCCAGGACCCAGAGATCATGACGGGAGCCGAAGGCAGAGGCCCTAACCCACTGAGCCACCCAGGCGCCCTCAGTGCGTCTTTGTTGAATAATAACGGACAATATATGGCTCTTCACTGAAGAGCTGGAAAGCCAGCTAACAAATTATAGATGAGCGGAATTTAGCACCCCACACATGACTCAATAAAAAGACATTCTCAGGCAACCCAGCTGAAAATTAAAAAGAGGCTGAAAACCCAAAGGATAAGGCAGGCTTATGCGGAATAGAAACGCTGGCCTCTTCCCAGGAGAAGCTGACTCCCCAGTAGGTGGGGGACCACCTCTCTCAGCCACTCATTCTTGGAAGTCATGACTAAGCCTTGCTGCTGTTTTGCAAGATAGAGACTCACCCTCCCAGGTCCTAGGATAAGAGAGAACGTTAACTGAATCTTGCTGCAGCCCGATGGGCTTTCCACGAAGGATGGAGGCTTTTGCCAGTGGTCAAAGACCTACTGGTGGCTCAACCGACTTTTACCACATTGCCTCAGCCCCGGTGACATTGCAGGTTCCTGTCACCTCTATGATGCTTTGGACATCACGAACACAGAGAAGACACACACAAAACACTGCAGTGATAACATAATTGTTGTTACACAAGTAATATTAATACCGTGATGTCAAGTTTCATCAGCAGCATTGCTAAATACACTTGTCTTATGTTCCCGCCTTCCCTTTCCAGGGTTGTTTGACACTCTTCTAAAAATTCAGAGCAATTTTTTTTTTTACCCCTCTATCTTTGTAGAGTTACAGTAATCATGCTTGCTTCGCCAAATCCCATGGTCTCCTTATTTGAATATGCAGTATTGACCAGGTCTGTTACAATTATTGTAAATATTAATTAATTAATTAAAATTTTAAAAGTATTTAAAAAATTTTAAAAAGTATTAATAAAACCTTATCATATCTCATTATGATTAACAGTGTGCTCCAGGCTCTAGAGAGATGTGATTCTCCACCTCTCTCCCTCTCTCTCTGTCCCTCAGCCCTGCTTGTGCTCTCCCTCCCTTGCTCTATCTCAAATAAATAAATAAAATCTTTTTAAAAAATTAACATATCTTGGTGTATTGACCCTTTTCATAAATCATATATCACCTTTTTTGTTTTGAGGTCTTCGTATGCTTAGCTTATTGTATTATATTTTATTTTTTTAACATCTAAAGATTTCTTATCTGACAGAGAGCATGCACAAGCAGGGGAATTGGGCAGACAGAAGGTGAGGGAAAAGCAGGCTCTCTATTGAGCAGGGAGACCGATGTGGGGCTCCATCCCAAGACCCTGAGATCATGACCTGAGCTAAAGGCAGCCGTTTAACCGACTGAGCCACCCAGGCGCCCTGCTTAACTTATTTTAGTTCCTCATAATTACTTTTCCCTTTTTAACGTCAGAATTGTTACAGTTTGGTCAGTGGCTTCCTTATCCTTCCACCACTACTGTCTGAAATCCTTGCTCCGTAGGCCTTTCTAAAGTTGCCTTGCCCCAGGATGCAGAATCGTCCTTGGGTAAGTCGGGGGCGGGGAGGGGGCAGTTTGCGGCTACCCCAAGTCCTGCTGTGGGTGGGTCCCAGTCAAGGTCTGAGCAGAAAAACATATTTTTGTTAAAGATCATGAGCTCAGGGGCACCTGGGTGGCTCAGTTGTTAAGCATCTGCCTTCGGCTCAGGTTATGATCCCAGGGTCCTGGGATCAAGCCCCGCATCAGGCTCTCTGCTCAGTGGGGAGCCTGTATCTCACTGTTCCAGTGCTCCTTCCCCCTGCTCATGCTCATGCTCTGTCTCTCTTGCTCTCTCAAATAAATAAATAAAATCTTAAAAATTAAAATAAAATGAAAAAAATTTGTGGTGAAAAGTTATCAACGGTGATATAATCCCGATTTAAAAGTATGTATATATGTGGGTGGCTGGCTGGCTCAGTGTGGGTGGGGCATGGGACTCCTTTTTTTTTTTAAGATTTTATTATTTTATTTATTTATTTATCAGAGAAAGAGCGATCACAAGCAGGCAGAGGCAGAGAGAGAAACTGGCTCCCCGCTGAGCAAGGAGCCTGATGCAAGACTCGATCCCAGGAACCTGGGATCATGACCCGAGCCAAAGGCAGCAGCTTAACCGACTGAGCCACCCAGGCATCCCTAGCATGGGACTCTTGATCTCAGGGTAGTGAATTCTAGGCCCACCTTGAGCATAGAGATTACTTAAAAATAAAATCTTAAAACAAAACAAAAGTATGTAGTTATAAGAAAATGTCAACTTTACAATCAAAATGGCAGGATAAAAACTGTGGGGTCTGAAGGTCTCAGGCCTTCTCTATTTTTTTCTTCTTTGTTTTCTATACATTGGGTTTTTAGTGATATTATTACCTAATGCTTCTTAATGAGAAATATTTGTTTCCTGGTAAACTTAGTCAACTGTCCCATAAAAATCAGAAGACCTCTCATCTCTCACTGGATAAGCAAAAACCTATTTTGAGGGGCGCCTGCGTGGCTCAGTTGGTTAAGCGTCTACCTTCAGCTCAGGTCATGATCCCAGGGTTCTGCAACGGAGCCCCAGGCAGGCCTCCTTGCCCAGGGGGAACCCTCTGCCTCTGCACCCATCCCCCGCTTGTGCTCACCTGTGCTCTCTCTTTCTGACAAATCAATAAATTAAATTCTTAAAAAATATTCATTTATTTGGGGGGTGGGGTAGGGGCAGAGGCAGATGCAGAGAATCCCAGCAGACTTAGCATGGCGCCCAACCTAGGGCTTGACACCAGGACCCTGAGATCATACTGAGTCCAGATCGAGAGATGAAGGCTTAACCAACTGAGCCACCCAGGCACCCCAGGACCACCTTATTTAAAACGCCAACCCACCCTACTATGTTCCTCTTTGCTGTTACCCTCTGTGTTCCCAATGTCCTTTCCTTCCCTTCTATCTTTCCTTTTGCTTTCCCATGTTGATCAGATTTTTGGGTTGCTGTGTGTCTGCATCACTAAAATATAAGCTATACTAGGGCAGGTATTGTCCTCTTCGCTGACATATTCCAAGCACTTAGAATTGTGCCTGACACACGGTAGGCACTCAGTAGAGATCTATTGAAATTAGTGCTCACACCATAGCAGTTGGCAAATAATTTGAACACATCAGCTAAAAATACCCTATAAAAGTATCCTTTAAAAAGCAGACAAAGGGGGCACCTGGGTGGCTCAGTAGGTTAAAGCCTCTGCCTTCGGCTCAGGTCATGATCTCAGGTTCCTGGGATCGAGCTCTGCATCGGGCTCTCTGCTCAGCAGGGAGCCTGCTCCCCGCTCTCTCTCTGCCTGCTTGTGATCTCTTTCTCTCTGTCAAATAAATTAATTAAATAAATTAATTAATTAATTAAAAAATTTTTTTTAAAAAGAAGAAGGCCTGCAGGCTGGATGAACTAACAGGGGCTCTGGCTGAGGCCTGAGCAACCAGAGGCCCATAGCGCCCTCTGCCGTTGAATTGCAAAGGACGGTGCCTGGGTGTTGGGACAAAGACGGCTAACGGATTCTGGTCTTGGGCAAGAGGCAAATTACAAGAGCAGAAGAAATTCGAAATTAGTTTCCATGCGAAACCTCAGAATGAGTTCATCTTGCTGGTAACAGACGGCAAAGACAAAGCAAAATAAAACCCGGCAGCTGAATTTTTCCAGCAAGGCAGCTTCTCAGCCTTTTCCAAAGCTGAGTGGAAAACCCCAAGTCACCCACACCAAGGCTCCAAAACAGGAAAAATACGTTTTTTTCTTGTGTCGTTTGTGAAGCATATGTCACGCTGTCTCCGTAGAGAACGAGCCCAGAGAAGCAGGCTTAGAAGTAAATGGAGGGATTTAGGAGCTTGTCTTCTGGACCCGCTCCCCAAAGAAAAAAACCCCGGGCTTTTCGGTTCCAGCATTATAATGTACGTGCGTGCCCTAACAGAGGTAAAATTAGAGGCTACAAGACAATGTTATAATGGAAGGTTTTCACTTCTATTTGTAGATTGCTTAATTGATCCTTTTTCCTTGCCAAAGGCACCAGACAGCCTTAAGATCCTTAAATGCTCCCAACTTAAAAGCACTTATTTAACCATGAAAGAGATACTAGCTTATAAACAAGGATATTCATCATGTATCTACATTTGTGTGACCTTTTAAGGTATCTGAGTAGGCAGAGAGAGGCCACCCAGTTCAGTGGCCAGGCTGCTGGTTCAAAAATGTGCCCTGCCGTTTACTAGCTGAGTGACCTCCCACAAGCTCCTTACCTCTCTGTGCCTCAGTATCTTCATCTGTAAAACGGGGACGACAATGAGCTCTATCTCACAGGGTTGTTATAAGAACTGAGTCAATATTTGTGAAGTGCTTTGAACGGCGTCTGGCAGAACTAGGTTCCGTGTTGGTTTAATACCAATCAGTGATTAAACAGTGCCAAAAATAAAATAAAAAGTGTGTGGTGGCACCGATGTCTGCTTTTCTTTTCTTTTTAAGATTTCATTTATTTATTTGTCAGAGAGAGAGGCAGCACAAACAGGAGAAGCAGGCTTCACGCTGAGCAGGGAGCCCAATGCAGGGCTCGATCCCAGGACCCGGGGATCATGACTTGACCTGAAGGCAGACGCTTAACTAAGCCACACAACTGTCCCTGACATTTGCTTTTCAATACCTGGAACTGCAATCAGGAGAGGGTTTTTTTTTAAATCAAGCATGCCTTCCCTGTGTTCATGAGGTCTTCAACTGTGATGTCTTTGTCACCCTCTTTTTGTTTTTTTAAGAGAAAGAAAAAGCGCACGTGCGGGAGGGGAAGAGCAGAGGGAGAGAGAATCTACAGAGAATCTTAAGCAAGCCCCACACTCAGCACGGAGCAGACTCAGGGCTTGATTTTTCAACTCTGAGATCATGACCCCAGCAGAAATCAAGAGTCAGACACTAACTGACTGAGCCACCCAGGTGCCCCGTCTTTGTCACCCTCTTTCTCCTTAGATGCAATACAGGGTTTCCTTTCCGCTAACGGGGAGAAAGGTGGCCCCTTAGGGTCAGAAAAAAATGGCCCCCAAAAAAAAGAAAAAAAAAAAAGAAAGAAAAAATGGCCCAGCCATGGTGGGAGAGGCTCATTTGGGTGAAGAGCAAAATGAGCTTTGGGTCTGTCTTATTTTTTTTGCCTCCGTGTAACAGTAAGACAAAAGGCACCCAAAATACATATGGCTCATCAATGAATCCAGCAGCGTCCTTTAAGACCCTGGTCCCCGTCTGGGGCTCGGGGACAATTCACAGCTCTAGAATTTCTATAAAGGGCTCAGCAACAGCCATCTGCTTGGAAGGGAAACCGGCAGAGTTGTCAAAACACACTGGTTTTGTTTGCCTGTTGGGCACACTGCTTTATTTGAGCTGGCCTAGAGGCCGGGGCTGGGGAGGGACCACCCCCGTCACTGCCACGACTCCCCCCTGCTCCCTTCCCCTGCATTATCCACTTTTACTTTACCCTGTTCTTTTCCTGTGACTTGACGGAGTGTGTAATTTCACATTTATTTGCTCGTCTCTTTCCTGTCTCTCTCGTCCGTGGCCGTCCCTGCCGTCAGCACGGGGACCGCAGCCGTGTTATTTACCGGCACGGCCCGAGTCTCAGAACAGCGGCCAGCACACACGACCTCCTCAACAAGTGGCTAAATGGACAAAGGATCGCTGCGGTTGCTTCTTATAAGCACAGATCAACAACAATCAAAACAAGTTCGATGAGATGAAAGGAAGAGGGAAGGACTTGGCCCAGGAGAGAATGTTGATTCCTCCCTTATTTCCGAAAACCTTGGCTTTGAGGTTGGCGTCTGAGGACGGACAGGGCTGCTTCCCAGCACGCCTTGACAGCAGGGTACTTCTGCAGGGAGTTGATGAAAGGACAAGAGAGAGAGAAGGCTGTCCCCGCAGGAGCCTCTTTGCTCTGGACACGGGCCCCGCTCTCCTTCCTTCACGTTGAGAGCCTGGCCCTCTGCCGGCTGTCATCTGCCCAGAAGGTGCAGACCTTTCTGGAAAAAGAAGGAAATTTCTCCATCACTCTTTCCCGAATAGCCTTGGTTGCCCTCCTTTGAGGACACTTTAGTCACCGTCTGGATCTAATTCAGGAAAGGAATGGGAGACACAGAAGCTTTCGGCAAGAGGGCTTCTCACTGGGGTGTATGGGGCCATCTGTCTTCCCAGGGAGGCCCAGGAGTTTGAGTTCTTATTAAGGAGAAGACCTGGCATTCCAGCAGAGCTTGGCTGACTCCCCGGTTTCCACCCAGGACTAGAGGGTGGCGTGGGCTCCAGGACACGTGGGCACGGTGCCCACCACAGAGTGCCCTCCTGAATTCACTCTGTCTCCGTCTCTCATCTGACGTCTTGTTTTCCGTACTGACATCTGACCCAGCACCTACATGTGCTCAGAGTCACACGGGAGCCCCTCCCCTGGGCGGGAGCCACGGCATCTGCGTCTCCAGCAACCCCTGGGGCACCTAAGTCCTTACTCAAGGAGAAGGGGCCCCTTCTCACTATTTCTATGCCATAAAGGTGGGCTATAGCAATATTCCTGAATATATGATCCGAGTGCGTGTGTACATAAAACTATCTCATTTTATGCTAATACCTGTCATTCTGCTTGTGTTCGTTTAATGTCGCTCTCATAAACGATTAAATCCATTCTGCTTTGTTTTCTGAACCTCACGAGAGACAACTGACCCTGTATTTTCCTAATTGAGTTACTCCAGAAAGTTCCTTCTTTCCTAGGATGTCATGTTCACATCCTTATTTTCAAGTCAAGAGACTGAAGCTGAGGGAGAGTCTCAGCAGGGAGACCGGACATCCTGGGTTTCCTGAGATTATCCCGGTTGGTGACGGCAGCTCCGGGGCACCCCTTTCGGTCTGAGTTTGGGTCATAAGTGAAATGGTTACTCCAGGTTCTCTGTGAGTGGAACCCACCTGAGTGGTGGCCTCCAGCTCACCGCTCTCATGACACCCTGACGAAGCAGAAACAGAGGACAAGGAGAGCTCTCTCGCTCTCTCCCTCACACTCACACACTCACACACACACATACATGAAAATGAATTCAAATGAGTCTCTGTTGAAGGTCCACAAGTAAGAAATCTTCTGTGAGGTGAACAATACATCCCCCTCTCCCACCAATGAATCTATTTTGTACCATAGTTTTTAGATTTTTATACCATAGTTTCTCTTAAAACATGGCACTTAACTGAGAAAAGTAAGTTGCAGGGGAGTGTGCTGCCATTTGTTTCAAAAGAGAGAAGATTTATGCCCATCTGTGAAAAAATACTACCGGACAATACATCAGAGACTGGTAACAGCGGGTGTCTGTGGGAGAGAAATTGGGTGGGTCAGGGGCAGGGGTGGAGGAAGACTTTAAAAATAACATTTAAAAAATCTCTCGAGGCACCTGGCCGGCTCAGTCAGTAGAGTGTGCGACTCTTGATCTCTGGGGTTGTGAATTCAAGCCCCATGTTGGGTGTAGAGAATACTTAAGAAGAAAATCTTAAAAAAAGAGAATCTTGAGGATGCCTTCCATACCCTGAGGCAACCTACTGATGCAGCGTCAATGCCGAAACTTCACCTCAAGACACTCAAATTGCCCACCCTTCTGCCCTACCTCTGCCCCCGTGCAGCCGGGCCCTAATCCGCCTCCTAGCTCTGGCGGAAGTCCTCAGACTGGACTCCTGTCCTGACAAGTATTCTGCCTTGTGACTTTTGATCTTACCAGCTTCATTCTCTTTGGGAGAAGACGGAGTGGACTCTCAGGGGAACCTGACCCGAGGGAAAATGATTCCCCCCTAGAGCTTGGTATTGACCCAGGAGCCCAGTGTACTTACAATCAATACTCAATTTGCAGGTAAAGAGGAACAAAACATTTAGGCAATCAAAAATCAAGTGTTCTCAGGTCATCTTGGGAAACAAAGTGGCTCCCCCACTTACAGCTGAATGTGTTACTGTACCACACCCGAGAATTTCAGTGCTGCCATTATGGCCACTTTGTGGGGGACCAAACTGAAGGTTGAAAAAACAAACACTTTCCCAAGGCAAACAAGCGACAGAACTCAAAAAAAAAATTTTTTTTTTAAGTTGTATTCCTAAATGGTGAAAGAAGGTTGTGGAATGAAACAGAGTAACTATAAAGCCAACAACTATGTAACTTCTACCAAGTTCAAGAACACAGAACACTGCCAGCACCCCAGAAACACACCCTCCACGTTCCCACCCCTCGTCTTGGGTCCCTTCTCCATCCTGCTTCACTCTCTTCCCCCAGAGGTAAACACTGTCCTTTTAAAATGAATTACTGCTTTCTTTTCTAGTTTTACCCCCCATGGGTGCACAAAGCCAGGATTTCGACTCAGGTCTAGGACACTCCAACGTTGCGCTCTTAACCTCAAGGTCATGCTTCCTCTTGTCCCATCAGTTACCGAAAGATCAGTTTAAATCTTCCATCAAGTGTGAATTTATGTTTCTTCTTTCAGCTGTCGATTTCTGCTTTATGTATTCTGAGGCTATTATTGGACGCACACAAATCTAGAACTACTTTGTCTTCTTTGGATCACTACAGGCCCCTCTTGAGCTCTAACAATGATTCTGAAAGGCTCACTAGTCTGGCACCAGCTCTCTCGGGGCTGGTCTTCCACACCTCTCTCCACTCCTTCTCTGCCTCAGTAACAGACTTGGAGCCTCCCTCTCCTGTATCTGTGGGGCCTCTTGACCTATTTGCAAAGTCGCTGATGCTTTACGTTCTAAAACACAGGCCTAGGAGAATAAGGACAAGGAAACAAGGAGATCTGAATGAATGGAAGCTCTCGCTCCAGACTGGCTCGCCCTCCCCTCAGGCAGTTGTTTCCACAGGAAGAAAGGGTGCAGATGCTTCAGAGAAATGAGCGCGCTTCATCACAGCAATGCTCCCTGGCGGAGGTCATGCCTAACAGGGGCCAAATTAGAAAGCTGTTTATTCACAAACACTCACTGCATACACACCCCAGAGAATACTGCATAAATCACTCATATGCATGTGGTACCACGACCATTTCAAGTCAAACTATTTTATTGTCCAAGAGACTCTTTCTGTGGTCACAGGAGGCATGTTCTCAATGGCAGGAGCCCCAGTGACCGAGTGCTCACTCCTCGGCACTCTGAGTGCTGACATAGTCCTGGAGGAGGGCCTGCACCTCTCCCCGCCGGCTCATCCTGGTGGCCTTGCCCTGGAAGCGGCCTTTCTTCCCAGCTCCTTTGCCCTCCAGAACCTCAGCCACCCTGGGGAGCAGAGACACAGTCAGGGAGGACATCTTCGAGGGAAAAGGCACAGAAAAACCAAAGGGAGGCCTGAGTCTTTCCCCCGGGGCCGAGGGGAAGGAAAGGAAAAGTAGACGGCTTCTAGAAATCCTTTTTTTTTTTTTTTAATTAATTTATTTGTCAGAGAGAGAGAGTTAGAGTGAGTGAGAGAACGCAAGCAGGGGAGCAGCAGGCAGAAGGAAGAACAGGCTCCCAGCCGAGCAGGGAGCCCGATGAGGGACTGGATCCCAGAACCCTGGGACCACGACCCAAGCTAAAGGCAGATGCCCAACCGAGAGAGCCACCCAGCCGTCCCTAGAAATCCTTCTTAAAAACACTTGCACGTGTGCACAGATATAGAAGTACCATGTTTACTATAAGAGTAGCTGAGAGAACAAAAAATGAACTAGTATTTGTTGTTGTACCAGGTATTAGGAATAAAAAAAAAAGAGTGAATACCTGGACACAACAGAAGTATCTAGAAACGGGGGGCAAGAATAATTATGGGAACCTCCAGGGAGCGGGGGAGTGTCCACCAGCGGTAAGGGGCTGCGGACACAGAGGCCTGTGGGGAGCAGCAGGGGCTGCGGAGAAGGGGGGACTGTGGCAGCAGGACCAGCCTGTTCTGTCTAAAGAGGGCGCCACCACCCCTCTCCCTACAGCCCCCGTCATGCGGGGACGTGGGCCCAGTGTCGCCAGAATGGGCCTTTTCTGAGAAAAGCTAAAACTCTATATTTTTATATTCAAATCCAATTTAAAAATGTAACAATGATTTTGAAAATTTAAGACAGTACACAGGACAAACCAGTCTATAGGCCACATCTGGCTGCCTATCAGGGACCTGTGCTTTAAACTCTGACGTTTTCCTGGGGCGCACGGGTGGCTCAGACGGTTAAGCAACTGCCTTCAGCTCAGGTCATGATATCAGGGTTCTGGGATCGAGTCCCACGTCAGGGACCCTGCTCAGTGGGGTACCTGCTTCTCCCTCTCCCTCTGCTCCTCCCCTCCCTGCTCATCTCCTCTCTCAAGTAAAATCTGATAGATAAATAGATAGATAAATTCTTACGTTTTCCTTTGAACGCATATTCACTGTAGCCAACTGGCACTCTGAAAACCCTCAACATCAGAAAGAGTATGGGGCACTACACCTCTGTATCTAATATAAAGCAGAAAGTAACAAGGGCTCAGTTGTTGGGCCTGAGCCTTCAGCTCAGGTCATGATCCCAAGGTCCTGGGATCGAGCCCTGCATCGGGCTCCCTGCTTGGCAGGAAGCCTGCTTCTCCCTCTCCCACTCCTCCTGCTTGTGTTCCCTCTCACTGTCTCTCTCTCTCTGTCAAATAAATAATCTTTAAAGTAAGAAAATAACAATAACGTGAAAGTGCAGAAACCCAACAAAGTTCTAATTTTTCCACAACAACTACATCAATGCCTATTTTTATTTCATCTTCAGACCCTAATTTTTTCCTCCAGAAAAGCTAGTCTGTGTGTCTGCTCTGCCGGTGCCTGAAGCACGCGCAGCGTCTGCCCAGTGATAACCCAGCACCTAAATCCATGTAGTGTTCAAGCACCACAATTTCTAAAAGGAAAAAACAGAAAGCACAGGAGATCTGGTGCGAACAAGACCCAGGTCTGAGACTTATTCTGCCACTGAACCTACACGATTGTGCTGGCCCTCACCTGCAAAACTAGAAATGATGGCGGGGTATTATTCCCACTGGGCCCACCTCCCATGCCTGGGACATGAGTCAAAATGCAATCACAGGGGTGGTGGCCTCTTTAGTCAGGCAAAGGCTGCACTCGCCAGTCGGTGCAGGCAGTCCACAGAAGGTTACCTGGGGCCCAGCGTCTCCACGGCCTCAGCCGGCCCTGCCAGTAAGAAGAGCCCAGCGCCTTTCTCATCGCCCACAGTTAAGAACAGGAGGGTCTCCTAGGAGGTGAGATAAGGAGATAAGCCCTGATATTTAAGAAAGTGGGGTCAATCCCCCTAAACCCTACCCTCTCCTCAGTCTCAAGATCAGACTTTTTGCCCCTAAACCATGAGGGATGTTCCTGATAAGTGACGATGCAGCCTCTGTACTCTAGCCCACCAGGGCCAAGAAACTTCAAGAATGACTATGGGAACTTGGATTAAATATCAAGGGGGGGTGGGGAGGTGGTAGGCAGAAGGCTGCTGACCACGGCCAGGTGCTAAATGCCTTTTGGGATCTGACTCCCACTTACCCTTGCAGCCTGGCCCCCACTTTCCCCCATGTACCCCGCACCTGCCGCTGCCTAAAGCTCTCTGTTTCCCTCTGCCCAGCGGCCTCGGCTCCCTTGTCTGGCTGATGACCACTAAGCAGTCCTCCAGGCCCCCTGCCCTGGGGCCTCCCCACTCTTTCAGGTGACATGTTCCTCCACCCCTTGCATTTACCACCCTGAATTAGATATGTCCACATACACGTTTGCCTCCCAGACTCCAGAGTGATCTCCCTGAGAATTAGTCCGTTTTATATGGAATTATGAAAAGAGACATACACACTGCTTGGCCCGGAGCAGGGACCCCAAAAAAGTGGGCTTTTTTGGAGTAAATGCAAAAGAGAGACTGGGAAATCATGAAGTTGTGACTGTCAGTATGGGCAGGGGCCCTTGAAGCCAGAGGCAAAGGAAAATGGAAGGGACAGCCCTCCAAGGGCCAGCCATGTCACTTCTAAAACCAGGCCTTCGGCACATTAAATCTGCATGGCTTGGAGGAGTTCCAGCTCTGATAAGAACTCAGTTAAGAACTCAGAAAAGTCAATACCCTAGATCTAACTCAGCACCTAAAACAGAGCTTGGCTTTTAGCTAGTGCTAAAAAAAAAAAAAAACACACACACAAAAAAACAGAACTGAATGAACTTCTATTCCCTGCTCTTCATGTGTTCATGTGAAGGAACTTCAGCTAAACTAATGCCCCTCACCTAGGACTCCACTAAGAGTGGACAGAGAATCTCACGCTCCTCTTACCTCTGACCCAATCTCATTGGCGATGATATTCATGAACTCAGAATCACCCTCCTTCCTACAACAAAGGACACAGACATGAGACCCGGCTTGGAGCGGGAGCTGGGGAATGGCAGAGCCCCGCTCCTCCTCACAAGGCTGGCCTTGCTGCTGTCTGTGCGGAGTCCCAGACTCCCTCGGCGAAGACAGAGAGTGCGGCTGGCGGCCCGCAACAAGGCCTTCCCAGCAGTTCACAGCTGGCTTTGCACCCGTGTGCGCCTCTCCCAAACCAGATCACCCCGGGAAGGAGAGAGCTGGTAGATGGTGAAAGGGGTGAGGGAAGCTGGTGATGAAAGTTACATCTGAGAAGATGCTCTTATGGAACCCAGGACATCTGGAGGATAAAGGTATACTGGAAGGTAACGCATCTCCTAGGGTCTGCTCAGCCTGGAGCACCCAGTGGGCAACCCGCCTCCCGAGAGGAGGATAGGCTCACACGGGGAGAGGCTGAGCCCCGAGCCCAGGGCTCCCACGCCTCGTCTCTCACCTGTGTAATGTGACCACACCTCCCCAGTCCGGGCTGTTCCGCAGGCTGTGGGCCACGTGCACGGCCAGGTCTCTGAGCAGATTCAGGTTGTTCTGAAACGGACGCCGCCACTCAGCGGATAGGAGGAGAAACAGGCGAGCTCACCATCCTCCCGCCACCTGGCTCTCCCCTCCTGCCCTGCTCTGACAAACCACTCAGCCAGCTGGGCGGACGGTCAGGCCCGGGAGCCTACTCCAGGCAGAGACGCTGCCCTCTCCACCCTCTGAGGAATAAGTCACCTTCTGCAAGAGCTTGGTAGAGTTCTGTAGCTTCTTCACTGCTTCCACGTGATCCTCCGCTCCACATCTGCAAGGAAGGGAAAGGCGCCTGGTCACACCTGCCCCAGCTTCCCAAAAGGCTTGTGGCATGGGGTGTAAATCCATGAGGCCCTTCTGGACAGCGTACCTCCCTCCAGGTGGGGACCCAGGGACATTCCTAAGCAACTGAGGAAGAAGATGAAAAAGAAAAACCCATTTTGTGTGGGTCTGACTCACTGTCCAAAGAGCTTGATCATTTATGACCGCATCTCACCCCGAGATTGAGATTATGGTCTCCCCGATCGGTATGAGAGCTGAGCTTGGGACATGTAGGACCTCAGACATGGGGACGGGGCAGGGAGCAGAGGCAAAGAGCAGGGGGGCAGTGGCAGGGACAGGGGCAAGCAGCTGGGGCAGGGACAGAGGGCAGGGGGAGGGGGCAGGGCAGGGGGCAGGGAACGTACTTCAGCAGGGCAGTCAGTGCTTTTTCACTTCCATGGCTTCTCTCCATCCACTTCAGCACCCGGTTCCCGGCCAGAAATACTAGGTTGGTCTTGTTCTTTTTCCCTTTCTCGATGCCCAGAATTTTAATGATCTACAAGAGCAAGGGTGAGAGCACAGGCACATCCATGAACTGCAGCAGGGGCAAGACAGGATCTCCCTACATCTGCCTCCCTAGCTCAAAAGCAAGAAAGGAGTGACTTCACAGTGGCCTCCTCCACTGTCCCCCTCTATCACTCCCAGCAGGTCGTGCTCCCCACTTCCCTAACGCCCTCCCTCCCAACCACTCAGGAGCCCTTCCTCACCTACCTGTAGGTCACTGAGATTGCTCACGTGGGTCCCACAGCACATGTTGGCATCGACACTCTCGATGGTAACAACTCGAACGGGCCCCACGTGATCGTCCGGCAAACCCCGGCCCCTCACCTGGAACACGGTGGAGGGGGAAGGGCCGGCTGACTTCCGAGGAAGGGCCCTTAGAGGGCCGTTCTACAGACACCGCCCGACTGGCTCTCCCTCACCTGCTCCACCTCTGGGTCGTCCAGGCTCAGCTCTCGAACGTTCACAGGCAGCCGGGCCCTGATTTTTTCATTGACGCTCTGCTCGATGGCGGCCACCTGCTCTGCAGTCACAGAGGGGCTGTCCAGTTCAATCACACTCCGGACTCGCCCTAACTCCCTGCCAGAAGAAGTGGGGTGGGCACCGGATGCTGAGGATGACCACATAAGAAAGTTTGTATAAATTATCTTATTTAATGCTCACAAGAATCCCACAAGGTAGAGACCATCATTTGCTTTTCACAGGTGAGGGCTAAGAAGGAATGTGAGCAAGATCATGTAGTCAGAATTCACCCCCTGGGTCGCTGGGCTCCCAACTCCATGTTCTTGCCTTCTCCCACCCAAGTGTGCCCCCTGAGACACACACAGTCACCCACCACCCCATCCTAAGGGGAAGAGGAGAACATAGCAGTTTTTGAAGACTAACCTTTCTTTTCTCCCCCTACCCACCAACCCATTACTGGGAAAGAAGCTGGCAGGTGGGGACCTGCGACCTACGGTTAGTCTTATGCCCCCTGCTCACCATGATGTGGTCTTCAACCCAAACAGATGGTCAGCAACGGCTGTGATGAGATGCTGCCCTGAGCAGAGGGAGCAAGAGACAGGGAAGAGTGAGCCGAACAGCCAGCCACATACCCCCACAATATCATCATGCTCTCCTGGCTAAAAACTGGCCGAGCACTGGATCATGCTCTTGACAGATATTTCATTAAAAATCCTCATGAGGGGGATGTCTGACTGGCTCAGTCGGTTAAGCATCCGACTCTTGATCTCCACTCAGGTCATGATCTCGGGGTTATGGGATCATCGAGCCCCACACCAGGCTCCACTGTACATGGAGTCTGCTTAAGATTCTTTTTTTTTTTTCCTGCTTAAGATTCTTTCTCTCTCCCTCTACCCCTCTCCCTCCCGCACGATCTCTAAAAATAATAAACAAATAAATAAGAAAACCCTCATGAGGGAGGCACCTGGGTGGCTCAATTGGTTAAGGGTCTGCCTCAGGTTATGATCCCAGGATCCTGGGATAGTGTCCTGCATTGGGCTCCTTGCTCGGCGGGGAGCCTGCTTCTCCCTCTGCCTGACAAATAAATAAATAAACAATCTTTAAAAAAAAAAAAGAAAAGAAAAAAATCCTCATGAGAACTCTACAAGAAGCTTTATGATGCCATTTCACAAATGACCTATGTCAGAGGTCCAGGGGAGAGACAATGAGATCTGGGACCAGGATGACCACACTGACAGTGGAAGGAAGTAAGGAGGTATTTTTAGAAGATAAACTGACAGGACTCCATGGCTGGCTTTCCCCAAAGAGGTATCTGCACTGACTTTCAGGATTCAAGCAACCAGGTGGATGCTAACGGAAGATCAGGTCTGGGGGAAGAGATGCCTTTTTAAGTCCATTTTGGACATACTGAATTTAAGAAACCCAGGAGATATTCAGATACTCAAGTCCAGCAGTTATTTTAGTACTTTAATTGTACACATTTTGTTATTGTTGAAGATTTTTATTTATTTGACAGAGAGAGCACAAGCAGGGAGAACGGGAGAGGGAGAAGCAGGCTCCCCGTTGCACAGGGAGCCCAATGTGGGGCTCAATCGGACGACATGGGATCATGACCTGAGCCAAAGACAGTCGTTTAACTAACTAAGCCACCCAGGCGCCCCTGTTCATGTTGTTTTTATACCACTTATCATATCCTGCCTGAACAGGAGCTGATTCTGAACGTCTGTCCTCTACAAAAGGTTACCTCCTAGAGAACCCAAGCCACATCTCAATCATCACGGCAACCGCCCCTCTTGCAGGGCCCCCACGCCACCCCACCTACCCGAATGCTGCTGCATGTGGTCGAACCTCCGCTCCCAGTCCACCTGGACCTGGACCTTGGTCCCGGGGGCCAGGGGTGTCTGTGTGAAATGATCAGCCTGGGCCCCCCGGCGGGTCACTCGCAGCACAGAGATGTCATTGATTGTACCGTGGTCATCAGGCTGGGGAAAGACGTAAAGCTATCAGTGCCAGGAGGCAGAGCTCACCTTAACTCCTGGATACAAAGACCCTCTAGGGAAAGTGTGTGAGAAACACTCCCAGAATTTGAGATTCCCTAAGGGAGAAGACACAATGGCGAGTGAGGGGGTCCACTTTGTTCCATGAGAGACTGTTCTCTTTACCCTGAACACCCATACATATTGTTCTTCAGAACAAAATAACAGAATTGAAACAAAGATTATTAACTACAGCAATGAAGATTTTAGTGAAACCTGAAGAACCTTAATTAGGTTAACTCTCACTGCCTTAATTTAGATTATTAGCCTTCAATAGTTTCTAAAATGGTTTGAATTTTCCTCTCTTCCTCCACTCCATTCTCCACACTACTACTAGAATTAGATTCAAAAACATTCACTCATTTTAGGGATACCTGGCTGGCTCAGTCGGTAGAACATGTGACTCTTGATTTTGGGGTCATCAGTTTGAGCCCCGTGTGGACTGCAGAGTTTACTTTAAAAAAAAATAAACAAAAACATTCACTCATTTAAAAAAAAAACATCTAGTGCCAACTGCTTACAAGTCAATGCAACCAAGAATACAATGTAAACAAGACAAAGGCAGCTCACTGAACTTCAGAGTCTGGAAAAGAATACAGACATACACACGGGTCATTGCAATATGATCTACAACAAGCCACAGGGTAAAACGTGCTCAGAGGAAAGAGACCTGATAGCTTCAGGGAATCAGGGAAGACCTCCTGAAAGAAAGGATATATAATCTGAGTTCTCCTATAGTTGCCTGAGGTCACAGGTTTTCCTTCAGCAGAAAATCCTTATAATGATAACACACATATGAAATCAGAACTTTCTCACTATCAAGCTTACTAAACGTGTTATCTTGGGTCATTTCTCTGACACATGGCTCATCACAGCTTTTTTTTTTTTTAAGATTTATTTTTATTTGAGAGAGAGCAGGAGTAGGAGGGACAGAGGGAGAGAGAATCTCAGACTTCATGATGAGCGCAGAGCCCAACACGGGGCTCGATCCCATGACACTGAGATAACGACCTGAGCCCAAACCGAGAGTCCAACGCTTAACGGACTGTGCCACTCAGGAACCCCTCACCACAGCTTCTTGAATGAAGTCCACACACCTTAACATATCCTTCAAGTCCCTCTGCGCTGGCTCCAATTTACCTTTCCAAGGTCATCTCCAGCCTGCCATCCACACACACCACAGGCTCCAACTACACTGGACTATTTGCAGTTAGCTAGACAGGTCAGATTCCTTCAGGCTTCCCTGTTTTTGTTTTTGTGTTGTTATCCCTGCTGGAAAAGCCTTTTCCATAATGCCTACCTTTTTGCTGCTATTACTCTCCTTTCCCTGTTCACACTGGACCTTGTTCCTACCCCATCACAGCACGGATAATTCCAGTCTTCCACTGTGCTCCTTCGGGGGACTGGAGGGGATCTTTTCCAGTCCCTAGCAAACACCCTAAGTGAAAGACCCCCGCCACAGGACAGGGCCGGCTGGCAGCTATAAGGGGGAGCCCATGGTAAATTTCCTGCTGATTGCTAACCGCTTATTTGCCTTTCTGTAACC
>CM053619.1:31674566-31694483 GCA_028646535.1 Procyon lotor
AGAATCCGGACTGCCAGAGTTGTGAGGGAGAGGGTTATGGAGAACATTCCTCACCACCCCAAAGTTACAGGGACCTGGAATGTGGAGTTTCCATGGGACCTCTCAGGACCCAGAGCGCCCAAAAAATGTGGGACAAGGAATCTCCAAGGAAAAGGGCGACCAGAAACACTCACCTTGCCATGGCGGCTCCCCGCTCCCCGGTGGCGCTTGGACTCCGAGCCAGGGACTGCTATCTTTAGATCCCGGGGACGTCCCCAGCAGCTGCCTCTCCTTATATGGTCGGGGAAGGCTTTAGAGGAAGGGGGAACGTGGCCCTACAGCCAAGGGATCTGCACTCCGGAGAGATTCTGGAAGACCATAATCCCGACAGGCCTTCACATCTCAGGGTCTCCAGAAACGTACAGATTAGGTTAGGAATCTACGACCCACCCGCGGGGAACCAGGACAAGGGCCACACTAGATGCACACCGAATGACTTGTCCCTGGTTTCATTCATCTGTTTCTCCAACGCTTAGTGCATTCAGCGTCTGATTCACAATAGGCGCTCAATAAAAAATACTGGCCAGAATTAAACCCCCTGGGAAGGCCCACCCCCAGTGACGGAGAAATGTTTGACGTATGAGCCCCGCCCATCCACTCCTACGGGTTTCCCGGACAGCGCGCCGTTGCCATGGCAGTGAGGGGGCGCGGCTGACGTGCGGCCGCGCTTCCGGGAAGATGGCGGCCGTCGAAGCGGCTGCAGAGCCGGTAACGGTGGTGGCAGCTGTTGGTCCAAAAGCGAAGGACGAAGAGGAGGAGGAAGAAGAGTCGCTGCCACCGTGCGAGGCCGTGCGCTGGGCCCCGGTGGGGGCAGTGGCGGAGGCCGGGCCTGGGACGGCCGCGTTCTCGGAAGAGGCGGCGGCCGAGGAACCCGGCGCGGCCCCGGGGTCCCCTCCGGACTCGCCCGGCCGGACGCTGCGGCGTCTGCGGGCCGAGCGGCGGCGCCTGGACTCAGCGCTGCTCGCGTTGTCCTCACACTTTGCGCAAGTGCAGTTCCGCCTGCGCCAGGTGGTGCGCGGGGCGCCAGCGGAGCAGCAGCGCCTCCTGCGCGAGCTCGAAGACTTCGCGTTCCGCGGCTGCCCGCACGTACTGGGGTACGGGGGGACCGAGGACCCCGCCAGCGACGATGGCGATGGGCTGCCAGGGGACCGACCACGATTGCGGGACGAGAACCAGGTGAGCAGCTGGGGCTGGACCCCAAGGAACATGGGAATAGGAGGTTGGGTGGGTGGCGATGCCGACGGGACAGAGGTGGCAGTGGTGAGAAGCCGGCTGGACTGGGTGAGTACTAATAAGCGCGTCCGAGACGAAGAGACAGGTGTGCGAGTCCTGCTGAAGGGCAGGAGAACAGAGGCCTGGAACCTGATGGCGAGGGTTGTCCATCTAAGGTGCGTGGAAAGAGTTGCAGATGTGGTGACGTGCAGGACGGAAGAGTGGTGAGCAGAGAGCATTTAGAGGGGAGCAGCAGCCAAGCAAGGCAATGCTGCCCCTGCTCACCTTGCAGATGCCTCATAATGTACCTAAGACCCGAGGACTTTGCTGATAAGTACCCCGACCTGGGGTTGAGAACATTGGCTAATGAAGTGTAAATGAATTGGAACCCATGGAAACTTAGATCTACTGCCTGTTCCTACTGTCCTGGAATCTAGAAAACGCCTTTAATATTTAGACTTTTGTCGGTGGGAGCTCTGCTGAACAGCGAATCACTTAGTAATTGAAAGAAACACAACTCCTGATTATATGCATTTCTTAATGAGGGTATTTTAAACCTCCTTGCCCATCCTGCCTAGTAACTAGATATCATAAATGAAGCCCCTTTACTGTGAGGAGATGCATTCAGTTAGCCTCCAAGTGAGTAATGAGAGTCTGTACGCCATGCCAAGAGAACATTTCCTTGCAGTCTTTGACTCTCTGGAAGTGCACAGTTGCAGATAGCTTGTTGGAGGTGTTCATGAGACTTGCTGTTTTCTCCACCTTTCCATTTTTCAAGTTACAACCCATTTATGCCTTTCTTCCCACTTAAATTAGTTTTAACTAAGACTTATCAGTATCAGATATTGACTTGCTTATTTTAATCTGTAATGTTTCCAGTGCAACCCTGTGTTTACTGTTCCACCCTTCTCTCCACATACCCACAGCTTTTCGCCATTCTTTCTCCTTGGGCTGGCTAGACAGCTTCTTCCAGTCAGAGCTCATTATTCGGAGTATGTTGTTGTGTACCTGTTTTAGTTCAGTAGCCTACAGCAGATGTGTATTAGGAGCTTACCCTGTGCCAGACAGGGTGCTAGGCATTGGGGGTATAAGGTCAAGGCCTTTGCCCTAAGGGAGTTGGTTAACTGGGGGACAGAATCCTCAACAAAGAATTGCAATGAGACATGAGCTAGAAAAGTGTGTACACAACACAGAGTGAGAAATGGTCAGCCTTTCCTAGGAAGATCTAGGAAACCTGAAGGATAGTTAGACTCTTCCACAGTAGGTTTCTAAGAAACCACAACACGGAAAGGTTTGGAGAGGAAGTATCCTGAGAAAAGGCTTGCTTTCATGTTGAGTAAAGCTAAAGCAAGAGGACTGCTTTTTAAATAGCTTGAACAAATAATAATAATAATAATAAAACAAAAGATAAAATAAATAGCTTGAACAAGGGGTGCCTAGGTGGCTCAATTGTTAAGCACCTGCCTTTGGCTTGGGTCATGATCCCAGGGTCCAGGGATTGAGCCCCCCATTGGGCTTGCTGCTCGGTGAGTATCCTGTATCCCCCTTTCCCACTCCCCTTGCTTCTGTTCCCTCTCTCACTGTGTCTTTCTCTGTCAGATAAATAAATAAAAATTTAAAAAAAAATAGCTTGAACAAAAAGTTAATTTGTTGTTTTCCATTTATTCTCTCTCCTATCTTCTGGAGGGTTTGGTAAGTACCATGTGAAGGTTAAATTTAATATCCTATAGACTGCTGGTTTAAAATGCAACCTTCCACCTACACAAGATGGGCTAGTTTTGCTTTGTTCTGTGTTTGACACTCAAGAAAGTTAAGGAAGAACTCTTATTTGAGAATACATTGGCAAGACTTTACCACCCTGAAGGGTTTTTAATTATTTAAATGCAGAAACTACCTGATGGTCAACAATGGAGAAAGAAGTGGCTGGTGGGGGAACTTAACAGACTTTTTTTTTTTTTTTTTTAAAGATTTTATTTATTTGACAGAGAGAAACACAGTGAGAGAGAGAACACAAGCAGAGGGAATGGTAGCGGGAGAAGCAGGCTTCCTGCCGAGCAGGGAGCCTGATGTGGGGCTCGATCCCAGGACTCTGGGATCATGACCTGAGCCGAAGGTAGACGCTTAACGACTGAGCCACCCAGGCGCCCCCAGACTTTTTTTTTTTTTTTATTAAACATAGTTACCGGGGTGCCTGGGTGGCTCAGTGGGTTAAAGCCTCTGCCCTCAGCTCAGGTCATGATCTCAGGGTCCTGGGATCAAGCCCCGAATCGGACTCTCTGCTCAGTAGGGACCCTGCTTCCTCCTCTCTCTCGACCTGCCTCTCTGCCTACTTGTAATCTCTCTGTCAAATAAATAAATAAAAATCTTTATTAAAAAAAAAAAAACATAGTTACCTTCCTACTCCTGTTACTTGGCTTTTGCATTTTTTTTTTTCACTGCTCAGGTACCTGCTTTAATTCTTTTGATTTTGCAGAAGTCTATAATGCATTGGAGGGGGTTTGAGCCTTAAGAAAACTGGTTATGAATTATAAATCCTTTCTCGACACCCTTATCTCTAGATTCTCTTGTAAAATTTGGCTGCAGAAAGTATTCAGGAGTTGATCTGTGGTAATTGGCTGTGGAGGATGGCATGTTTAGTTCCTGGGAGGCTGTCTTAGCTAAGTTGTCTCAATCCTAACTAGACATTTGGTGGGAGGGGAAGCTATCTCGACAAAAGGCTCCATTGTATTCATATTCTATTTCCGATAAGGGACAAACACCTTCTTAAAGAAAACACATTTAATAAATAGCCCTGGAGGAAATCTTTGTTCTCATTTTTAAACCTCTCTTATGAATTCTGTATTTCATTGGGATTATTTGGAAACATTTTATGTTTCATGAGTCATTTTTAGCTTGAGAGGATTCTTAATGTGCCCTGACTTTTCCTTTTCCTGTGAGATAGACCTAAGTATTTTTCTTGTCTTAGAGTGAGCAGGAAAAACGGGAACGTCTGGAAACCCAAAGAGAGAAGCAGAAGGAACTTATACTACAGCTCAAAACCCAGCTAGATGACCTGGAAACGTTTGCTTATCAAGAGGGCAATTACGACTCCCTGCCGCAGTCCGTGGTCTTGGAAAGACAGCGGGTGAGCAGACAGCAGAGACACCTCCACCGCTACGTGAGGTTACCTGGTCCCTTCTGGTGTGCACAGGAACATTTTTTCTTAGCTTGTTCGCCCTTGGCCTTCCTGAGAATCCCTTTGCTGGCCCAAATGAAAGAGAAACGGGACAGCCTTTATTCACACATAGAAATGCAAGTTCCAAAGCTTTATGATATGATAATTGAGTTCTTTAGGCAATTATTAATAATAATAGTAATAATACATAGTAATAATAATTTTTCACTTGATCCTTAAAACACTTCTCCATAGACACATCCTACAATGTAAATCAGCTTTTTTCCCCACCACCAGTTGATAAATATTCTAGGAATCCAGACTGGCTTTAATGTGATATTTATTTCAAGAACGCCTGGGTAGACAGGTCAACCTCCTGCCAGAAGTACAGCTATGGTCTCCCCTACAAACATGTTTGTCTCTCACCGTGATGCGGCTGTTTCTCTGGCTGAGTTGGACTCATACGTTATCTGGATTTCAAACTGTTCCAGATAATGTCACAAGGGTATTTTGACTGTAACACACTTTGATGTTTAGTATAGATTTTTGTTTAGTTGCCTAGAACAGGGCAAGAAGAGAGGAGGACCAGAAACTACAAGAAGTCAGTATTCTCTCAGGGGCCTGGGGGGAAGCAAACTATGAGGCTTTTTGGATCATCAGCCTCTTTGGATTATTCACATTGTTGTTCCCCTGAAAGTTACCTGGTGTGGTAGAAAATTTGCAGTTGAGAGGAGCCATTTCTGTCCGAGAGAAACCAAGGGTCCCTGTTGCTATAGGAGAAGTGGCTCCGTCCTCTCATCCTTGATCAGCCCATCATTTTTTCCTCACAAATTTGGGAGTTCTATCTTTGATTTCCATTTAAAAGGTAGGCAGCATGCTAGCAAATAGCTCCTTCTTCCTAACCCGCTCCTCGAAAATTCCAAAGGCTGTGCTCATTGCTTGTGGTCTTGGTAGGTGATCATAGATGAATTAATAAAGAAACTGGACATGAATCTGAATGAGGACATCAGCTCACTGTCCACTGAAGAGCTCCGGCAGCGTGTGGATGCCGCTGTGGCTCAGATTGTCAACCCAGCCCGAGTGAAAGAGCAGTTGGTTGAGCAGTTGAAAACTCAGATCCGAGACCTCGAGATGTTCATCAACTTCATCCAAGGTCAGAGGGAGGGGATGGGAAGAGAATGGTGGACAGATGTCATAATAATTATATATAGGGGGGTACCTGGGTGGCTCAGTCGGTTCAGCACCTGCCTTCCGCTCAGGTCATGATCCCAGGATCCTGGGATGGAGGGAGCCCCAAATCAGGCTCCCTGCTCAGCAGGGAGTCTGCTTCTCCCTGTCCCTCTGTGTACATGTGTGCTTTCTCTCTCTCTCAAATAAATAAATACAATCTTTAAAAAATAATAACTATACATAATCCAAGTACTGGTACCTGAAGGTGCCAGTTCTTGATGTACTGTGTAGGAAGTTTGATCACTCAGTAAAGGAGCCAACATGGTAAAATGGAAAGAACAGGGATTTTATTTTATTTTTTTAAAGTTTTTTTTTTTTTTTTTTAAGTAATCTCTGCACCCAATGGCGGGGCTTAAACCCACAACTCTAAGATCAAGAGTCGCATGCTCTACTGACTGAGCCAGCCAGGCACCCCAAAAACATGGATTTTTTTTTTTTCTTTTTAAGATTTTATTTATTTGACGGAGAGAGAACACAAGCGGGGGGAGTGGCAGGCAGAGGGAGACGGAGAAGTAGGCTCCCTGTAGGCAGAGGGAACAGGGAGCCCGATGTGGGGCTCAATCCCAAGATCTCAGGATCACTACCCCAGCTGAAGGCAGACGCTTCACCAACCTAGCCACCCAGGTGCCCCAAAAATGTGGATTTTAGGACCAGAGAGTTCAGATGCCAGTTCTGCCACTTCCTGGCCTCGGGTCCTTGGGCAGGTTCCTAACTTCCTTAGCCTGACTCTCCTCACCCATGAAAGGATGATTCATGCCTCCCTCATTCAGCAAATATGTATTGAGCCAGTCACTGTTCACACAAATCAGATGATATTTATAAAAGTCCTACCATGTGGGAGGCACTCGGAAATATTCTTGTTTCTCCGCTTTGTAACTGCCGATTACAGATGAAGTGGGAAGCCCGTTGCAGGCAGACAGCGCGCACTGTGAGTGCAAAGCCAGTGGGAAGACAGGAAGTGGCTCTACGAAAACGCCTCCAGGAAACAGCAGGAGTAAGTACCCCTTCCAGAATAGGCCGCTCTAGAGAGATATGTAGATTTGTGGCTGCCTAGGGCTTACGGGGTTGGGGAGAACGGGAATGGGAAATGCTAACAGTACAGGGTTTCTTTTTGGGAATGAGCGCACAACTCTGTAAATATACTAAAACTCACTGATTTATACGCTTAAATGGATAATCTGTATGCTGTGTGCTCTATATCTCAATATAGCTGTGTTAACCCAAAACAGTTAAGCCCAGCGACCTCCTGGGTGGCTCTCGGCTTCACGGGGGACCCATACTGTAGCTCAGAAGTGAGACTAGATCTCAGCTTGTGACTTGCTGACTGCACTTCTGTGCCACTGCAGCCCCCACTGATGAGCCATTGCATTTCCTAAACAGCGAAGGCAGAAGACGTGAAGAAGGTTCAGGAGTCGGGGCTGCACCTCATGCGGCGCGCGCTGGCCGTGCTCCAGATCTTCGCTGTTAGCCAGCTGGGCTGCGCCACCGGCCCGATCCCCCAAACCCTGTGGCAGAGGGGCCAGGCTGACAGGGACTACACCCCCTTACTGAAGAGGCTGGAGATCTCAGTAGACAGGGTGAAGCAGCTGGCCTTGAGGCACCAGCCGCACGACCGCGTCATCACCTCCGCCAGCCTCCAGGACCTGTCCCTGGGAGGCAAGGACGAGCTGACCACGGCTGTGCGGAAGGAGCTGACAGTGGCCGTCAGGGACCTGCTGGCCCACGGCCTGTACGCCGCCTCGCCGGGGATGAGCCTGGTCATGGCCCCCATCGCCTGTTTACTGCCAGCCTTCTCCTCGGCGCCGGAGGCCATGCACCCGTGGGAGCTCTTTGTAAAATACTACCACGCTAAGAACGGCCGTGCTTATGTGGAATCCCCCGCCCGGAAGCTCTCTCAGTCCTTTGCCCTGCCGGTTACGGGAGGCACCGTTGTGACCCCCAAGCAGAGCCTTCTGACAGCCATCCACATGGTGCTGACGGAGCACGACCCTTTCAAACGCAGCGCAGACTCCGAGTTGAAGGCCTTGGTGTGCATGGCCCTGAACGAGCAGCGTCTCGTGTCCTGGGTGAACCTGATCTGCAAGTCGGGGTCCCTCATCGAGCCCCACTACCAGCCCTGGAGCTACATGGCGCACACAGGCTTTGAGAGCGCCCTCAACCTGCTCAGTCGCCTCAGCAGCCTCAAGTTCAGCCTTCCCGTGGACCTGGCCGTGCGCCAGCTCAAGAACATCAAAGACGCCTTCTGATGAGAGGGCCTGGGCCGGTGCCAGCACCTTCGTCTGCAGAGTGGGGGTAGATGGTTAGTCTTGCAGGATAGAAACAGAGAGGCGGAGGAGGGCTTACAGACGGTCTCCCCAGCCAAATGACTGCACAGGCTCTTTTCCCCGCCAACTTAGCATCTCCAAGATGCTGGAGACCCGCTCATTCAAAGGTTCTGCCCTGGTGTGTGAAATGTGGGCACGTGTATTCGAGCTGATGTAAGAGAAATCGGCTCTGGCACACGGTTACTGGACCTCCTGATCGTGCCACATCTGCTTTTTACAAAACCCAGGTTGCTCTAACCATTCCGTTTATGGTGGCGAGTGACAGGAGTGAATCGTTGGTCCCGGGAGGCATTCAACTTGAGGCTCCGGTCAGTCACGCTGGGAGCCGCATTTGTTTGCTCGGAGCAGGTTCGCGAGTCATCAGGCCAGAATTTAAATTCCTTTATGAGTACTGACACCCCTTTCTTCCTGACCCCGGGTCAGGGGAGGCTGTGTATGTTCCACAGTTGCCTCTCAAACTAGGAGTGGGGAGATCTGGGAACAACATTTCTGAGGGAGTTCACCACAAGTCGATTTCAATGTGAGCCCTTTTTTGTGGGTCAGAACTAAAATCTGTTCTTGACAAGGTGGCCCTCTTCTTACAGCAGAGACAGTGGTCCTTGGATTTAGAGCTGATTATTTATGAGGAATGGCAGCCATTGTTGGTACCACGTCCGCTGGCAAATAACCTTTGCTGTGCACACCTCCCAGCAGGGCGCTGGCACAATCTTTTGGGAAGTAGATATGCCAGAGGTATCCAAGAGAGAGGGAACCCTTGCCCCCCGAGTCAGGTGCGAATGGCAATGTGCTTTAGTGATCAGCAGCAACTCCTCCCAGCGTTGGGATTCCACTTGTCCTGGAGGCCGGGTGACGGAGGGGGTCTGGTCACGCAGTAGGGACAACAGCGGGGGTGGGACTACAGCAGATCTCTGTTGACAGACAAGGGACTGAGCATCTCCTTGTAAAACCGACTCTCGAGCGATCCTATTTGGTGTTCAGTATTTTAGCCTTTTGGGTTCATATTTATCATTCAGCTTGCATACTGTTCCAGGACTGACCAAAGATGGGCCAAGTGTACCACTTTCTGAAAAACCAAATGGGATCTCAGTACCGATGATTCAGCCTTGTTTCACGTATTCAGTTCCCAGCTGCACTTTGTGTCTGCACTATTACGTAGTGCTCTTTGACTTAATTTTTTCAGCGACGTGTTATTTAAGATATATTATTGATAATTCATTAGAATTACTCCTCCTTCTGTGTGAAACAGGTTAAGTGTAAAATGTGGAAAATGATATATCTGTGGTTGCTAATAAAATCATAGTATTTTATGTAGATTCTCTACAAAGACCTTAGAGACTCTTGGCTTTGATTTATAAGTCTGTCTGCACATTATGAGCCCATCTGATCCAAATCAGTATTTCCTCAGGCAATGTCTGGCTCTTGGCCTTTCTGCCTCTTCTTGGGCCTCCAACCTGGATCCGCTCAGCTTCGGTGGTGGTTTCTCTCCCCTGGACATCATCCTCTCATCACACGCAGGCCTACAGCCCCATTCCCACAGCACACCTCCCCATACGTGCCACTTTGGGAGCTTTTTTATTTTATTTTATTTTTTTTGGGGGGGGGAACTTTTTTATTTTTATCTTTAAAGATTGATTTATTTAGGGGCACCTGGGTGGCTCAGTGGGTTGAAGCCTCGGCCTTTGGCTCGGGTCGTGATCTCAGGGTCCTGGGATCGAGCCCCGCATCGGGCTCTCTGCTCGGCGGGGAGCCTGCTCTCCCCCGCCCCCCACCGGCCACCTGCCTCTCTGCTCACTTGTGATCTCTCTCTCTCGCTCTGTCAAATAAATAAAATATTTTTTTAAATAAATAAAGATTTACCTCTCAGAAAGAGCATAGGGGGAGGAACAGAGAGAGAGGGGAAGAGAATCTCTAGCACAGTCCCCGCTGAGCACAGAGCCTGACTGGGGGCTCAGTCTCACGACCCCGAGATCACGACCCGAGCTGAAATTGAGAGACACTTAACCGACTGAGCCACCCAAGCACCCCATAAGTCATCCTAATTTAATTCTCACTACTCGTAAGGCAGGACAATATTCTCCTGATTTTATAGCTGAGTAAACTGAAGTTAAACATATTGTCCAGGTTTATGGAATGGAGGAGCTGAGATCTGAACTCAAGTTGCCTCAATCCAAATCCTATGGGCTTTATATTCTATCATGTTATCTCATTGTCTCATGCTGCTTCCAGATCTTTTGTTCCTCTCCTTTATCCACCACCTCACTCCACCATCACTTTGGGGAAGAGAAGATATTTCCCACATACCCACCAGAAATTGATGCTGCCAAGGGACTAGGCCACAAGGAGATGGGCAGACAGCTGCTGGTCTTCCAAGTTCTTCATGAAATATAAAGGCAATGTGTAGAGATGGAGCATCCTGGCGTCGGATATCTGGTAGTCACTGATATCACCTTCATTATTACTTAAGACAGAGCTCTGCCTTTGGCTCGGGGTGAGACATAGAGGACAAAGGAGGAGAGAAGGATACAGTCAGCCTAGGTCTAAGCATATCCAAGATCAGTATGAAAAAGAGCCACGGATATGTATCCATAAAAGGGCAGCATCAATTGTTATAAAAGTATGATCTGCTAAACATTCTTTTTTTTTTAAAGATTTTATTTATTCATTTGAGACAGAGCATGAGCATGGGGAGAAGCAGAGGGAGAGGGACAAGCAGACGCCCTGCTGAACCAGAAGTCTGACGCTGGGCTCGCTTCCACGACCTAAAAATCATGACCTGAGCCGAAGGCAGACGCTTAACCATCTGAGCCACCTGGGTGCCCCCACACAGGATTCTTAAGGATTTCTAAGGTGTGGGCACCTGGCTGGCTCAATTGGTAGACCATGTGACTCTTGATCTCGGGGTTATAAATTCAAGCCCCACATTGAGTATAGAGATTATTTGAAATCTTTAAAAAAAAAAAAAAATGTTTCCTAAAATGTTCTATATTCATTCATCTTTGAATGCCTGCCAACTGCCTGGGCTAGGCTAGATACTGAGGAAAGACGTACATAAAACAGACCCTCCTGCCTTCAGGGAAGACACAGTCTAACCAAAGAGATACCAAACCAACTGGAGATTTGTGTAGCTTGTGAAAACAAAAATTGCTGAGTTCCATCCCAGAGATTTTTTAATCAGTACTTCTGGAGTGAAGCCCGAAAATTTCCAATCCTAACAAGTCCTAGGTTACGCTGATGCAGCTGGTCTGGGAACCACACCTTGAGAACCACTGATCCAAACCAAATATGTTCTTTTTTTTTTTTTTTTTTTTTTTTTTAAGATTTTACTTATTTGAGAGAGAGAGTGCATGCACAAGCTTGGGAGAGGGGTGAGGAGCAGAGGGAGAGGAAGAAAGAATCCCAAGCAGACTCTACGCTGACACAGGGCTCGACCTCACGACCTCAAGATTATAACCTGAGCTGAAATCAAGAGTCAGACACCCAACCGACTAAGCCGCCCAGGTGCCCGCAAACCAAATACGTTCTGTAATAAAGACGAATATGGATTGGATCGCTGAGGGAGCACAGAAGGAAGAGTCGATTCTGCCCAGGAGAACTGTGGATAGGATTTGGATAGGTTTTTGCCTGGCCGCAGTGGAGAATAAAGACCCCAGGGCTCAGAAGAGTTTGGATATTTGAGTACTTGAGGGATGGGGGAGGGCAGTATGTGAGGGTGTGGAGAAGGAATTTAGGCTGCAGGAAAGGAGAGGTGAGTTCAGACTTTGGTACAGAGAGCCAACGAAGGATTTCAAGCACATAAATGGTGGATTTAAGAGTTCTGTTGAGGGAAGCTTCCCAAAATAAGCCCTATAGATCATACGGCTCCACCAGACTGAAATTGTTATCTCCCAGGATGGAAATCCACCTTTCATAAACATAGCAAGCAATTCTGACGCACATGAAAGTTTGAGGAGGAAAAGAAATAGATCTGAGGCCAGACTGATTAGGGGGCAGATGGAAAAAGAAAAGATTCAAAACACAAGGGAAAAGTCACAGGATTTAGTACTAATTTGATTTGGAGAGTGTTTGTGAGAAGAGTGCAAGACAATTATGAGATCTCAGGATCTGTTTTCTATTTTCCAAGAGAGATACAGCAAAAGAGGCAGCAGCAAAGGAGGCCAGGAGCAGACCATGGAGTTTGGAAATGGGCAGGTTGGTGTGGTTTAGTGGGAAGAGCACTGGGTTGGGAATAAGAACTTACTCTTTGTCACCATCTCTGTGACTTTGCTGCTCTGGAACTGTCCTCTCAGAGGCCGGAGTAGATGATCTCTGAGGTCCCTTCCAAATCTAAAATGTCATATTCCAAATTAAAACAAAAGATTTTAATTGAATATAGAAATATAAGTACATAATTACTGTGATAAACCTAGGGTTGTGAGGGCTGCAGGGAAAACTGGTCCCTGGAGCGCCTTAAGGAAAAAATTGATGAAACCCTGATTGTTCCCACATTTTGCCCAAGACCAATCCTGTAGATTCCTCAATGTTCAGATAAGCAAAACTGTAAAATGGTTTCCCTTTCTCTTGAACTCAGAAGATAACTAAGGGATCATCTAAAAACACTCTTCCAGGGATGCCTGGCTGGTTCAGTGGGTAGAAGATGTGACTTTTTTTTTTTTTTTTTTTTAAGATTTTATTTATTTGACAGAGAGAAACACAGCGAGAGAGGGAGCACAGGGAGAGGCAATGGTAGCGGGAGAAGCAGGCTTCCTGCCGAGCGGGAGCCCGCCGCGGGGCTCAATCCCAGGACCCTGAGATCATGACCTGAGCCAAAGACAGACGCTTAACGACTGAGCCACCCAGGCGCCCCAAAAATGTGACTCTTGATCTCAAGGTCCTGAGTTCAAGCCCCACGTTGGGCATGGAGCCTACATAATAATAATTATTATAATAATAATAAAATAAAAACACTTTTCCAGTTAATTATGGGAAATAATTCAGTTTGAGAACCAACTAGACCTGAGTTCAAACCTAAATTTGAAAATCATCTATGCTACTGATCAGGGTCAACCTCGGATAGGTAATTTATCCTCTTTGAATATCAGTTTCCTCATGTCTAAATGGGAGGAAAGTACCCAAGATGCAGAGTTGTGAGAATTAAATAGGCTATCGGCTTACCTAAAAAGCCTAGCACTGAGTAGGGACTCAGTGATTATCAAGGATTATTATTTTTTAAAATATTTTTTTATTTATTTGACAGAGAGAGAGAGATCACAAGTAGGCAGAGAGAGAGGGAGAGGCAGGCTCCCTGCTGAGCAGAGAGCCCGATGCGGGGCTCCATCCCAGGACCCTGAGATCATGACCCGAGCGGAAGGCAGAGGCCTTAATCCACTGAGCCACCCAGGCGCCCCGATTATCAAGGATTATTGTCCTTCACCTCCCTCACTGCTTATTCTAGCCGGTAATGTCTGTGACATCACTAGACTCTAAATATTAGGGGTAAGCACCCTTGCCTGATTGATCCTGGTCTCTCCCTCCTTAAACCTAACAGTGCTTACTAATACAAGTCCTATTTTGGGGACTCTTGGAAGGCATAAATGTCAATTTAAAACTGTGTCCCCACCTAGCGCCCGAAAAAGGAACTACAACCAAGGGTGCGGCAGAGCAGCGGCGTCAAAAATCTGCGCGCTTTCGAGCCTTCCTTGCTCCTCCAACCTACTCGGGAGAAAGGGACTTCTTTGCTCTTACCCACTGCTGAGGCTACTAATAAAGTTTGATTTGAACAAATGAGCTCCCAGGGCAGGCTCTCCCCGCTAAAGCTTCTTCCGCCCACAACGGCTTTCGAGAGGCGGGGCAAGCTTGCGGGGCGGGACCGGAAGTGAGATCAACGCGCCCCGGGGGTGAAAGGTTAGCGGAAGTGCCCTTTCTTCCTTTCTGCTGTAGGCTCGAGTGGCTGGCGTCGGTGAGTAGAAGCTTGGCTAGGAGGTCCCAATCCGCCGCCATCCGCGGCCGGAGGGTGTAGCTGCGGGGCGGCGGCGGGCGCTTTCCACTGATCGGCCTCGGACGGTTTCGTGGCGGTCCGCTCCTGCGAGCAGGCCCCGAGGGCGGCTTGTGCTGAGGCCGCCGGGAGCGCAGCCCTGGTTTCCGGGCCCACATCGTCGGCTTGCGCGTCGCTGATCGGTCCGTTCTCCTTCCTGTGCAGAGATGGGCAAGTTCATGAAACCCGGGAAGGTGGTGCTGGTCCTGGCCGGACGCTACTCCGGACGCAAAGCGGTCATCGTGAAGGTACCCAGCCTCGCGAGCGTCTGCTGCGCGTTTGCATCTCGGGAATGGGGCCGGTTTCGGAGGGCCTGCAAGCTTGGAGTGCGAGAGCTAGCCTGGCGGGCGTTCGTCCCTGAGCATTGCGGGTGGGGGTGAATGCGTGAGCGCTTTTGAGAGAGGAAGGCGCAAAATAAAAACAAATGGGAGTGGAATTGGAATGGTGGCCGACGCTTATCCAGCGCTTCCTTGGTCTCTGGCACCGCCTGTCGGGTGGTGTCACGTCCAGTCCTTGAAGTCCCCGTAAAGGGATGCCTTTCTGGCTTGAGTTGTAGAGACGTTAAGTGAGTGCTGCCGCCAGGAGTTTGTAAAAAGAGGAGGAATTGTTTCTAGTCCACATGAGAACTTATTCTAGCCCATCACTGGTGGCTTTCTGCCAACATTTTGTACCCTCTGGTGAGAGCCCCCTGAGCTCTGGCCACACACACAACTGCTTCTGGCTGCGGTGGGGTCGCGTGGCGCACCCTTTGTTCCCCCGCCCCCCTGAGTCTGACTGGTTTCTGGAGTCAGGCCACCAGTTTTGGAGTCTTTCCTTTATCCCTCACTAGCAGTGCAATCCTAGGGGAAGTTAAGAGATGCAGGGTCCTGAGCACCGGTGCTTGATACAAAGCAAGCACTCCTTCAGTGTTAATATTGTTCCTTTTCATTCTCTTACCTCCCAGCCTTTCTAGATTGTTGTGGGAATGAATACACCCTTCCCTATTACTCTTTTGTGCGCTCTAGCATGGCACTCGAGAGTGTCTGCCTGTGTGGTTTTTACCGTAGTGGGTCTCTGACCTGGGAGTGGGGCTGTTCCTCTTACACAAGCTCTCCATCTAGCACAGGGCCTAACCTGGCCCTCAGTCAGTGACCTGTGATTCTTTCTTGTTCAGAACATTGATGATGGCACCTCAGACCGTCCCTACAGCCATGCTCTGGTGGCTGGAATTGACCGCTATCCCCGCAAAGTGACAGCTGCCATGGGCAAGAAGAAAATCGCCAAGAGGTCAAAGATCAAGTCTTTTGTGAAAGTTTATAACTACAATCACCTCATGCCCACAAGGTGAGCATTTCAAGAATGGGAATGAGGGGCGCCTAGGTGACTCAGTCAAGGGTCTGCCTCCGGCTCAGGTCAGGATCCCAGGATCCTGGGATGGAGCCCCACATGGGCTTCTCTGCTCAGCAGGGAGTCTGCTTCTCTGTCTCACTCTCCCTCTACACGAGCGCACACTTGCTCTCTGTCTGTCTTTCTCTCAATTAAATAAAATCTTTTAAAAAAAGAAGTGGTGCCTGGGTGGCTCAGTTGGTTACAACTGCTTTTGGCTCAGGTCATGATCCGGGAGTCCTGGGATCGAGTTCCATCAAGCTCCCCGCTTAGCAGGGATCCTGTTTCTCCCTGTGGCCCTCTCCTCTCATACTGTTTCTCTCTCTCTCTCAGAAAAAAATAAATAAGTAAATAAAATTTATTTAAAAAAAAAGAAATGGGGGGGTCCCTGGGTGGCTTAGTGGGTTAAGCCTTTGCCTTTGGCTCAAGTCATGATCTCAGGATCCTAGGATTGAGCACCACATCGGGCTCTCTGCTCAGCAGAGAGCCTGCTTCCCCTTCTCCCTCTGCCTGCCTCTCTGCCTACTTGTGATCTCTTTCTCTCTGTCAAATAAATAAACTCTTTAAAAAGGCAGGGGGTGGCGCCGCCTGGATGGCTTAGTGGGTCAAAGCCTCTGCCTTCGGCTCAGGTCATGATCTCAGGGTCCTGGGATCGAGCCCCATATCGAGCTCTGCTCAGCAGGGAGCCTGCCTTCCCCTTTCTCTCTGCCTGCCTCTCCGCCTACTTGTGATCTCTCCTCTCTGTCAAATGAATAAATAAAATATTTTTTTTAAAAAGAAAGAAATTGGAATGAGAGGGACTTTCTTTTTGCCCCTCTCCGCCCTGCTCAGTAAGGAGACAACCTTGCAACCATTCTAGTGTGGGGAAGAGTCATCGTTTTCTTTTTTTTTTTTTTTTAAGATTTTATTTATTTATTTATTTGAGAGAGAGAAAGTGAGAGGATGAGAGGAGCGAAGGTCAGAGAGAGAAGCAGACTCCCCGCGGAGCTGGGAGCCCGATGTGGGACTCAATCCCGGGACTCCAGGATCATGACCTGGGCCGAAGGCAGCTGCTTAACCAACTGAGCCACCCAGGCGCCCAGAGTCATCGTTTTCATGTGTCACTTACAAAGTGGTGGTAGTTTCCAGTGTTGCCCCTCTGGCCCAACATGGAGCTGTGTTCTACCATTTTCTGTGGTGACTTCCCTGAGTTGGCCAAGGGGGATGAAAAATCTCTTCCAAGCTTGTTCTTTATCTATCTCCTCACCTGAAAATTCTGTAAGTGTTGGGTAAGGATCATTTCTCATTTGTTTGCACTCAGAGTAAATATGGGCACGGAATCTGGCCTGCTATCTGCCACTCTTCCACACTTTCCAAAATGGTAGAAAAAGGCAGCAAGCCTCTCCACCGTACACACCTTTTGGTGCATAGGTCATAGGGAAATACAATGGTTGAGAGTTGTGAACAGTGGTTGGCAGAACCCAGCAGTGTATGCCTTACGGTGTGCTGCTGGGGGCTGTGTGTTTACCGTGAAAGCTGTCTTAAAAGGACAAAGCTGATTCTCAGGTGCTGGGAAGCAGTGAGATTTCGGCAGCTAGGCACCCAGCCTCCAGCAGTGAGGCTGCCTCTGCCCGGGCACAACTTGGAACAACACTAAATCAAATGCCTCCATGTAGAAAGCCAGCCAACTGCCATGCTTGTAGTGAGGATGTAATAAAGTGACAGTCCTTAGCTAGAAAAATAAGTCCGCTGTGGGAAGTTGAGAATGAAATGTGAGGTATTTCAACGGTATGAATCTATGTAAAGGAATCTTGTTAAATTGGGGATTTCCAAAGAATATTCTCAGGATCTTGACAACAGATTCTGTGGATTGCTCCAGTGGAGACAAACCCTGACACCCTGATGTCCCGGGAGTCCTCGGGCTGTGCGTAGGGCCCTAGCGGCCTGTGGGCTGATCTTGCGTCCCCATCATTGTTCCCAGGTACTCTGTGGATATCCCCTTGGACAAGACTGTCGTCAACAAGGATGTCTTCAGAGACCCCGCTCTTAAACGCAAGGCCCGACGAGAGGCCAAGGTCAAGTTCGAGGAGAGGTAAATAGACTGGTGGTGCATATTGGGAGTGTGGTGGCCTTATCCTCCCTGAAGGGCATTTGGTTTCACTGTTCTCAATGGTGTCTCTTTTTTCCCCGCCTTCTAGGTATAAGACCGGCAAAAACAAGTGGTTCTTCCAGAAGCTGCGCTTTTAGATCTGTTCTATTTCGGTCATTAAAAATAGCCCCCCCACCCCCAATTCCTGTCTGCCTGCGGTGTGTGTTATTAGACTGGGAAGGAAGAATATTCATATGATGAGGCGTTGGGTGGTGAGTGGGTGAGAGGCTGTGGGAAAATATATAAAATAATGCCTTTGTGAGACTTGGCCTGCCTCCATTCTCGGCCTGAGCAGCCTTTCGTCATTTGGATGCCCTTGGGCTCAGTGTGAGCTACTAAACTGTTTCCCAAAAACAGGAGTACTCCCGACATTGGCAGGTGCAGAGTAGAACCTGGGCCCCTCTGCCCCCTGCCCCCCACTGGGAACACCCTCAGGCCCCCCTCAGTGGGCACTGGCTACTTAAGGTTGAGAGCCGCCACTCTGAGGACCTCAAACCAACCACAAAGTGCCACGCTCCGCTCTGAGATTCAGTAGGTCAGAATTTCTGGGACGTTACCAGCTGGTAGCTCATGAGCTGTTCTCATGAGGCCCACCCTGGAGAACTACTCTCGGCGACAAGGGTGCAGACTAATTAATGAAGGCCTGAGCCCCAGAATGGCCATTCCTAGAGAGATCAGAAGACATCCCCGAGTGGCCTGGTTAGCAGAGCCCAGCAAGAAAAGGTGATTCAAGGCTCTTGAGCAGTTGTGTCACCACTGCAGGAAAGGTACTTGGCCCTTCTGTCTGGCATTTTACCGTTCACTGGATACCTGTGACCCTGTGCTGCCTGCTGCCGGTGAGATAGGCTCTCTCCAGCTGAGCCGGTTCTCAGTCCCTAGACGGAAGTACGAGTCCCAACAGGTGCAGTCACGGAGCACTGCGCTTGGCACACATCAGCCCGGGATGTGGAGGAAGGGCTGGGTCTGTAAATTACTGGAAAAATCCTGGCCTGAATATTAGGAAAACAAATCCATGCACTGTAAACTATGTTTGTGTTTGATTCCTCACCTGTAAGTACTGGGCATCTCTCGAGACCTTGCCTACTCAGTCACAAATGAAAGTAAATTTAGGGGCGCCTGGGTGGCTCAGTCGTTAAGCGTCTGCCTTCGGCCCAGGTCAGATCCCGGGGTCCTGGGATCGAGCCCCGCATCGGGCTCTCTGCGCGGCAGGGAGCCTGCTTCTCCCGCTGCCATTCCCTCTGCTGTGTTCCCTCTCTCGCTGTGTTTCTCTCTGTCAAATAAATAAAATCTTTAAAAAAAAAAAAAAGTAAATTTAAACCCTCTGACTAGAAACTTGGAAGTTGTTTCCACTCTCAAGGCCCAAGTTCAAATGCTATTCCAACCAGGTTTGGATACGTGCTTAACTTCTAGCAGTATGACCTGGAGCGAGTTTCTACACTTCCCTGCCTCAGATGTTTAGAATCATCTGTAAAATGGCAAAACCAACCAACGTAGTCAGTGGGGTTGTTCAGAAGCCTGAGTTAACTCCTGGGACGCAGATCCAGCATTGGGCACAGAAGAGCTCTCCGCAAATGACTGGCTATTAGTATGGCGATGTGAACTTGGAGAGACTTAACCGCCTGGTTGTGTTTCTCATTCAATTAATCTCAATTAGTTTGCCTGTGCCCAGCATCTTTCTAGGCTCCAGGGAAATACCTTGATAGCAGATAAGATTCCCTTTTTTTTTTTTTTTTTAAGATTTTATTAGATAACGGACTGGCAGAGGTGGGGGGAGGAAGCAGGCCCCCTGCTGAGCAGAGAGACCGATGCGGGGCTTCATCCCAGGACCCTGAGATCATGACCTGAGCTGAAGACCGAGGCTTTGAGCCACCCAAGCGCCCCAGCAGACAAGATTCTACCAACGGGCTTGTACTTGCATTAATAGGCTGGAAATGAGTGGTTGATGGGGGCCCACATTCTGTTGGCTGTTATCCGTGGGTGGCCTCAAGTCAGTGAAGTCCATCTCCAAGCCCAGAAGGGCTCCTCCCAGGGGCGGGGAGAGCTGAGGGCGTGTAAACCTCCGCGGCAAGGGTTTTCCTGAAATGAAAGTGGAAGCAAAGCCTGCAGGCAGAACTACCCGAAGTGTATCTCGGGCCCAGCCCGGAGGGGACGAAGACCCCTTCGAAGGTCCAAGCAAGAGTTTAGTTACAAGGGACGCTGCCACTTTGTGCCCAGCTCTGAAGCCTCTCGGCTCTTGTCAACCAGCTCCCAGGCCCACGTCAGTGATGTGTGATGATCCCGTAAGTGAGGAGGGCTTTGGGGGTGGGGGGAGAAGGGGGGAGCATTCCTGTTGGCCGGGAATCGCAGGTGTCTCGGGGTCTGGTGGCCAAGGCTCTCTGCCCATCTCTCAGACCTTGTGTGAATGCGTTTTTCTGAGAGAATTCAGCTCTCATTAGACACTTAAAGGGTTCTGTAA
>CM053619.1:31694983-31740017 GCA_028646535.1 Procyon lotor
AAATAAATAAAATCTTAAAAAAAAAAAAAAGGCGAAGATATGGGATACTGGAACCACATTCCCATGTGAGAAAATCTGGGTTGGAGCTGAGAAGAGGCTGCCGCTTCAGTGGGGACATGCTCTCTCCAGTTCGTGTGTCCCTCGCACTCCCTATACCCACAGTGCCTCCCGGCACTCACTGAGGTCATCTAACCGGCCGTTTAAGGCACCTTATTTGTAGAAATATAAAGAACTGGGTACCTTTCTCACTACTCATAAACTAGCATTATTTGGTCAAGCCCTAGCTTTCCTCTGCTTAAAAACAGAGTGAACTCACACGGAATGTCTTCAGTGCCCTCTGTAATACGCTCCCATTCTGTCATTCATTCACTGCAGTCATTCATTCATTCAACACACATTCGACTGAATGCCTGTTTTGTGGCAGGGACTCTGCCGAACACTGGGGATACAGAGATGACTGGGACAGAGTCCCGCCTTCCCAAGTGAGCTCTCGCTTCTCTGAGCCGACCTTATTTATCAGCCTTCCCAACCACAGAGAGAACCCTGTCAGCTAGCGTCTACTCCGTCCCACAAACAAAGGTGCATTTATTCGTATCCCTGGTGTCATTCCCTTGCCCGTGTTGTCACTCTCTGTCTCTGGACTTGCTCCAAGTCACACCCAGCCTGAAAGGCCGCTCAGTACAGTGGAAAGAGTGGCAGTCAAGGGACAAGCTGGGAGATGTGGGGTAAACTGCTCCCCCATTCCGGGCTTGATTTCTTTTTGCTGAGGGGCTGGGGCTTGATTTCTTCGCTGGAAAGCACAGATTAGCAGTCCGGAGTCAGCCTGAATAGGGCCGAATGACTTCGGGCAAGTCACTTAACCTCTCTGAGCTTTGGTTTCCTCATCTGTAAAATAAGGCTAAGAGGGAATTTATCTCATTGGGTTGTTTCAAGAATTGAGTGATACACTCCATGTAAAAAGCTTGGCACAGTGCCCGACATACAGTAAGTGTTTAATAAATGTTAGCTAGTAGTATGACATTTGCCACTCTAAGCCCCCACTGCTTCTGGAGGCCTCCCTAGTGATGTTAAGCCCTTCGGGACGGTCCCTCCTCCACACTCCCGCTGTCCTCCACAGGCCGGCGTGTGAGGGTACACTGTCCAGAGTACTGTTTCCTCCAGACCCGAGGGCTGGCCTCTTGTCCCTGTCTCCTTGTGTCAGCGCCCAGCATCCCTCAGCAGGAGCTCAGTCACTGTTTGTTAAAAGCAAGGTCTCCTGGAAAGAACAGCTGTGACCGCACCCAAGGCTCCTCCAGCACCCCCCAGAGAACGGCCAGGCCCCCAGGGATGAGGCCAGCCAAGTCCTGAGGAGAGCGGACCAGGACCAGCCTGGGGGGCAGGGGAAAAGGGTAGGGGTGGAGCTGAGCATCAGCTCTGCTGGTGGGAGAGTCCACAGTAGGGTCCCTTCTACTGGGCTCCTTCTCCAGGAAGGCAGGTGGATGCGGAGTCATGTCCCCCTGTTCTAACAGGCCCTCTGTGCCCTTTGGGAGGAGCAGTCCAGACTAAAGGGCCGGCTGCAGGAGCTGCATCAGCGGCGAAGGGAGCTCAGGGACCTTGCCTGCGACCAGGTAAGTGTGCAGAGGGGTGTGGCCTGGGAGGAAGAACCAGAAGTTAGTTTCTCTCCTGGCTCTGCCGCCTCCTTGCTGTGTGACCTCAAGTATGTGACTTGAACTCTCTGGACCCACTTTCTCATCTGTTAAGTGCAGCTACCAGACTTGCAGGGCTGTGTAAGGACCAGCTAAGATCTTGGGTCTAACGTGCCACTACAGGTTTGACCTACGTTCATCCCCTATTTATCTAGCTCTCCTTTCAATAAATGTACTCATCCCCGGCATCGATCATGATCACATAGAACACTTTCCTCCAGGGGGGTGGGGGTGGGGGGCCTCTCCCACCCTTGAAGGCTGCATCAGCCTCCCCTCCCCCACCTCCAGGTCCCCTTCACGCCACCTGCAGTCCCCCTGGTGTTCCGAGGACACACCCAGCAGGGCCAGGAAGCGCCCAAGTGTTTGGTTTCCCAAGTCCGGATCTCCTACCCTCTGCGCGGAGGCTCTGCTCTGGTCACCTTCGAGGACCCCGAGGGTAAGCTCTCCGAGAGGCCCCAGGAGGGAGGCTGGGAGGCTTCCCCTCCCTCCCCGCACGCTGACCCTGCTCCCCCGCCCCAGTGGCCCAGAGGGTGCTGCAGCAGAAGGAGCATGAGATCCGTGTAGAGGAATGCCGGCTGCGGGTACAAGTGCAGGCTCTGGAGCTGCCCGTGGTGACCGCTGTCCAGGTGATAAAGCGGCAGGGTCCCAGGACGTGCAGGGGCTGCTGTGTGTTGGGGCCCCGGAGAGTGGGGCCGGACCTCTCCTTCCTGTCTACCCCTAGGTGTCCACTCTGGTAAGCAAGCAGAGCGTGCTGGTCAGTGGGTTTCCCGCAGGGCTCCGGCTGAGTGAGGAGGAGCTGCTGGACAAGCTGGAGATCTTCTTTGGCAAGACCAGGAACGGGGGTGGGGACGTGGAGACGCGGGAGCTGCTGCGAGGGGGTGTCGTGCTGGGTTTCGCTAAGGACAAAGGTGAGGGCCCTGTCCACGAGGTTGGGCTGATGAGGCCTCGGGCCCCAGGGGACCAGAGCCCTGAGTACTAGAGGTCCGTCCCGCTCTCTCCTCGCAGTGGCCCAGTACCTGTGCAGAGCTGGCCAGTTCACGGTGCCACTGGGTGGGCAAAAGTCCCTTTTGCGAGTCTCTCCCTACCTCAGTGGGGAGATCCAGAAGGCTGAGGTAAGTGGGAAGGTAGAGAATCAGGGGTTGGCCCTGCACCTGTCTGCCTGCCAGAAACTTGCCCCGAAAAGGATCAGAGCTCCCAAACCTCACTGCCCCCTCCCCCCCGCCCCAGGGCACCGCCTGCCCCCAATCCCTGACTCTCAGAAGCCTTTGCCCATCTCTCGGCTCCTTTTCCAGATCAAGTTCCGCCCGGTGCCCCAGTCGGTGCTGGTGCTCAACATTCCTGACGTGCTGGATGGCCCGGAGCTGCAGGACATCCTGGAGATCCATTTCCAGAAGCCCTCCCGTGGAGGCGGGGAGGTGGAGGCCCTGACAGTTGTGCCCCCGGGACAACGGGGCCTGGCGGTCTTCACTGCCGCCTCGGGCTGAGAGCCTGCCTCCCTCACCGCCCGCCCCCCTCCGCCAAGCCTCTCCAACCAGGCTGGCGTTGGGCACACGGGTGCAAGAGATTGTGCGGGTCAACGGTGGCAGGGATTATGGGTTGTGAAACGCTGCCCAAGAACAATAAAAAGTGGCGTGACCTTCTTCTCATTTCATTTCCTGAAAGGAAACTTGATTTGAGCACGGCAGGAGGAACCCTAACCTCTCACTCTCGGCCCTGGCCTTTCGGGAGCCCACCTTCCCCCCACAACTCTCAAGAGGCAACATCCAAGACCCAGGGTTTGGCTTTTTATTGACACAAACACAAAGGCAGCTTCGGTAAAACGGGGTGGGGTACACAAAAGCAGAAATCGCACTTCACATGTTTAGGCCCCGTTTAGACAACGAAGAGGCTGGGACCCTCCCCCCACATCCCCCAGCAGTGGCTGGGCAAGAACCCTACCTAATTCCCTATCAGAGAGCAGTCGGAGTTACAGCCCTACGCCAGGAAGCCCCCGCTTTGGTTCCAGCGGCCCAGGCCCTAAACCGCCCCCCTCCATTCCCCTGTTCCATCTCCCCACCCATGTAAACAAAGTTTGGGGCTGAGTTCGGAAAGCTGCCCCCTTGCTCTGAGAAGGCAGTGGGCCCCCCTTGATGACGCGGGAAATGGGCTTTGATTTTTACTTTGGTCCCAGAACAAGAAACAGATGGCATCGCCTCTCAGAGCTCTGGCTGGTAAGTGCCACACTTGTCTGCCAGGCTGGGAGAGCTTCCCCGCCTTCTTCTCCGCCACCCAGAGAGAAACGGGCCCAGAGCCCCAGAGACAGGACACGGCACAGACCCAGGCAGCTCGGGGCCACCCCCCCCGACCCGCTGGCACGCACACAGAGTTTTGGCAGTGTTGTGGGACTGGGAGGCAGCAAAACCCCAGCTCCAGCAGAACGAGGAAGGCACTGGGGAGCACAGGGGCGGAGACGGAGGTGTGAGACATGGACACCCCCCCCACGCGCACACACGCACAGGTTTTCCGTTGCTAAGGCACTGAGAACAACTCTAGAGAACTCAGTGAAGAGTGGGGAGCGGTGGGGGGGGTCAGGGAGGGGGGACTCTGCGTCCCCTCCCACACAGTTGTGATTTAGGGGGGCAGGTCTGAGTCCCACCCCTGTTGTAAGAGGCAACCTTGGTTACGAGGGGCAGAAAACCTGGAGGTGGAAGAAGCCCAGGTGTGCTTAAGGAGATGGGGACAGGAGGACAGGGCCATGCAAGGAGGCGACAGACTTCAAAAGGGGGCGCTGGTTGGCCTGGGTTGAAGGGACATGAGGGCGAAACAGGGACATGCTGGATTCACACAGATTGGCCCCATATCCTGAGCTGACGTTTCAATTCTTTGGGGGTGGGGCAGGGACGGGAGGGGGACATGAGGCAGGGCAGGGAACACACGGAACTGGACGGGAAGGGATGGGCTAACCTTGGCACGAAAGCAGCACAGCAGGCCCAGGGAAAGGGTGGGGGCAGGAAGCAGCCGGCCTCCCTCTGACCCTCCCTGTCCCCTTGGCAGGGCCCAGACATCCAAGTGGTCACTTCCCAACCTCTTCCGAGGGCAGGAAGGGGGGGGGCAGCCCTGCCTCGGGAGACAGAGCAGGGCTGGGGAGAGGCCATCGGGACGGAGACCTTCGGGGGAGAGAGGGCGGAGCGCGATGATAGAGGATGAAGTGTGAGAGAGGCTGGAGACCAGCACAGTGCGGGCCCCCCAGCATCTCTCTTCCCGGGGCCCTGAGGGTCCGCCAGCCCCCGCCCTAGTTCTCCTTCTCCTGTCCAGGCACCAGGAGGACTTTGCCCACATTCTTCTTCTCCTGCATCTGCTTCATGGCATCCACCACCTGGGGAGGAAGACGAGACCCGGATCCCAGGGCCGTCTGGTCCCCTCCAGAGAGCCAGCCGGAAGGAGCCAGCCCTCCTCTTCCCAGGAAGCCCGGCCCAGGGAGCCCCGCCCACAGGGGGTCCCACTCACCTTCTCGAAGGGCCACACGGAATCGATGTGCGGCTTGATGCGGCCCTGGTTGTACAGGGCCAGGAGGCGGGCCACCACGCCCTGCACCAGCTCCACCTCGCCCTCCAGGTAGCCCAGGTGGAAGCCGCACACGGCGCGGTTGGCCGGCAGCAGCTGCAGGGCCGTCACGCTGAACTGGTTCCACCACGTGCGCGCCAGGGCCATCAGGTTCCGCTTGGGGCCCGTCAGCAGGTTGGCCATTCCTGCGGGACGAGGCGACGCGGCCCGTGAGTCCAGATGCCAGGCACATCCCTGCCCCAGCCCACGCTCGTAGGCCCCCGTGGGCCCCTCACGAGCATCCCCGGCAGTGCGGCGGGCGACAGGCGCAACCCCCACCTGCTGGTTGCCAGGCCCGGATGCGCTCCAGCCGACTCAAAACTGCCCCCCATCTTAATTTATTTGTTGATTTGTGTGTGTGTGTGTGTGTGTGTGTGTGTGTGTGTGTGTGTGAGAAACAGTCTTTCAGATGAAAATGCCACTTGCCCAGGAAGCCCGGGAGGGCAGGACAAAGGAAGGCGGGCTGATGGATTTCAAGTCCAGAATAAACCCCAAAGAGGAGCACGGAAAGAACACAGAATTCACCGTGTGTGACTTGCGGGAAAAGGAGCGAACGAGACTGCTGTCAGCTGCACCCCGGAGGCAGCGATCCGGACACGTTACCCGCCCGGCCTCACCCTAACCCTGGTGCCCGCTTGAGCCCCGGAGTCCCTGGGCCTCTGCACCCCCTCCCAGCCCTCTCCGCCCCCAGCCCACGAACTCACCATAGGTGACCACTTTGCCCATGGGTTTGAGGAGGTTGTAGCCCTTGGCAGTATCTGACCCGCCCAGAGGGTCCATGACGATGTCCACTCCTGTCACAGAGTGGGGGCAGTCAGGAACAGCATTAGGAGCCACAGATCTGGGGCACCCCTCCCTATCCTTGGCCATCCTGCCCTGGCCCCCAGCCTCCAGCCGCACCTTTGGGGGAGATCTTCTTGATCTCATCCACGTAGTCAGTTGTGTGATAGTCGATGGGGTGTGTGACCCCGTTCTCCTTCAGCACCTCGTGCTTGCTGGCCGAGGCCGTTCCAAACACTGTCACGTTCTCCACCGTGCGGCACAGCTGCAGGGCGGCCATGCCCACGCCCCCTGCGGCAAGACCCTTTCATGAGGCGGGAACTGGAGTCACTCTCCATTCTTGCCCCTCAAGGACTCTGCTCATCACCCTTACTGGGCCTGGGTGCATTTTGAGGCCTTCTCTCCTCACAACCAGGCCCAAAGTCCATGAGTGAGAATCGGGGGGAGGGTAGCTGGCAGAGGATGGAGCGCCGGCTCAGGGCACGTTGCTATGGATAGCACACCAGGCTGGACCTAGAGCCTGAATGTTACCACGGCAACCATACTGCAGAGGCCTCTGGGAGCCATAGGCCGAGGCAGCCTGGTGTTGCCATGACGACTGTCCAGACAGGCTGCAGGGAAGGGGCCCCAAGGAAATCTGGGGGAGGGGGGGGAAAGAGGGAGGGACAAAGGGAGGGGGCCTGTCACCTGCGGCCATGTGTACCAAGACGCTGTGGCCAGGCCGTAGATTGCCGAAGTCAAAGAGGACCATGTAGGCTGTGATGTAATTGACTAGCAAGGCAGCAGCTTCCTCAAAGGTCATGGCCTCAGGCATCTGGAAGGTCTGGGCTGAGGGCACAGTCACCTCCTCCTGCCACATGCCTGACCGGATCAACACCATCACCCGGTCCCCTACCTTGGAGAATGAAAGAAGAGTATCATTCAGTCCCTCACTCATTCACCCACTGTCGATTTATGACCTTCGACTACGTACAAGGCCCTCTTCCTGGCAATGAAGTAGCAATAGAAGCAGCCACAGTCCTCATGCTGATAGTAATAATAACACCATGGAAAATATAAGAACTTACCTTTATTGGAGTGCTTGCCAGAGGCCAGGCCCTATCCTAAGTGCTATAATAAGCTTATTACATATAAACGCTCGATTAATCCTTCTCAGCTCTTTGAGGTAGATACTGTCCTTATCTCGACTTTACAGATCTCATGCTTCACTATTGTGTAAGATCCCCAAATGCAAGAAGTTTATAGTTAGGGCAGCATGAAGTATTGTTAAAGATATCAAACTGTTTTGGTCAAAAAAAAATGGGCTCTGCTGTTTACTGACCGTGTGACCTTGGGCAAATAAAAACGATTTAACCTTTTTGAGCCCCAGTTTTCTTGTCTGTAAAATAGAGCAATTATGAGGATTAAGTGGCAAAAAAATCACTCAGTAATTTTTACCTCAACGTCTGGCACAGAGTAAAGAGTCCACAGTATTAGGTAATAACAACAATAAAGTGCCCATGAAGATCTCTGAACCGCTGGGGCTGGTGCAATCACCTCACGAGAAGCATCTGAGCCAGCACTGGGGGCCCAGAAAACACCCTCACCCAGAGACAGGTGGTTGGGGTGGTGGACAAGGACAGCCACACAGCCCCGATCCAACAGGAAAAAGCATCTCATCCTCCCCCACCATCCCCGGCCACCCGCACAAGAGCCCCGTTGCGGGAGGGAAAGGGAGCTAAGAAAACAGAATCTTTCCCTCCAGCTTAGCCTCTGGGGTCAAGAGGAGGGCAGAGGAAAGGGGGCAATCGCTGGAGAAGGCAAGGCCTCCCCTCACTCTCTAAAGGCCATGGGGAGAGAAGTGTAGGTGCTTATTCCAGGACAATCCGGGTCTGTCTTGGTCTCTGCCAGGGACGGTGGGAATTCTGTATATCAGGGAGACTTGGGATCCACGGAAAGAGGGCATGGGGCTCCCACACACACCCCTTTTCATGTCCTCAAGCCCCCACACTCCACTGACGAGGACTGAAGGCAGGCTGGTATCTTTCCTTGCAAGCACTGGCCTGAAATGAGGTGTGGGGATTGGAAGCATTCCACCCTAGGACTCAGGACTAGGGGACTGAGAAATAGCCCAGGACTGCCAGCAAGTGCAGTGGTCAGCCAGGGTTGTGACCAATCTGGCCCAGAGCAAGGCTCACCTACCCAGGCTAAAGCCGACCCGTGGGCCCATCATAGGGCAGAGCCATGACCCCTCCCCTGTCCAGACATCAGGAGGGAAAGAGGGCTCTCTCCACAGAATCCAGCCTCTTACATCAGGTTCTCGCCCTGGACAGGATATCCTGTATTTACTAAGCGGAAAGTGTGGGGAGGGAGGTTAGGTGGGTGGCCTTCAAACATGAACTACAATTCCCCCACCACCACCACCACACACACACAAAATTCCTCTTAGCACCTTCTCAAGAGTGGGATTATTCAGAAGTCAGTGGAAAGGGTGGGGCCAGAACAGGATGGAGGCAGAAGCCCTCTAAGGAGGAGATGTTGGCATGCACAATATATCCAAGAATTCCAGCTCTGGGATCTGGGACTAGCAGGTCCTACAAGAGGAAGGCTGCGTCTGAGGGGGCTTCTCTTGCGGGGAGCTGATTCTAAAAAGAAACCCCCAAAACAAATGATGTGCAAAGGCTTCACCCCAGGTCTCTCAAAAAGTTGCTCATTTGGAACTCTCCACTGTCCGGTTTGTGGCCAAGATTAATGATAAACGAAAGGAGAAACAGACCGGCAGAGCTGGGCCAACCTGCTCCCAGTGCCACACACCCCCCCCTTTACCCCAGTCCAAATGGGCACCGCAGGGGTTTCTGAAGCGAGGGTCCTCCCAGAGGAACGCAGAGGCGTGTTACCCCCACCCCTGCCGTGGCCCCTCAACGTTCCCAAGGGCAGCCTGGGGTCGTGGCCCGCTGGCTGAGTCACTGGAGGAGGAGATAGTGCAGTCACGGGATACAGACAGCCTAAGACAAAGATCCAGACACCCAATCTCGCCCCCACCATCGCCAAGATCAGAGTGGCAGTGTAAGGCCAGTGGGAGAGAGGGTGGCAGGCTCCCTCTCCTCCATGATGGGCGTGCCTCGTCTCTTCGTCCCTGATCTGGGAGGGGCCTCCTCACACCCCCACAGACCACGGGGCTGCATGTGACTGGGGCTCTGGCAGGGTCATGCGTCCCCGCCCAACCCGAACTACAGAGCTCCTCAAGCTCCCTCGGGGGAGGGGAAAACGCACTAATCGGTACTCAGGGTCACAGACCACAATTACTCAGGCAGTGTTTGATGGCAGGGGTACAGGTGTGGTTTTAATCGGGGGGGGGGGTTGGCAAGGGGCGCGGGGGGGAGAGCTGGTAAGGTCATTGTGCGCATGCGCATGGGTGTCTTATTGTGTTTTTCCCCCCCAAACCCTAAACTACCACCTCCGCCGCCGCTTCTGGGCCGCGGCCACAATTAAAAATGGTTGGGGAGGGGGCGATAACTCTATCTCCGCTACCTACCCTCCAATATAAACCCAGTTCCCCAGGGCCCTCGTTAGACAGGCTCCTTCCCTACGCCTTCCATGCCCGTCTGCCCGGGTTAGTGCCAGTTTCTTCCGCCCTGTCACACCCCCGGCCCCCGCCCACTGGAGTCCCACTACCCGGTGGCCTGGGCAGCCTCTCCCTGCCCCGCCCGGCCCCGCCCTGCCCCGCTCACCTTGCGGTCGTTGACTCCCTCGCCCACCGCGATCACCACGCCAGCGCCCTCCATGCCCGGAGTGAGGGGCAGCGGCGGCAGCCGGTCGTACAGCCCCTGCCGGGCCATAAGGTCGGCGAAGTTGAGCCCGCAAGCACGGACGCGCAGTGTCAGCTGGCCGGGACCGGGGGCCGGGGCCACGGCCGGCCGGCTCTGCAGCTTCACCTTGTCGTAGCCGCCGAAGCCGGTGAGCACCAGGTACCGCAGCGGCGGCGGCGACGCCGCGGCGGCCCCCTCGGAAGTCGCGGATGGCTGGGCGTCGCCAGCGACCTCGGCTTTCGGGGGCTGAGAAGAGGCGTCTTCTCCGGCCCCTGCTTCGGTCGCCGCCACCACGGTGGCCGCCTCGGCTACCTCTCTCTCCGCGGACATGTCTGGTACTCCCGACGTACGCGCAGCTGGACCGAGGGTGCACAGCTGGGGAGGGCGGGGCGCGCGGCGGGAGGAGCGGCGGCTGCGGACTGTGCGCGGGTCCGGGTGGGAGGGGGTGCGGGGTGGAGGGAGGGCGGGACGCCAGGCCGGGGGCGGGGCCTTACGTGCCCACTTAAAGAGCCCGGGCCACCGCGCGGTTTTAGCAGGAGCGCGAAAGGTGAAGACCCGGAATGTCTGGAGCCAAACCCGCGCTAGGGCATTCTTAAGGTCATGAAGACTGCGACTTAATTTTCTTATTTATTCATAATAAACCAATGCTAGTTAATATGTAAAAGGAGGGTCTGAAGGACGATCACAAAACCTGAGCTTACATCATATTTGAGGAGCCAGCCACCTGTGGACTAGAACACAACTAAGTTGTTCCTCAGGCTAACTCTACCCATCTGTGACCCATTCTTGTGGTCTTGCAGTGGCAACCTGGAGCAGGGAGACCGAGTTCTTAACTTTCCATCTGACTGTTTAAGCTCTGTGCCTCAACTTTCCCTTCTGTAATATGGTGATGATATTGCTTGCTCTTAAAAGATAAAATTAAATCCAGTATAACCAATTTAAAGAAGCGCTTTATTTTGTTTTAAAAGAAGCGCTTTTAAAATATAAAAGATGCCATGCAAGCGCTAAACAGTGGTGTGATTATCGTTAGAATTCAAATCAAGCCTTAAATGACTAGAGCTTGTCTCTGGCTCCATCGGGGCAGTCACTGTAGGCAATGCTATTTTCCTCTTCCTCCCCATCTCTGCCTCCCCGAAGTATCCACCAGAGGACGCAGCTCCCCCAAAACTTTCCACCCTGAGCTCTGCTGGAGAAACTCAGTCCACACTTCCCTGGTAGTCCAGGCCCGCTGTTGAGACACCCCGTCCGTTGCCATAGTGACGGAAAGCCATGATGTCACCATTGACCGGGTGGGTGTGCTGGAGTCCATACTCTCATATCCCCAAGACTCCCAGCCGGGACGTTAAGAGAGGAGCGGGACGAACGAACCAAAAAGACTCCCTCCTTCTCTACCATCTCGAGCCCCCACCCCGTTCAGGAAGTGGATGGCTGCCCCCGAGCGTGTCCGCACTAGCACACCGGCGTGCACGCGTGGGCACGCAGAAGGCCCGAGCCTCGCGCGTTTGCCGCTTTAACCCTACCCCTCAGAACTTCGCCCGAACTCTGCCCCGCGCCCCTCTCCAAGAAGTCAAAACAGTCAAATAAGCCCAGCTCAGCCCACCCCAAACCTACAAGGGTTCCCCAGATCACCCTCGCGCGCTGGAAGCCTGCCCCGGGCCCTTGGATTCCCCGGGCCCCGCCCAGTTCCTCTAGGCCCCGCCCCTCGGCTGCGCGGGCGGGAGGCGGGGCCGGGGGCGCGGCTGTCGGGCTGGGGGCGGGGCGGAGGGGGGGGCCGCGGCCCCGGGCGGGGGCTCGGCGCGGGCCCGCGAGATGCCGGTGTCGGCGGCCCGAGCGGCTGCAGCTGCAGCGGCGGGGGAGGCGGCAGCGGGGCCCCGGAGGGGGGCTGCGCAGGGGGCCGGCGCGTAGCCGGGGCTATGGAGGGGCAGAGCGGCCGCTGCAAGATCGTGGTGGTGGGGGACGCGGAGTGCGGCAAGACGGCGCTGCTGCAGGTGTTCGCCAAGGACGCCTACCCCGGGGTGAGGGACCCGCGTCCTGGGAGGAGGGCGCTGAGGCCGCGGGGGTGGGTGATTAGGGCCCTAGGGACGGACTGAAATGGGTGCCAGGGTAACCAGGGTCGGGAGAGAGGGGCTCGGAAAACCAGGGACCGAGGGAGACGTTGGGGGCTCTGGGGGACTGCAGAATATTGGGGTGGGAGGAATTGGGGGGCAGGATGAGATGAATGGGGTTTGGGAGAACCAAAGGATCCAGGAGGGGACGCTATAGGGGAATGTCGGAGGTCCTGGGCATTGGCGAGGGGAAGAACTAGGAGCCGAAGGGACCGGGAGGGGGGTCTGGGAACCTAACGGATATTCCGCTGAGGCAGCCGCTCCGGGATCTCCCCTTTGCCCAACACCAGACCAACTTGTGTCCAGGGGCAGGGCTGCGCGGTGTGTGGGAGTGAAGAAGGCATTTGTCTGGGGTGGAGACTGGAGGATCTCATCTTGACCCATCCCTCTCTGCAGAGTTATGTCCCCACCGTGTTTGAGAACTACACTGCCAGCTTTGAGATCGACAAGCGCCGCATAGAGCTCAACATGTGGGACACTTCAGGTAGCCAAGTCCCCCGGGGGTCACCCTGACTTCCTCGGTCCCCACCCTTGCCCCTCCCTTGGCTAGACCTTCAGGCGCCAGGTAAGCCCAGTCCATCCGTCCAATTTGAGGAGGAAGGAAAATCAATTTTCTGCTCAAAGCTGGAGAAACTGAGGCAGAGCTTGCAGAGACACATAGAAACCTCGTCCTGGGGGGGAAAGCCCAGCATCCAATCCTTTCAGCTGGATTCTGCCTACCTGGGAAAGTTGGGAGGAATGGATTTATTTTGGAACATGTTTCTTAGGAGATAGGGCTGGGTTTAGAAAAGACATTTAGAATTTCTTTGTGGGGTGGGGAACTGCTTGTATAGACTGAAGTATAGGAATCTGAGATGTCCCTAGTGGGTGGGAGATCTCTGCCTTTGCCCCTCCCTCTCCTCCAAAAAAGGAGGAGGGTTTTTATTTTACTCAGCTCCCCTGGAGGGCTTTAGAAGATGTCTGTCAAAGCCCAGAAAGCACATGCAAAATTTTGAGAATGTGGAGAGATTTCATGAGCTTCTCAAAGACTCAAAAAAGATTAGAAGCCTCTAGGGAAGTGGGGAGTTGTGTTCTGCCATCTACCCTCCCCTCTACCTGATCCCCTCCTTGGAGAAACCCAGACTCCTTGATGGGTGTTAATAATTGCTCTTTTCCATTCTCTGCTCCTAGCGTCCCTTGGCCACGATTGGTAAGGTCTCCCATTCCCTTTCAGGGCTCCTACCCACTCAGGACCCACTCAGGACCCTCGTGTGTCTCCTCCCTCCCTGTCTTCTCAGGTTCCTCTTACTATGATAACGTCCGGCCTCTGGCCTATCCTGATTCAGATGCTGTGCTCATCTGCTTCGACATTAGCCGACCAGAAACACTGGACAGTGTCCTCAAGAAGGTGGGAGCCTGGGGAAGCAAGACGGCTAGACTGAGGGGGACCAGAAACCATGGTCCCGACACACTGTGGGCCAGGAGGAAGGAGTGATGCCTAGGGCATGGTCATCGGCTGGAGAGTGTGTGAAGCTCTCGTCCTTCCCCATCCCCTTCACCCCCCCCACCCCCCCCACCCCCCCACCCCGCTTCCTGGAAGTCTGTCCTCCGAGCTGGATTTGGATTTTGGATTTGGCAACTGGGGGAGATAGAGGACAGGGAGAAGTACTCAAAGGATTCCTTATGCATCCTCCCCATCTCCTTGGGTGTGGGAGCACCAGATAGAGGGGATGGGAGTGCTGCTCCAGCAGCCCTGGAGAGCCCTGTGGTCCCCTCTCCACGCCTCTATTTCCATGAGAAAAGCCCACGTTGAATGGACAGAAGTCACCTAAAGCAGCCCTAGTTCCCAGGTGGGGGAGGGAGGGCAGATTGGTCTGTCCTAAGGAACAAATTTGGGAAAGGGGGTGGGAATGGGAAGGTTTCAGGTTGGTAGACCCTTCACAGCCACTGAGGTAGAGTCGGGCCGCTGACCCCACAGCCCTACCCCGGCCCTTTCTTCCCTTCTCCCTTCTCCTACACCCCATCCTGCTTCCAGCCCAAGCCCACCGTCCCTACCTTCTTGCTCGCCTGGTTTCTGCATGATGTGAGGAAGGGTGTTCTCCTGGGATGCAGGGTTCACAGTGTACCTCCTCCTACCCCTCCATAACTGTTTTCTTCCCCCAAATAGTGGCAAGGGGAGACGCAGGAGTTTTGCCCCAATGCCAAGGTTGTGCTGGTTGGCTGTAAACTGGACATGCGCACCGACCTGGCCACGCTGAGGGAGCTGTCCAAGCAGAGGCTTATCCCTGTCACACATGAGCAGGTGGGGCTCCTGACCCCTGATCTAATCCCAGCCTCGACCTCTCACCTCTGCTCCCCTCTCTCTCTGATCTGAAAACACCCTACTTGACTCCTCCCCTGCCCTGGCCTCTGACTTCTGACCTCCGACCTAATCCCTTGACCACACTCCCACACACACAGCCCAGCCCCACCCCTGCACCCTCAGCCTCCCTGCCCCTCACGAAGCTGCAGAGTAAGGCCCGTAACTGCCTCCATGCCCTCCATCCTTCCAGGGCACTGTGCTGGCCAAGCAGGTAGGGGCCGTGTCCTACGTGGAGTGCTCCTCCCGGTCCTCGGAGCGCAGCGTCAGGGATGTCTTCCATGTGGCCACAGTGGCCTCCCTCGGCCGCGGCCACAGGCAGCTGCGTCGTACTGACTCACGCCGTGGACTGCAGAGACCCGCACAGCTGGCGGGCCGGCCGGACCGGGGGCCCGGGACCGAGAGCGAGATACACAAGGATCGAGCCAAGAGCTGCAACCTCATGTGAGGGGCCGGGGTGGGGCAGAGCATGAGGAGGGGCAGAGAGGGCACAGCGGATCCCGGGCTGCACCTGACCTCCTGACCGCCTGACTCGGGCAGGGACCTCAGGGCAGGCGGAGGGAGCGACTCTCCTGGGCAGGAGAGCTGGAGGCAGAAGCGTGCCACCATTTCCCGAGTCCTCATCCCCCTCCTCTCCGCAGGAAGTGGAGGAAGCCAGCAGGATAGGCATCTGGGCTGGGAGCTGGGCTGTGGAAGCTGGCATCAAGCAGGGACTTGGGTGGAGTCTTAGTCCGTGAAGGGTGCCTTCCCTCCCCACCCCCAGTACCCATCTCCTGGCCCTGGCTTCCTTCTCGAAGGAAAGTGTCCATTCTGTGACCTTCCGTTTTCCTCTCCTTTCCCTTCCACAGCTGTTCTCACTCATCCTAACCTCCAGGCAACACGCACTAAATTAAAAAGCAAGTTGAGAAGCCCCTCCCCCGTCCACCCACAGTCCTAGCTCCCTCAGTCCCTTCCCCCAACTGTCCCCCAATAAAGCCCATGTCCATGGAAAACGGCTGTGGCTTTAGTTTTGTTGCCTTCCAAAAAACCCAGTCTACCAATGTCTAGCAGCAGGACGAGGGGAAGTTAAACTTCAGGAAGAACTTTCTTGTCTGTGCCCACAGAGGAAAAAAAAGGCCAGGGGTCGAATTAGCAGTGTCCTTTTAGGAGCCAGAGGTGGGGGGCAGTGAGAGATCTTGGGAATATTCATCTCAGTTAATGAGCCAGACAATCCTAAGGCCGTTTGGGGGGTTTAAAGTGAACTGATGTGCAATTCAGTCCTCAGCCCAGCTGGGGCCCCATGCTCCTATGGGAGGGGTCCTGCTGAAGGGGTCCAGGCCCCTCTTAGACCGCCTCCACCCCCAGCGTGGAATCTGCTGGTGCTCCAGGAGTTGTGGGGGTAGGGAAAGTTTCAAAAGCCAGTGCAGTTGCCCAAGGGGACAGTAGTTTGATTCTGGGGTTTCCTCGGAGGTGGGGGCAGGGGCTCTCACCTCCTTTCCGTCTTGAGCTCCTGGATGATTTTGGAGGGGACCTCAGCTGTGAGTTAAGGTCACCGCCCGCTTCCCCCTCCCTCCACACCCCAACCCCAGAGAGGAGGAAAGCCGGTGGAGGGGCTGGCCAGAGCTCTTGTTGTCCGGAAAGACAGTGCTGGTCTGTTTTCTTGGGAGTCTGGTTTCACATTGTCCTGTATTCCCTCCCTGGCCCTGGTCCCACTGGCCTCTTTTCGGTGACATTCTCCCCAAGGAACCATCCCTGGCGCTCCCCTCCCCCAGTCCCCGCCAGTTCTTCCAGACAGACTCTGGGAGAGAACACCATCCGCACCCTCCCATCTGTTGGGTTCCCCCCGAATTCGCAGCCCATCCCTCCCTCATTCATTCAGCGGCTCTGCACTGAGCACCAACTGTGTGCCAGACACTGGCTTGGGATTGTGAAAGGACCAGTCTCTGTGCTCCGGAGGCCAGCCCGGCGGGGAAGAGATGTACCCCAGGTGTGACAGTGCCTTGTGTGTGGGAGGGCGCCCAATCCTCTGCATCAGGGCCAGAGGGTTGCACGGGGGTTGGTATGGTGGGCAAGGAAGGGGTAGGAAAGTCGCTCCAGGCCGAGGGTATAGCATGGGCAGACACGTGGCAATGAGCAGGAGTGTGGCACGGTAGGGGGCTGCCATGGCAAGGAGGGCAGAAGACAAGGCCAGGAAGGTACTGCAAGGCCACCGCAGGGCCCACGAAGGAACCAGGTCTTTCGGAGGATGTGAGGAGGCATCGGGGATTTCAAGCAGAGAATGAAGGAACCAGATTTGGTTTTTAGATAGACGGGTATCTGGATGAGGGGCTGGGGACTAAGGGGAGTTGGCTCTGAGATATGTCCTTTAAAACAACTTCTCGGGGCGCCTGGGTGGCTCAGTGGGTTAAAGCCTCTGCCTTCGGCTCAGGTCGTGATCCCAAGGTCCTGGGATAGAGCCCTGCATCGGGCTCTCTGCTTGGTAGGGAGCCTGCTTCCCGCCCTCTCTCTCCTGCCTGCCTTTCTGCCTGCTTGTGATCTCTCTCTCTCTGTCAAATATAAACAAACAAACAAACAAACAGCTTCTCCTTCCCTATGCAAGGACCCAGTCCGGAGAGGAAAGGAACCCCACCCACTGCTGGCTCATCAGACACCCCTCCCCCCCCACAGGACCGTGTCCCAGTCCATCTCAACTTATCTCCTCAAGGATTCTGGGACAGCTTCAAGGGTACTGGGCACCCAGACTGAGGTTAGGATCGAACTCCAAGACCCTCCTCCAGGATCCAGAGTCCTGGATGGAGGGTGATGGAGAGGACTGGGGCCCAGCTGGGGGGCTCGGGGGACTGACCCCTCCCCCACAGGGACCTGCCCCACTGTCACCCTGGGATTTGGGACCATGGCTTTTTCCCCCTACTTTGGACTTTGATACAAAGCTGACTCAAGCCTATAGCCACCAAAGTACAGAGCATCTGGGCCCCTCCCTTCTCCCAACTGCCCTCTCCTGCCTTGCTCAGGCCATGCAGAAACATTTCAATATCCGCCTAAAGCAAACATAATTAGGAAGCTAAGTCAGCGGAGGAACCCCCAAAGTTTAATTCATTTCCAGTACCACCGGGAACAGGTTGTGGTCTGCTCTGCAGGTCTGGGTTGCCAGACACTTGATTTCCAGGGAGGGGGCTGTGCTGCTGGGCTGAGGAGCCCAGTGGATGGGAGGAGGGAACGGGGCTCGAAAGGGGCTGTTTCTAGATCCTCAAAGGCCCCTGCAGGCTGGAGGGAGAGGACTCTACCCCCACCCCCACCCCCACCCCCACCCCCACCCCCACCCCAGATGCAGGAGTCAGACCCAGCTTCCTCCTCCGCAGCTGTTTCCCCCACAAATTAGACACCCATTTGGGAAACAATGTAGCCTCGTTAATCATTTAATGAAATAAACAACTAATCACGCTGTGATGCTGCCAAGGTTTCTTAGCCCCTAAGTCAGCCTGCCCTGGAGGGAGGAGGGAGAAGAAGGGGTGAGGTAAGGGGCGGGGACTTGGTCTAATAACCCCTGAAATGCTTCAGCTGACTGGGGGGGGGTCATCCCTTTGGGACCGCAACCTTCCCCCAAGGGACAGTCATGAGAAACAGCTGGAGATCTGGAAGCAGAGGGCCTGCATTTCAGCTCTGCCGCTTCCTCCCTGGGGAGACTTTGGTGAGGTTCTGCACGCGTCCGAACCTCAGTCTTCATACCTTGGAAAGAGCCCATGACCACATCTACTTCGCTGTATTGTTGAGGAAGAGTCAGAGAGGAGAAAGGCTCTGGAAGAGCTCTTTACCCCTTATAGGTCACTGAGCTGGTGTCACCCTTTATTCCTTACAGCTTTAGCTTTGACATCCAGGCCCAACCACTTCTGAGCCTGCCCAAGGGAATCAGGAGAGGCCTCTCGGAAGAGGCTCCTTGTGCCCGGGTTGCAGAGCCTGGAGGAAGGCCAAAAGACAGGAAGGGGGGGTCCTCTGTGTTGTTCCCTCATCTATCCTGAGGGCTAGAGAGAGCGTTCATGACTCCTCCAAAGGCTGAAGTCATTTGGTCCCCGATTTTCCGAACTCCTCCATAAACTTTTCTGAAGTCTAGGTGAGAACCCCACGTCGCCATGGTGACTTCACCCCAGACAGGCTCACAGTGGTCCCGCAGGCTGAGGGAGGTGTGAGGAAGGGGTCATGTCCCTGAGGTTCCCTGTGGTCATCAGGACCCTAGCAGGCAATCCTGGCACAGCTGTCTCCGTCCTCTCCACACTCGCTTCCCCAAGAAAGGGGTTTGGCTCTTCCGTGGTGTCCCCCACCCCCTCCACTCTCTGCCAGGCTGTCTCCATCTCTAGTTAATCCCCGACACCCTCTCCTTGTGGGTGGAGTGAGGGTCAGAGAGAGGGGAGGCTCCAGGTCCAAGCGGGTGTGGTGGCTCCCAGCAGCCGCCCCACCCCAGCAGCCCAAGGAACAAGGGGCCTGTGCAGGAGCGCCCCTCCCCCCACTAAAATGCCTCTGCTGTTGACTCCTAAATAACAGATGTCTGTCTGCATATTAATGAGATTGGACGAATAATTGGTGAGTTTTTCATTCAGTGTCAGAATGAACCCGGAGGCCTTATGTTCATGCACACAGACACCCACTCACCCCCCTTCCCTCCCCAGACCCCTCCCGACTCTCCCCTGCCCCCAGAGCACAATGAGACAGACTCTCCCCTGCCCCCAGAGCACAATGAGACAGACGCAGATGCTGGCAACTTTGACCCACAAAGAGGAGGGGCAGACAGGGAACTGGGGTGGCAGCAGGAGGGAGACCTGGAGGGTCTGGAGCTAGGTTTGTCAGTTTCTCCCTCTTGATCAGTCTCCCCAGACCCCCCTCTGGGAGGGCCTAAGCTTACATTTGTGAGACTTCGCCACCAGGCAGAAGGAGCCCTGAAGAAGGTGGGAACCAGAAAATAGAGAGGGTTGTGGGGAAAGGCAGGTGCTGCCTAGGGGGAGCAACAAAGCAGCGGCTGCCTTCAGCGACATTGTGCTACCCAGGAGCCCGGAATCAGTGGGCCCCACACCCCCGCTTTAGCCCCTATGCCAGGGTGTGCGGCGGAAGAATGGGGATCCTGGAGTCAGGCAGCTATCGTTTTGCCAGCTGGGTGTTCTCCTGAGTGTTTCCCAACCTCTCTGAGCTTCTCTTCCTCTCCTCTGCTCCAAGAACACCTACCTTGCAAGACTGAAAAGGTGAAATGAGATAAACTACGTCAACTGTCTGTCCCAGTGCCTGGCTTGTAATAGGCCCAACACATATCAGCTCTCCCCCACCGACTTCCCCAAACACACCAAGACAGTTTCAAAATTGCTGCCTCTCCTGCCAGCCCCACCCATGTTAGGGCAGGGGTTAATTAGAAGTTTAGTAATTATCCCGGCTGCCTGGAAATCGGGAGGGAAAGAGACAAGACGGAGAGGGGCAGGAAAAGAGAGATGAGATGGTCAAGGGAGAGGGAACTGATGGAAGCCCAGGCCTGGAATAGAAGGAAAGAGACCAGGACGACACCGAACCTCGAGAAGGGGATGGAGAAGGTACTGCAGGCAGGTGGAGTGAGTCCTTTAATGAGAGGCTAGAGTCTAGATGGTAGATTTCTAAACCCCAGTTCAGCCGTGAACTTGGCCTTGGAAGTCTCCTCTCACCTCTTACCACCTCAGTCTCCCCATCTGTAAAATGAGGGAACTTACTCCCTAAGGTCCTTGCTGCGCGTGTGAGAATGTGAGAGTCCCAGAGGCCCCAGGGAGCAGGGGAGGACAGGCGGCGGCCCCCACACTGACCCCCCTCTCTAGGGCCCGGCCAGACTCTTGCTCGTCCCTTCTCTCTCTTGCTCATCCCTTCTCTCTCGGGGTAAAAGGATCTGCTGCACCAGCACACAACTGTCCATTGTGTCCTAATGAGGGACGAGCGGGGAAAACCGATCACTTATGATGCAAATGAGCAGCGGCTGCAGCCTCCCGACTTTCCCTGAGTGCTTCTCTTCTGCCTAGACCCCAGGCGCGCCCCGTGGGCCTTTCTCCCTAGCTCCCAGTTCCCATCTGGTCCTGGACAAGGGGTTTGTGGGCAGACCGGCCTTCCCATGGTCGCTCGCTGCCACTTCCTGCAAGAAGCCTCAGCCCTTGTGGAGGCCCGGCTTCTCTCCCCACCCCAAAGGGGAACCAGGGCAGCTCAGTTTTCGTTTTTACCTGGGCTGAAATGCATATAACACACAACTAACCATTTCGAGCTGTACAATTCTGTCATTTCACGCGGTCCCTATGTAGCGCAGCCACTCCCTCTCTGGGTTCAGGTATCATACCCCCTGGCCCTCTCTGCACCCCCAGCCTCCAGTGGCCCTGGGAAGCTGTTGGGCCTCAGCGGAGTCCAGGAGTAATGGAGGCTGGTGTTGGGCTAAAGGCTGAGAAAAGCCCAGAGCCCGCCTGGGATTGAAGGGGACAAGCCCTGTGCTTTTAGGATGGAGCCCGAGGAGAAGACAGCAGAGATCATGCTTTCCTCCAACACAGCTCTGGGACCTTATTTCTAGGAAATGGCTTCTTAGAGGCACCTGAGTGGCTCAGTGGGTTAAAGCCTCTGCCTTTGCCTCAGGTCATGATCTCAGGGTCCTGGGAGCCTGCTTCCTCCTCTCTCTCTGCCTGCTTCTCTGCCTGCTTGTGATCTCTCTTTGTCAAATAAAGAAATAAAATCTTAAAAAAAAAAAAAAAAAAGAAACGACCTCTTGAATTAAAAAAAGTAAAATAAAAAAATATTTTTTCGTCCTAATTTCTCTGGCATTCGTTTAGAAACCAGAGGTGGCTCTGGCACAGATCTTTGTTTCCATGACTTTCAGAGGCCCTGTGGGCTTGGGGATGATCCCACTTCTCACTCTGGCCCTGAGACAGAACCCCCCCCTACCCCCAGGAGCTCTCAGCCACCAGGAGAGGCCTCCCCTCCACAGACCCTGGGGAAAGGCTTCACCCAGGAAAGATTTTACACCTTTATGGCCCGGTTTATTCCACAGCCCTATAGAGCTTAACAGCTGGGAAAGGCTCCTGTAAGTTGTTTCCTGAGTTCCTCTTGCTAATGTGCACCACCATTTGCTTGTGTGTCATTTGCAGGAGATGGGAGACACCCTTACCTGTGTGTCTGTGTTAGCTTCGGATTCACCCTTTCTCCCGCCTTCCCTCATCTAGGACATGTGGTCACATTTTAAAACAAAACAGAAGCAGATTCTTCCGGAATTAACCAGTGCCAACGGCTGCAGCACTGCAGAGAAAAGAAACTTTACAGGGTCACAGACTTTCTTTTTAGCTTCTCTGGCCCCTATCCCCACTCAACCGGGGTCCACACTCCCTCTCGCCCAGACAAACACAGCCCACACAACATAATGAGGGTATTTTCTTCTGAGTTCTAATGAGTAGGGAGTCCCGGGCTAGTTAGTGCTGGCTCTGCCACCAATTCACTGGGTGACCTTTGACAAGGACCTCAGTTTTATCACCCATAAAGTGGGAATAACAATTTTTATCCTGGCCATCTCCCAGGGAACAAGTGAGAAAGGAGAAATAATAGTTGTGCCAGTGCTTTGAACTTGCAAAGAGATGCTCAGGAACGTCATAATTATTTCTCCAGTGATGGCGGTGGCCGTTTATCTGTCTCGAGTATCCCGCCTGGAGGGGGCCTTGCTGGAAGACACAGGGATGGGGAAATGGATGTCCTCCCTCTGCGTGGGTGTTGGCTTGATTAATCACAAAGCAGTAGGCTTCAGGGCAGGCAAGAGGGAATCAAGGAGGAAATCTGTAGGTGTGGGCTGAGAAAAGGAAGTGATTCTTGGACATTAGGTTTCTGACCCTGTTTCTGGAGTAAGTCAGGATCCTAGAAAAGTGGGTGGGAAGGACTGAAGGGAAATTAGTACTCCCGGGGGCAGAAGACGGTGGGCTTTCCAGGGACTAGTGTTCCTGGTGGGGTGGGGGTGGGGCAGTTGGATAAGCCCTTCACTTCCTTGAACTCATTCATTCAGCAAATCCTCGTTGGGTACCTAACAAAATATCTGCCAGCTACTGGGGCTGGGTTCCAAACAAAGATGAAATCATAGTAATCTTGCCCCTAAGGACGTTCTAGTCAAATGGAGAAGATAGAATATACACACAAATAATTTACTGATGGAAGAAAGTGTCATTAAATAAAGCAAATTTCTGGGATGTTCTGCAGAGCGGGGAGAGAGTCTGGAAGATCGGTGGAGGTTCTGGGGAGGAGGTGTCATGGGTAGGACTGGGCCTGTGGCGACGGCAGAGTGGGACTCGCTGAGGACAAGTTACAGTGTGAGCGTAACCTGCGGGTGACCGTGTTTGGTGGCCAGGGTGCCTTAGAGGGATGCAGCAGGTGAGACACTAGAGAGGATGGATTTCAGCTTGGGGTGGCCCGTTTAGGAAGACTGTGGCCTGTGGGGGTGCAGTAGGGGTGGGGAGGCGGTCAGAGACATAGTCTTCTGTATCTGCAGAATTCCCAACTCTTTCTGGATCAGGGGCTCCTTCCCCTGGTTTCGCTGGCTGCAGGGGTTCTCACTGGGCCTTCTGGAATCTTCTGGCTTCCTTTTCACCAGCCAAATCCTACTCAAGCTCCAAGAGTCAGCTTGGGATGCGTCACCCAGAGGGTTTCTTTCTTTCTTTTTTAAGATTTTTCTTTATTTATTTGACAGAGATCACAAGTAGGCAGAGAGGCAGGCAGAGAGAGGGAAGCAGGCTCCCTGCTGAGCAGAGAGCCCGATGTGGGGCTCGATCCCAGGACCCTGAGATCATGACCTGAGCTGAAGCAGAGGCTTTAACCCACTGAGCCACCCAGGCGCCCCACCCAGAGGGTTTCTGAACTAGAAGGCGCATTTCTCTAAGGGTTTCCTGTGGCTTTCTTGCCTCCCGCATTGAATAGTAAGAATCTGGAGGCCAGAATTGGATCTTTTCTCCCCCCTTTCCACAACCTCAGCGCACATGCAGACAGAGGCTACAAGGGAACAGGGCACGTAGTCTCCCCTCAATCACTAACCTGATTGTTACTCACCGCCTCCTAGGATTGGTTCCCAGCTCAGTTTAGCCCCCACAAATCTTTCTCTGATACAAGGCTTTGCCGCCTCCTTTTGTCCTGTGACCTCGGGCAAATTGCTTGCCCTCTCAAAGTGTCCTGTTCCTCATTTGTAGGTTGGGAATAGTGCATGGCAGTTAGTAGGAATGTGGCAAATGAGAGTCATTGATGCTGACTTTCGCTGTTGGCCCTGAGAGCTGGCAAGATTCAGCTGGTCCGTGGAACCCAGGCCTGGCCTTCCATTTTTCTTCCCTTCTAATTGAGTCATCTTCTCCTCCCATTTGCCTCCTCCTGTTTTGTCCTCCTTGGGTTGCTCCTGTCCCCACTCGGCGGGTCTTGCCTGCCTTTCTCTCTCTTCTCCCCTCAGTGAGCCCGCTGGTGGCTAGCTTTCACTGGGTGAGGGTTGTCTCTTCGCCTTGCTCTCCATCAGTCAATAAAGATAAATTACAAAATCATTTGTTTTATTTGTTCTTGTTACCTTGCGGGCTGTCTGAAATTGCCTTTCTTTAGAAAGCCTCATTTGCATATCTCTACGCTGGTGTCGGAAGGCTGCAGCTGGGGTTTCACTGCAATTTAAATATTAATAAAATCTCTAGCTGTTTTTTTTTTTTTTCTTTTAAGCAGTCTGGCCCTTCTGCTCCTAGGCTGCTAATATAATTTAATCTTTGTCCTTTGTATTTATTTAAGGGGCCATTTTAGAGTCAACTGAAGCCAGCTGCTGCAACCTTGTAGATAAGAAACACTAACCAGGGGCTCCTGGGTGGCTCAGTGGGTTAAAGCCTTTGCCTTCGGTTCAGGTCATGATCCCAGGGGTCCTGGATTGAGCCGCACACATCGGACTCTCAGCTCAGCAGGGAGTCTGCTTCCCTCCCGCACCCCCCCACCCCCGCCTACTTGTGATCTCTCTCAATCTCTCTGTCAAATAAATAAATTAAATCTTAAAAAGAACCACTAACCAGTCCGCGAACCTTAGTTTTCCTTAAGAGGTCCAAGAGTCACTTCTCCTGGATACAAAATAGACCCCAGGAAACAGTTTATACTTTAGTGTGAGCCCCTTACACAAACCAGAGGTTCTGAGCTTGCTTCAGAATCGGATTGCTGGGCCCCACCCCCGGTTTCCGATGCAGAATGTGGGGAGAAGGCCCCGGAACCTGCTTAGCTAACAAGTTCCTAGCGGTGGTGTTATTCTCTCCCTCAGTCCCCATCAAGGGACCAGGGTTTGAGAATCCTTGCACTAAGCTGCTTCTGAAACTGCCTTATGATTTTGGATCCCGGAAACTAGGTCTCCAAAGTTTGTCTGTGCCAGTAACTCGGGGGGAATCTCCAGCTCTCCATTCCTTGCAGACCCTCCAACCATTGCTTCGATTTTCCTGATCATTCGGACTCATTTCAGGATCGCTCCCCCCACCCTCGCATGTCCCCGAGCCCTGCTGTCTACGGAGCTGGCTGTCTCCAGTTCTCCTTAATTTTCTACTTGCTCGGATTCATTTCTTTAATTTTCTCCTCGTTATGGGCAGATTTACAGGCTGTTTGAGCATTGCTGAAGTACGGTAAAGGGGCCTCTGGCTCAGCCCGTCTACACAGCCTTTGATAAGCAAGCTCCCTGGGACCCGGGCAAGCAAGCCCTATTCTCTCGGGTTTCTGAGGGGAGACCTGCCGTTCCCCCCGTGCTGCCCGCCTCTGGGACCCTCTTATCTGCTCCTCGCAGCCTCCACAGGATACATCCTGGGCAGCTTGGCTTCTTCCGCTCCAACCGGGCCAACACTGGTTCCTTTCTTTTTCTTCTGCATGTTTCTGAGCCGATACTTTGTGGATGATTCTGGTTGCATTTTTTTAGGAGGGAGATAACCTACAGAGCTCTTCTCTAGCCCCCCCTCCCTGCACCTGCATGATAATCCTTCCTCTTCGGCCTTTCCAGCTCCTTCGCAGAAGTTCATTTGTGAGATGAGATAAAGGTGGCACAGGAACCGGTGCCCCAAACGCTGCCGTGCCCAGAGGGCTAGACTGTGGGATGGAAGAGTGGGAGGATGTCTTAAAGCCGGAGGTCAAAGGAGCAAGTAGATTTACTTCAACATCAGATAAGCCTCTGCAACCCGGGGGGAGCAGGAGGAGGCCGGGGCCGGAGGCTGACTTCCGGGAATGGTGATGCAGAGCTTGAGAAACAGATGGGGTGGATATTTGTTGGAAGACCTCGAGATAATTACAGAAAACTTTTTTATGTGTCTCAGTCATGCCTGCTTTCACTCTGAGGCCTGGTTCAGCCCCAGGGTCCAGTAAGCTGTGGCCTGTCCCTGTGGATTTGCTTCCCACCTGTGTTTAGTGTTCCCACCAAGACCCATGGACTCCCCGCCGGGGTGAGAGTGCGCTGGCCTGAGCCCGGGACAGGTGGTGCCCTAGGCGAGACTAAGCTGGAAGGCTTTTTTTTTTTTAAGAGTTTACTTTGAAATAATCTCCACACCGAACCTGGGGCTTGAACTCCCAGCCCAGAGATCAATAGTCGCTTGCTCTGCTGACTGAGCCAGCCAGGTACCCCCGGACTGGAAGGCTTTGATCACTGAAAGGTAAGCAACCAAAAGCAACAGGCTGGGTGGAGGTGGAAACCAGCAGCTGTGGGCCAATCCTGTCAATCTCTGCTGAGGGCAAAGCAGGGCTGCTTTCCTGGGGGCGGGGAGCCGCCGGTGGGAGGCGGGAACATTCTACTGCCTCCCACTGTGGCCTGCAAAAGAGTCTGGAGTGCTAGTTCCCCTCACAACCCACTCTTCTTCCCAAATTCCCTTGAGGCTTGAGGCAGTGCCTCTGACCCAGGTCCCTGAGTGGGTGGGAAGCTCCATGATGGGGCAGAAAGCGCATGGGTTTAGATTTCCATGTTGTCACCTACTAGCTATGCAAGCAAAATCTTCTTTCCCATTCTCCTTTATTTGCAGGAGGTGACAAATACCCACCTCCTAGGGCTGCGATGATGACAATAACGACCACAGGAGACAAACATGATGCCAATTCCTTCCGTTTTCTCCACTCTTCCCTCACCCACCCACCCTCCTTACAAACGTGGCAGTGCTGAATCGTGTGGGGATTTAATTCTCTTTGCCTCTAAGAGGACTCTAAATCTCTGAACACGTGAAGACCAAAAAATGATGATACAGATTCTTATGTGGATTAAGGATGTTAAATAGGAGCGGTTGTCAGAAATCTCAAGATACCCTGTCCCCTGGTTATGCAATCCAACACTAACCTAGGTCCTGCTGTGAAGGGGATCTGCAGCTGTAATTCAGGTTATGGACCTTACGATAGGGACAGCACCCTGGATTACCTGCTGGGCACAATCTCATCACCTGAGCCCTTAAAAACAGAAATTTCTCTGGCAGGAGCTAGATCCGAGAGTCAGAGAAATGAGGAAGGGGAAGTCAGAGAGACTCCAAACATGAGAAAGCCTTGACCGGTGTTGCTTGCTGGTTTTGAAGATGGAGCTAGGGGTTCATGAACCTAGGAATGTGGGAGAGGCTAAGGATGACCTCTGGCCAATAGCCAGTAAGGAAATGGGGATTCTCAGTCCCACAACTGCAAGGAACAATCTGGCCAATAACATGAAAATGAGCTTGGAAGCGATTCATCTCCAGAGCCGCTGGAAAGGAACACAGCCCTGCTGCCTTGATTTTGGCCTTGTGAAATCCGAAACAAAGAAACCAGCTGAGCCAACTTGGCCTTCTGACCTACAGAGTTGTGCGATAATAAAATGGATGTTGTTTTTAGCCATTAGGTTTGGGGCAATTTGCTATGGCAGCAAGAGCAAATACAGTAGGTACTGAAGTTTCCTCGGTTAACGCTCGGAGTGGGTACTACTGTTACCCCCATTTTACAGCTGAGGAGAATGAAGTGCAGCGAGACGGTGTGAGCAGGTCTGCAGCTGTGAGCCTCAAGGAGTCACGCTCGGTGCAAGTGTTTGCTACCAAGTTTATTTGCAGGTGAATAGCACAACATTTACACAACATTTTGTACAATCTGATCCGTACTGTCCTCACACACTGGGGGGCTAAGGAAAACCCAGTCCTTCCAACAGCTATAAGCAGTCCTGGATAATGAGTTGACGAAAAACACTTTCTTTTCCTTCGGCAAACAAAATTATTTATGAAGCCGTACAGTTCAGCAATAGGAGGCAAAGAGAAAAAAAAAATTACCTCAAGGAAAGCAACAGCTCCCTTCCTCGTGGGATCCGTCGTTTTATAGACATGAAATATTTGTATCAGAGATCTTATGTTTCAAGAGGAATGGGTGACAAATCAGAGCCACAACAATAAACACGGTATTTATTTTTAACGGGGAATTAGAAGACCCTCTTCGGACACCAGTTCTTGAAGATTCCATTTCAGAGCACATCGGTGCCAAGCAAGTCTTTAGAAACCCAGTGACTAGAGCACAGACTTCCGGGGACCAGGGCTGGCGTGACCCCCCTCTCCTCTAACCCTCAGGGTTCATATTTATACCTATTACCTGCCTCTGAATCCCTCGGCCGCACCCAGGCTCCCTGCCAACACTGAGAACGGCCCGAGGGCTCTTCTGATTTTAAGTCATGTCACAGATTCCCCAAGCTGCCCACTGAAGGGTCTGACTCTTGGCCTTTACAAACGGGCTTTTAGAGACGCAAACTTAGGGAGACTGGCTGTCCTCCTGAGGCCGGCCGTTCTGCGCCTCCAGCTCTAAGCCAGCATCCCCAGTATGAGGAATAGGGCTGATAAATAATGAATCAGCATCTTGCTCGACTGGTGGGGTTTCAATGGTTTTAAATTCTTTTCAGGTGAAAAATTAGCACAATTTTGTGCTCCTGGTAGACTTCCAAGGGCGACTTGGGAAGCAGAAAATCTTTAAGGGACCCTTGCATAGCCAGGATTTCTTCTCGGGCTGACGTACATAAAATATTCAGTAACCGGGACTGTGGAAGGCCTGAAGAAGAGCTCCCAGGGCCTGGGAAAAGGCTGCTTCTCAGGATCATTCTCGGAGGCAGGCCCCAGACGCTACACGCACGGCTGGCTGGGGTGAGCGGCAGCTCTGGGCATCTGCGGGATCAGGTAGGAGTCCAGCTCCTGGCACTGGTAGAGGGCTACACTGTCCAGTACCCACTCTCGGGTCACCACCGGTGCCTCACACGTCTGCCCAATCGCTGGGGACAGAGAACACAGGCAGAAATTAGTGTCACTTCACGTTTCCCCAGACCAGACACTTGGCAGTCTATTCTGGGGACCTGGTTGTAGGCGTTCATAGGGTCACTCGGGTAGGTGCAAAACTGGCGATCTAATGCTTCAGGACCCAGTGGCCCATTCAGAAGCCTGAGGAGTGACTGCTGGTGAAAGCCCACAGCCTCTGGCAACTTTACTAGCGGGAGCTCCAATCTGTTAAAGGAAAAGTCACCCAGGGCGCCTGGGTGACTCAGCTGGTTGAGTGACCAACTCTTGGCTTAGGCTCAGGTCATGATCCCAGGGTCCCGGGATTGAGCCCTGCGTCAGGCTCTGCACTCAGCTGGAGATTATCTCCCTCTCCTTCTGTCCCTCCCCTGCTCACACTCTCTCTCTCAAATAAAAAGAAATAAAATCTTAAAAAAAAAAAAAAAAAGTCACCAGAGCCTGAAACAACATTGCAATTTAATGATTTTGCAATATCATAGATGAAAAAGCAAAAGAGTATGATAAGCATAATCACACATGTGTAAAATACATGCGTGTACATATATACACACATGTGCCTGGAAGAATCTTCCCATCTCCATCTCTAAGTGGTGGGATTGATGGGATTGTGTTTGTGCTTGTTTGTATTTTATGTGATGAATGTTAAATAATATTTAACCCCCATCAATGGAAATAGCTCATGCATTACTTTTATAATGCAAAATGAGCAAACCACACGAAGTTTTAAAAGGACACTTTAGTCATTCATTCATTCATTCAAATATTCACTGAGCACCCAGAAGATCCCGAGAACATCGTTAATCCAACACTGGGTGATCTGTGGTGAACCAGACCCATCACCCAGGACTCTGCATGTCACGGGCACATGCCCGGGGTCTTCTGAGGCCCCACACAGGCGCACCATCTACTCCAGCTGACCGAAACAGGACATTTAGACCGAAAATCACCACAGTCACCTGCCGCCCCCCTCCGGACAAAGGCTTACAGCAAAACTTACCGTGGAAGCCACTGTCGTCTGCCCAGGCGTCCGGCTGCACGACCACCACTGGGTGAGTACCCTGCATCCGCGGGAAGGAAAAAGCACAGAGGGTATCGGAGCTGGATTCTGCAGCGGACGCTTCACCATTTCTTGATGAAGCGGCCGACTCCAGGTGCGACCACAGAAAGGAGGGGGGAGGGCACGAGGCAGAAAGGAAGCGTTGCAGGGAGAGCGTTCCCTTAGCAAATTAAATACATCAAGAGCTCCTGGTCCGTACTGACCCTCCACACAAGGGAGTTTTCTGGCACCGGCACGTGATCAGGCTCGGGCTGAGAGAGGCTTCTGAGGCCCACTGACAGGGTTCTCAGTGGGTGCCAGCCTTGCTCAGTCATGGGACAGATTTTGTGCGGTGGTCTCTGCCAGGGCATCAAACACTCACCTTGCAGAGAGGGAATAACGAGGGCTCCTTCACCACAGACGCCCCACAGAGGCGCACCATCCACTCGAGTTGATCTAAATAGCACAGGGAGACCTCAAATCACCACAGTACTCTACACTTAACTGGGGCTTCTACCCCGCACTCCTCTGGGTGAAGGCTTACAGCAGGACGTCGGAGGGGGAGAGTCTCTAGCTCTGCTCCAAAAGGACAGAGGGGCCTTGAACTAGAATCTAGACCAGGTATGGATTCGAAGTCAGTTTGCCACCGATATGCTACCTACCCTGGTTGTCAGTCCCCAGAAGGCCCCTTGGTAGATAAGGTTTGATAGTCTCTCAAATAAAACACTTTGGAAGAAAAGAATCCAAGATCCAATTTCCCTTAATTTGCTAAATTGCTAAGAAATTGTGAAAAATGTCCGCTTGCCTTCCCTCCCTCCCTGCCCAATTCTGTGTTGGTAATTGATAATCACGGCCACCGAGGGCACCATACTTGGTGGTAATTACTGCAAATGTCAAGAGACAGGAAGATAATTCATTCAGTCAAAAAAATACACGTCATCCTGAACGGAGACTAGCACATCAGTGGGGGAAGGCTCCGTGCTGAGCTAGAATCCCGACACACTCCGGAAGAAATCAAAATGGACTTTAGGGATGTTCCACCTGCACCTGGAAAAGCAGTGGAACGGACCAACGAATGGCTTCGGGGCCTGTCTGGGTGCTCTTTTTCCATTTCTGGGGATTGCAGAGGTGGCTCCCGTTTGTCTTAAAGAACTGAGGCCAACCGACTCATCTCCAAAATGATACCAGCTAGAGACCTGGTTTTCATTACACCAAAGAACAAAAACATCGAAAAATCCCCGAGTGGCACTTGGAAATTTCATAAAAATCCAATCAATAACCAATCAAGAAGACAGAAGCAAAATTGCCTTGCCGGACTCTCTCGCAGCCACTCATCTGTCCCTGACCAGATGCCAGGGCCATCTTTTGAGAAGCCAGGGAACTTGATCCCTGGGGCCGAAGTGGGCGCAGAAGCAAAGGTGGGTGGACTGTTTCCAGAAGCACCAAATCTACACACACGCCAGGGCCTCAATGCCACACAACTCGAGTTGAGCCCCACAGCACTCCTGAACACAACATCACATTCAATGTCAAAGTTAATTAGAAAATGTTCATCAAGAGTCCTTCCCTGCCTGCTCTGGGCCGGTGCGGGGCCCCAGGGCACAGGGCTTAGGTAGCTGCCCTGCTTGTTTCTCAGTATCAAAAGAAGATGATTTAGGAAGCGCAGAATTCCTTCTTAACATTTACAAACCTGAAAGCTATCTTCTCCCCACCGTATTCTTTCCCCTCTTTCTTAAACCAAAGGGCAAGAAGCAGCTTTACCTCATCTGAGCACAGGACACTGTATCCTAGAAGCTAACTTTTCACGGCCTTCTAGCCCTTGAGAAGGGGCACAGGGCTGGTTTTTTGACATGGGGGAACACTGACGGGCACTTTTGTCTAACAGATGGTAAAGACACAGAATGAGCTCTAGAGCACCTCAACAATCGGAGGAGCCCCCTTAAGACGGTCTCTCCCGTCACACTCCACCATGTAGGGGACAGGCTGGTGCCGGGCTCCGCACTTCTCCCAGTCTCTTACCTGTGGGCATGTTGGTAAAGGGCCCATAGCAACAGACTTCTAGGCCCCTGAAGATCTGGGAGAAGGGTGGGACGGAGGGACAGAGGGATGGAGAGAAAGAAACACTCATTATAAAAGAGTACGCATTTAAAAAAATAGAGTCTTCAAAATGAAGGACTTTCTTTACCACCTGGTAATTTCTGCTACTTCCCAGAGACAATGAGTCCAATGTTAGAACACTGATGGATTTTAGAAGACGTCTAAGAAAGGTGTGTCTGTAGATGATCCGGGCTATAGTCATTCCTTGTTACTCAGAGGCTGAGCATCCCCTACTTGGCCACCAATCAGGCCCGGGCCCCTTCACTTCTTGTCGAGACAAAAAAAAAACAAAAAACCCAAAAAACAGGGGTGCCTGAGTGGCTCAGTGGGTTAAGCCTCTGCCTTTGCTTTGGCTCAGGTCATGATCTCAGGGTCCTGGGATCGAGCCCGCATCGGGCTCTCTGCTCAGCAGGGAGCCTGCTTTCTCCTCTCTACCTGCCTCTCTGCCTACTTGTGATCTCTCTCTCTCTGTCAAATAAATAAAATCTTAAAAAAAAAAAAAAAACCCAAAAAACAAAACGGGCTTTCTTTATATTTAATAAGAGGTTTGGGTGGCAAGAAATTCAAGCTATAAGCTGCAGTTTGTTTATCCAGACTTGGTACATGAAGGCTGACTATCACCCTAACTGACAGAGAAGTTTACATGGATTTTACACGCTCCTTTTTTCCTCTTTCTTCTGGCATCCGACATCTGCTCCTGCCTTCATGCTGTTCTAAGAACAGCCATTGTTCCTTCAGGCAACCTGAACTGTTTTATCCAGAAGTTAATCTAATCTAGAAGCGAAGCCTGGTTCTGCCTCTCCTCATTGAGATGACCTGACTGCTGGGTTTCCAGGAGACATAGATCATCCCACACCTCGAAGGTGCCTCTCCCACCTTCGCACAGTGCTCGCTGGGGGCCCACAAGAACTTTCTGGGGGGCACCTGGCTGGCTCAGTCGGTGCAGTGTGTAACTCTTGATCTTGGGGTCGTGGGTTTGAGCCCCATGCTGTGCGTAGAGATTACTTAAATAAGTAAATAAACTTTAAAAAACAAAACAACTAAAAAACAAAACAAAACAAAACAACTTTCTACAATGATGGAAATGTTCTATTACTTGTGTTAATAAGGTGGCCACAAGTCACAAGTAGCTACCAAGCTCTTGAAATGTGGTTATGACAAGTGAGGAACTAAGCTTCCTATTTTATTTAATTTAGTTATGTAGAATTTAAACAGCTTCTTGTGGCTTATGTGACAGGCAGATTTTTATACAGAATTGGTTCAGGTTCTGAGGCAAAGCACGAGGTTCTCCTTTATTTTTTTAAAGATTTATTTATTTATTAGAGAGAAAGCATGCACACATGCACAAGCACCTGTGGGGGGAGGGGCATGGGGGAGAGAGAAACCTTTCAAGCAGACTCCCCGCTGAGTGCAGAGCCCAACGTGGGGCTTGATCCCACAACCCATGAGATCACGACCAAGCTGAAACTAAGAGTTGGATGTGTATTTTTCTTTTTCTTTTTTTAAGATTTTATTTATTTATTTGACAGAGAGAGAGAGAGAGAGATCACAAGCAGGCAGAGGAAGCAGGCTCCCTGCTGAGCAGAGAACCCGATGCAGGGCTCGATCCCAGGATCCTGAGATCATGACCTGAGCCGAAGGCAGAGGCTTAACCCAGTGAGCCACCAAGGTGCCCCAAGAGTTGGATGTTTAAACGACTGCGCCACCCAGGTGCCCCACTAAGATATCATTTAGAAGAAATGGAAAGCTGTGTCAGTTGGCTGCACATATATCATTTGGGTAACCATCATTCTCTCTTGACGTTCTTTCTCCCCATTCCAAAAAAAGAAAATTGCCTAGGCCTAGAACTCACCTCCTTTCAAATAGAGAGACCAGGGTACAGAAAAATCAGGAGCTAAAAACTCACAATGGCCTTTAGGAAATGAGCCTTCCCACTCTCATCTCAACTACAGGCACAGGAATAAGAAAGAGCAGCAGTTCGGGGAGCCCGGGTGGCTCAGCGGGTTAAGCGTATGCCTTCGGCTCAGGTAGTGGTCTCCGGGGCCTGGGATCCCTGCTTGGTGGGAGCCCACTTCTCTCTCTCTTCCCCTTTCGTGTTTTCTTTCTCTCTCTCTCAAATAAATAAAGTCTTTACACAAAACCAAAAAACCAAAACAGAAAAAAGAGCAGCAGGCCAAGTCTGTTTCTGATGTGACAGCATCCATATATGCCATGCTTAGGATCTGTATGAATAAACTGCATTCCAACCTGTTGACAGCTCTAGACACTCATAATGCTAAAAGCTCTCCCCAGGCAGCTGGCTGGAGCCAAATGTTGCGGTGAAATGTACAAGAGATTAGGAATTTTTATATCCAAGCTGACACTCACTGATGAGGATGCCTCGTTATGAGATAAGAAATTTGAATTTTCATCTCTACAGATACATTTCTCTTCCACAGGAAAATGCTATGGTGACATTTAGTATCTTCAGAACGTCATTACTTTGACCAGGCACTTTCCATCATTGCCATCCTGAAATGAGGAAAAATCCCCAAACACTGGAATTTCCTTTGAAGGAGGAAGAATCTGGTGTTAATTCTGCCTGGCAGACAGCAGAATAAAAACAAACGGCTGGCTTACACAGAACTCCCCTGGGGCGAAGGCAGAAGCAGAAACAGGGCCAGCAGCTCTTCTTGGCGTCTGGAAGTTACTCAATAGGCTCAGAGGAAGGGGGGTGGGCTGACCCCAAGGGTTCAGAGCTCTCCCAAAAAAGTTTTCTCTAGAAAATCACCTCTACTGGTTCTTGCTCCAGTTCTACAAAGGGACAGACGGTGGTCCGTACGAGACTGTTCTGAAATGCTCAGTGGTGCACATTTTAAAAAGGCAGAAACGCAGACTAGGCACACAAGCGCTCAGTGACCTGAGAAAGCAGGCAGTGCAGGCCTGACACACAAGTGTGAAATCTTGCCAGGCCTCCTCCCTGAGAGGGTGACATCGCTTTGGCTCCGTCATCTGCTACCGTATGACCTGGGGAAAATCACGGAGTCTTCCTGGGCCTCTAGTCCTTTGTTTGTAAAGTTGCCAGAATAATCTCTTTTATTCCTCTGTGAAATCTTCTCTACCTTTCCAAGAAACTATGGTATTACTATTTTTCAAAGTTTTTATTTAAGTAATCTCTACACCCAACATAGGGCTCGAACTCACAACCCCAAGATCGAGAGTCACATGCAGAACTGACTGAGTCAGCCAGATACCCCTCGTATTGTTTTCTTACAATTTTTTTTTCCAAATAATTTCTACACCTGACGTGGGGCTCAAACCTACAACCCTGAAGTCAAGAGTGGCACGCTCCACTGACAGAGCCAGCCACACGCCCCAAGAAACTATGATACGGTTAAGAGCTCAGATTCTAGAGCTTCACTCCATGTGTTCAACTATTCATGGGTTCCCAACTAGCTGTTTGAGCTTGAGCAATTTACTCAACCTCTCTGAGCTTTCATTTTCTCATCTCTAAAATAGGTATAATTAGGGGCACTTGGGTGGCTCAGTTGGTTAAGTGTCTGCCTTCAGCTTAGGTCGTGATCTCAGGATCCTGGAAATCAAGCCCTGTGTTGGGCTTCCCACTTAGCAGGGAGTCTGTTTTGCCTCTCCCTTGGCACCTACCCCCTTCCCATGCTTTCTCTCAAATCAATAAATAAAATAGGTATAATTATAGTATGCACCTCAAAGGGCTGTTGTAAAATATTTTTTCTAAAGATTTTATTTATTTATTTGTGGGCGCCTGGGTGGCTTAGTCAGTTAAGCTTCCCGCTGCTTGTGCACACTCGCTCTGTCAAATAAATAAATAATCTCAAAAAAAAAAAAAAAGATTTTATTTATTTGAGAGAGACACGGCACAAGGGAGCAGGGAGAGGCAGAGGCAGACTCCCCGCTGAGCAGAGAGCCTGATGTGGGGCTTGACCCCAGGACTCAGATCGTGACCTGAGCCGAAGGCAGATGCTTAACCGACTGAGCCACCCAGGCGCCTTGGGCTGCTGTTAAAAATCTTGGTTAAGGGGCGCCTGGGTGGCTCAGTCGTTAAGCGTCTGCCTTCGGCTCAGGTCATGATCCCGGGATCCTGGGATCGAGCCCCGCATCGGGCTCCCTGCTCGGCAGGAAGCCTGCTTCTCCCGCTACCATTCCCTCTGCTTGTGTTCCCTCTCTCGCTGTGTTTCTCTCTGTCAAATAAATAAAATCTTTAAAAAAAAAAAAAAATCTTGGTTAAAATATGATCATGTTCAGAGCTGACCCTTGCCTACAGTCTACATTATATACATCACAGAGAGGTTAGCTGCTGATTTATCGACACTTTCTCTTCTGTCCTCCCACAGACAGCCCTGTGCACAATCCCCTTGCAGCAATGACCACACTACTTTACAGAAAGACACCACGTGAAGTGGGAAACAGCAAAGGCCTTAGACTCACATCTGTTTCAAATCTCTGCTCTGCCACATATCAGCTGAGATTTGAACCCCAGATTGCAGTCCAAAGTACATAGCTTCTCACACCTCCGAGTTCCCTCATTCATAAAACAGAGAGAATGCTTACTTACCTTGTCGGGCTAGAAGAACTAAAAAAGAACCTAGGGGAGCCTGGCTGGTGCAGTCAGTTAAGCGCCTGACCCTTGGTTTTGGCTCAGGTTGTGATCTCAGGGTTGTGGGACTGAGCCCCACGTTTGGCTCCAGGCTCAGTGCAGAATCTGCTTGAGATTTTCTCTCCCTCTCCTTCTGCCTCTCTCTAAAATAAATAAATCTTTAAAAAAAAATTACAAAGGGGCGCCTGGGTGGCTCAGTCAGTTAACTGTCTGTCTTTGGCTCAGGTCATGATCTCACAGTCCTGGGACTGAGGTCACGTTTGGCTTCTTGCTTGGTGGGGAGTCTGCTTGTCCCTCTCCTGCCCCTCCCCCTGCTTGTGCTCTCTGTCTCTCAAATAAATAAAACCTTAACATAAACAAACAAACAAACAAACAAACAAACAAGAACCTCTATGGAAGCACCCAGCTAGTGCTCTAGCAGGTGCCTGAGACCAGCAGTAAGAAGGGGGCTAGAAGGCAGGAGGGTGGGTGGGGTGTTTGACATCATGACAGAGTGGGGCTTTACCTTCCTGTCCCGGGATTCTCTTGCTCGCTTCGGACCCTGGTGGTTTCTTCCATTCACAACATCTCCTCTGACTTCAAAATCATGCTGGAAGAAACCCAAGGCAAACCACAGGGATCAGAGAAAGAGAAGCCTCCTTCAATGGAAGTAGAGTCAATACATCCTATTAAGGAATCCAGTACTGCTGGGCAGAATTTTGACAACCCCGCCCCCGCCCCAAAAAAATAATTTTTGGTGGACGGAATGAAATGACCAGCATCTCAGCTGCTGAAATCAATTCACTGAAGCAAATCTTTGTGGGCAGAAATGAACAATTGGCTTTTCACCTCATCGGGACTTAATGTATTTTAATTTTCAACATCTGTCTCTTCTCAAAACATTCACTTAGCATTGAGATTAAACTGCTAGTACTGTGTAGTTATAAAGGAAACTGGAGAATTCCTGATCTCTTAAATCAATTGTGTATTACCATCTAAAGAAATAAGGGCTTCTCAGATTTCCATCAAGAGATTTACAGTTAATGAGACCAAAATGCTAAAATATACATTCAACACACTAAAGTTAGCACTTTTTCAAAATCGCTGGTTCTGACTGGTCAAGGATGAGGAAATAAAGAATAATAGAATTACAGAGGTTAGAGCTTTTGGGAGAATTTTGGGGAAGAATGCTTAGGAACAATTCTGACTGAAATTAGATTGTAGGGAGGAGAGAGTCATGAATGTCACCATAGGCTGTTATTAGAGGAAAGAACACTTAACATTTCGTAGTCACTTGAGTGAGAAAAATCTAGTACTAAAAATGTCATGTTTGAAGCTGACCCTCAAATTCCTTGTCCTGATTGTACCCCCGGGCCTACTTAAGCTCTCTACCTGGAGGTCTAATATAAATCCCCAAATTCACACATCTAAAACAGCTCTTGCTTCTGCTTTTGCCTCCCGTTCTACCCCCTCTCAGGATCTCAGGATGCTCCTTCTGCTGTGTGTCTTCCTTATCTGATTTACTATTACTAACAACCACTCTATTGTTCAGGCTAAAAACCTAAGCCTCAACCCCTCAATGCCTCCCTTTACCTCATCCTCCAAATTTAACCCTTTAGCAGGTCCTCTCTCCAAACATAAATCAATCTCTTCCTACCATCTCCATGCCACCAATGACCCTATAAATAAAATACAAATTCCTTACCATGACCTTCTCCAACCCCTGGTCCAACCCCTGCATATGATTTACCAATTAATACTCTCTAGCTACACTGGCCTATTTTTCTTTAATAAACCAAACTCATTCCTAGCTCAAGACATTTATGCTCGCTGTTTTTCTGCCTGTTAACATTTGTTCCCTACATTTTCCAGGCCAATTCTTGGTCTTTTAGGTCTCAGCTCAAGCTTTTCAGAAAGCCTTCCCTGGTGTTCCTAGGTAGTCAACCTCTGTCCCCAGTCAGTTGGTAGTCTGTTCTGTATATTTCTCCAAGTCAAGCATGTACGCTTGTATTTATTTGTTTTTAACTATCTGGCTAGGGGCTCCTGAGTGGCTCAGTGGGTTAAGTCTCTGCCATCGGCTCAGGTCATGATCCCAGGACCCTGAGATCATGACCTGAGCCGAAGGCAGAGGCTTAACCCACTGAGCCACCCAGGTGCCCCTAAATAAATAAAATCTTAAAAAAAACCCCAAAAAACTGTTATCTGGCTACTATCATTCTTTTTAATTTTAAGTTTTTATTCCACAGAATTTATTGGTTTTGTTTGTTTTGTTGTTTTTTAAGTAGGCTCTCCACCCACTGTGGAGCCCAACATGGGGCTTGAACCCACAACCCTGAGATGAAGACCAGAGCTGAGATCAAGAGTCAAGATACTTAACTAACTGAGCCACCTGGGTGCCCCCATTTATTGGTATTTTAAATGCATCTTAATTTATTGTAACGTTTCCCCTCAATAGAACATGAATCCCAGCAGAGGAAGGACCCATCAGTCTTGTGGCTGTATTCCCGCCGCCCAGGACATAGCAGGTTCCCAAGCCTATTAGGTCACAGAATCAAAGTTAAAACCAACGAAAACGTCATTTGCTTAATTATGAATATGCTGAATGGTGCATAGTAGTTTAAAAATGCTTTTGCTACTTTTATTTTGCCCGATCTATTGTCGCTGGCAGCTCTTAGATGGCTCTGTTCTAAAATTATTCCTCCTCCCACACTCTGTCTTATTTACCTCGCTGTTCTCAGGATCATAAAAGTAACATCTCTTTGAAGGCATCTGAGTTTTAAGCAGATACATTTGCATATGAATACGAAGGGATTTTCTTCAAAGACAGTGGACAACCAGTTTTCTACAAAGGTCTATGCATGTGCGATCGGGTGAGCCTGTTTCTTGGGCTTATGACTCTTTTCTTGCTGCTTTATAAATTCCTTTTCCCTCCTCTGAGGAAAGGACTGTTTCTACTGAAACATGAACAAATGAGCGAGAGCGCAGAATTTCCTGGGTTGCTCTGTGTAATTCGTGATGATCCACGTCATCGGGGAAAGTTTTTGGAAAGTAGTACGAACGAGGAAGCAGAGAAGCGTGCAGTGATTTTGTGACTCGATGGCACCAAGTCTGATTCATTTGTAACATCAAGTACCTACCTCATCTAGCATCTTCCTTTCTTTAACAGACTGAGTCACCCCTAAAGAGATGACAGAAAAGACAGGTCACATGAAGGCAGAACACTGAGTAGAGGTCTCCTCTCTGTAAAGCCACAGCTCCCTGATAGATTTTCTTCTGGAAACATGGTGGTGGCTTAATTTAAACATTATAAAAGTGCTTGCTACACATGGATTTCTGCCTGGTATTAAATAAATCCTTAGTTATATGCTAACTTTGCTAGGAGCAGATTAGGTCCTATTAGTTATAAAAAGAAATCCATTTTCCCCAACATCACCAGCTTATCTGAACAAAGAGATACGCATTCAAGATAAAGCTAGTTTAGTGTTACCATTAAAGACCTTTTTGGTAATTCCGATTCAGCATCAGCGAAAACCCTAGGTGTTAAAAAAATGTTAGGTGTAAAAATGCAATTCTGAGGTGTTAAGAGGAGGAGGGGAGACATTATATTGTACTTACAGAAATAGCTAACTACCCATTTTCCTCCTGCAATACCCAGAAAATATTTTAGTGTCCGTTCGCACACAAACTCAGCATCTGCAGGATGAGAAACATTCAAAAGATTAGAAGTTGAAAACAAAACTCAGGAAGTTCTCCTGTAAGAAGCTAAAGTGCCCCCAGCTCCTATGCCATTCGAGATCAATCCGGACTGATGATTCCAACAGCCCTGGTGATAGATGGGCTGGAGGCATCCCTAATTATAACCAGCAGGCGTGCATCTTTGGAAGTCTAGGAGAGGCTGATACGAAGTTAAGACCCCAGGAGAGGTCTGCTCTGTCTTCTAGGTGCCCAAGATGTGGGTCACTGTGTTCAAGAAATTCCCCATGACGGTAGTAGATACATGTGGATGGGGAAGGTCTTTTTCACTGGATGGCAAAATGTGAAAGGATACAAATATGTGAAATCCTGAATCTGAAATGTCCATGTAAGTGACAAAGTTGCACCCCCAGAACGGCTACCTGGGAAGTCCTAACCCCTTAATTCCCATTTCCCCTGAGAGGGCCAGGAAAATAGACTATTTCCACAGCTCTTCTCTTTTCTATGTATCTCAGAAGGCAGTAGCTGAAGAATCAGTCCTGCTTTTTCCATAGCGTTTTAAAGGCCCCCTTTGAAGAACTAAACAAAACGAGGAAAGAACATTTAGTTTTAAACAGGAGAAATGGATTTAACTAAATCCTAAACACAGTAGGCCATCTGCCAGTGGAAGCAATAGCCATTTTCTCTCCCAGAATTTTTCACAAATTAAAATATTTTTTCTTTCTTCAATTTTTAAAGCTTAACTGTTGTAAAAGTTGATTTAGTAATAGCCTTTAAACTCAGAATTCTATTTTAGTTCATTTTTAGTTTAAAAGTAGCAAATGTATTGCCTTTGTTTCAAGACCGAACTACTCTAGACTTAATTTGCATTTTAAAGTTTTCTTTTCACCTTTCAGCAGCTTTGACCCAAAACTATAGCTCAAGATGGATTAAATTTAAATAACATTCATCTCTAAAATAGTACTTAGGGGGCACCTGGGTGGCTCAGTGGGTTAAAGCCTCTGCCTTTGGCTCAGGTCATGATCTCAGGGTCCTGGGATCGAGCCGTGCATCAGGGTCTCTGCTCAGCAAGGAGCCTGCTTCCTCTCTCTCTCTCTCTCTCTCTCTGCCTACTTGTGATCTCTCTCTGTCAACTAAATAAATAAAATCTTTAAAAATAAATAAATAAAATAGTACTTAGTTCAAAGTACCTTGTCCTCGCACCGGATTTCTGGGAGTATTATCCTCTGACCCAGTGGGACAGTCTTTGCACCTTAGAAACCTAAGATCTTAGAGGTTCTAAGGCACTGTGTCCCTGCCAAGGAGTCTGGACCCCTATGTTCAAGTGCCATCAGCTATAAGACAGAAATATCCTGGAGAGGGCCGCTGTATTTCTGGAGTCCATTTTGTTCAAAAGGGTTTAAAACTTGAACCAAAGTCCGCATCTTCCGTGTGCTGCACTCACTGCTCTTTGCTTTCTGGGGCCCAACAAGCGAGTCCCTCCTCTTCCAAAAAGCAGCTCTCTGAATATTGGAAGACAGCTGGCTCATCGCCTTCGGTCTTTCCATTCTTTCCTCTGTTCTTCAAATGACAGTGCTTTGAATTCCTTTCCCCCCATCCTCATCCTCTATCTCTGTAGAAACTCTAGTTGGTCAGTGACCAGCTTAAAAAGAAAGCCAAAGGAGAGCACGTTATCTTGTAGGCAGTCGCTCCCACAGAGGACGCAGTGGGGGGTGGGGGGGTCAGCATCCACACTTCCCTTGCTCTGGACACTAGGCTTATGTACATAAGGCCCAATTTCAAATGCGCTTTTTCAGCGGCCCTGAAACATTTACTTAGATTTAGCTAAAAGCCTCTGAGGTCTCCGTTATCACACAAGCCATAATTAAGATTGAAAAAGAGAAAGGTGTAGGACAAATGAATTTTCCCCTTCTCTTTTTTCCTGGTTCATATGCTAGGCTACCTCACAGTTGACAGGGGACTTGCTTCCTGAAAAACTTCAACCACGCTCAATCCGCGTGTGTGAGTGGGGCTGGGACAGAGAGGACGGGGAGCTAGCGTTCACCAACTGCCCGGATTTTTGTTTTTAAAGACTTTATTTATTTATTTGACAGAGGAGACAGCGAGAGAGGGAATACAAGCAAGGGGAGTGGGAGAGGGAGAAGCAGGCTTCCCGCTGAGCAGGGAGCCCAAAGCGGGGCTCGATCCCAGGACCCTGGGATCACAACCTGATCCGAAGGCAGACGCTTAAACGGCTGAGCCACCCAGGTGTCCCCCAACTGCCCAGATGTTGAGTGCGAACTCGCTTCATTCCCCTCCTTGCCCCTTGTGTTCCTCCAGGACTTGGGATCTGTCTTACCAGACAGCCCCTCACACAGCGTGGCCTAGGCAGGGTGGATGAGAAGGGGTTCGCCCTTCTGGCTCACTGCTCTCCAAATCTTAACCCAAACAAAAGGGGGTCAGGACATTGCAGAACTATTCTTTTGCTTTCGTAAATAACTGACCGACTGCTGGAAGACTGTTGTCCATGCCTTGCCTAACGGATTCTCCCATTTCTTCCTGTAGTTTTATGCAACAGACAACATGCTCTGTAAGGCTCTTAGTATACCTGTTTTCATGACGACATGAGTAGTCTCTTCAGAAATCTGATTAGTTAAAGTGATGTGGTGTTTTCTGGCAAACTTGTGCACAAGCATCTGAAATGAAATCAAATATTACCTTATAATCAATTACCTCTAATACACAGCTTAGAATGCTAGTTACCCTAGCTTTGACTCTCCGTTTTCCTCACAAAAGGTATATCCCTTTTATTTCGAACATGCCTGAAGTCCCAAAATAAATAGTAATTTAATAAAAATTATGTAGAAATCATTGGAAAAAATTCTAAAACAGTCTGTGTTCACAGACACAGAATTACAACCCAGGATTCAAAATGATTTTTCCCTTTAATAGCCGATATCATCTGATTCCCTAAGACAGTTTCTTTGCAAAGTGATACTCTACTATAATTTAGGTTTATCTGCCTACACTTTATTATTTTTAAAGATTTTATTTATTTATTTGACAGAGAGGAGAGAGAAATCACAAGTAGGCAGAGAGGCAGGCAGAGAGAGCGGGGGAAGCAGGCTCCCTGCTGAGCAGAGAGCCCGATGCAGGGCTCGATCCCAGGACCCTGAGATCATGACCTGAGCCGGAGGCAGAGGCTTTAACCCACTGAGCCACCCACGCGCCCCATCTGCCTACACTTTAAAAGCCGAGAGGTAACCAGCCTATTCAGCAAGTTATGCCACAGTTATGTTGCTGAAAACAAGGTTCAACACTCTGGTAGTTACAAAACATTCAAGATGCTTCTAAAGGTCAGTGCAAAAGCTATCAATTCCTTTTAAGGATAAGGATTGGAGGAGGCTCAGATGCAGCCCAAAAGAAAGCTACAGCCTTCCAGCTATTATCTATCAACCAAATAAAAATCAATAGGCAGTAAAAGGGATTAACCAGATCCATTATGGACACAGTTGACATAATCAGTAGCTACTGTTTGGTAAACAACTTTGCTTCCTAAGGGCAGTCACGTACCAGTCACGGCCACCCATGCCAGTATTTCTGCGCTGTGCAATACTGCTATGGAGAGCAGGCATCTTTCTTTCAAGCCGCTTGCTCCCTCCTGCCACGGGGCACTGCAAAAGGGAGGCTGGAGAAGCTAATGACATCCTCCCCCTTTTGCCACTGCCCTCTGCCAGGATCATTAGCAATTCTGAACTGATTAATTGCTGAAATCCCAGCCTTGAAACAGTGTTCAGTTAGAAGAGTAACTGCTGAAAAGATCATCTTAATGTGGGCTTCAGAATTAATCATGTGTACTCCAGTCAGCAGCTTTCATAATAAATTTACCACACTTCGGCAAGTCTGAATGGAGCCGAAAAGTTTTCTTCTTGGCTGGCCTAAAGACAACACCTACCCAAGTCACTTACAGTCTAACCTGCAGCTCCGAGTTGTCCATTGCAAGAAAAGAATAGATCATTTTAGCCTCTCTGAACAGCTGAACTCACAAAACAAAGGAAAGGGGAATGAATTTTCAGTGAATAAATGGGAATTCTAAATGTGGAGGCAAATGATCAAGAGCAATATAAGCAGACAAAGGTATGAATTTTCAGAACAAACAGCTGATGTGAGCGCATGGTTGTGAGATGGGAATTCTAGCATTATTGAGAATTCATTCACTCTATCTATTGGGGCAGACACAGTAGATACAGTGGGATTAGTAGTGGGATACATTTGGCCCCCGAGCCACTACCTATAGAGAGGGCGAGAAATGTCCTCATATCCTTCTAGGAAGGATATATCAAAAAAGGCTTAAAGGAAGCCTAGGAAGGATATATTAAGAAAGATACTTAAGAATGACTGGGTCATCTCTCAGTGTGCAATAAATGGCACCCACTATTTCATCCATCTGATATGCTGGTGTGTTATCTTACATTATTAAAGAAATATTCATCCAACTACTTTATTATGAAAGCATACCAATGGTGATTAATTACCAGGGAGGTCAATTTCCTATGTTTGAAATCTACACTCAGCCCAAACAGAAACAAAGTTTCAGTGGTCTTAATATTTTAATGGACAGTTTTCTATAATGTGAAACCATTCCTATTTCTGGTACCAGGGGCCGAAGGACATGTCCAATCCTAATAGGGAAGGGGTGCTGAAGGGCAGAAATGATAGAGGGAGCTATGGAATAACTGTGTTACAAGCCAGGATAAAGACAAATACTGGAAAAATGCTGCTATCTGTCCGTTTGCTTGGGAACCACTTTGGATTTAATTATGCTTGTAAATTATGCTTGTAAATTCACTCAGATGTAAACCAACGTGTTCCCTCTGGGGATCAAAACTATATTTACTTGCTTTTTTAGATAAAAAAATTAAAATTAAGGGGCGCCTGGGTGGCTCAGTCGTTAAGCGTCTGCCTTCGGCCCAGGTCAGATCCCAGGGGTCTGGGATCGAGCCCCGCATCGGGCTCCCTGCTCCGCGGGAAGCCTGCTTCTCCTGCTACCATTCCCTCTGCTTGTGCTCCCTCTCTCGCTGTGTTTCTCTCTGTCAAATAAATAAAATCTTTAAAAAAAAAAAAAA
>CM053619.1:31740517-31758784 GCA_028646535.1 Procyon lotor
ATCTGACCTGGGCCGAAGGCAGACGCTTAACGACTGAGCCACCCAGGCGCCCCTAGTGTGTCCTTTTTATTTATTAATTCCTCCAAATGTATTATTGTATCACTGCTTTCTAGGAAATGCCTTCAAGGCAGAAATCTTTTTTTTTTTTAAGATTTTATTTATTTGACAGAGAGAAACACAGCGAGAGAGGGAACACAAGCAGAGGGAATGGTAGCAGGAGAAGCAGGTTTCCTGTCGAGCAGGGAGCCCGATGCGGGGCTCGATCCCAGGATCCTGGGATCATGACCTGAGCCGACCTGAGCCGAAAGCAGATGCTTAACAACTGAGCCACCCAGGCGCCCCAAGGCAGAAATCTTTTAAAAAGCAAAAGCAAACACTTAAAGTTACAAATGCCTTCTACGCATTAAAAAGTCACTGATGACTGTAATTTATTTTGAACTTTTTTTTTTTTTTAAAGATTTTTATTTATTTGACAGAGAGAAACACAGCAAGAGAGGGAACACAAGCAGAGGGAATGGTAGCAGGAGAAGCAGGCTTCCTGCAGAGCAGAGAGCCCGATGCGGGGGCTCGATCCCAGGCCCCTGGGATCTGACCTGGGCCAAAGGCAGATGCTTAACAACTGAGCCACCCAGGCGCCCCATTTTGAACTTTTATTAGAAAAGCTCAAATGCATAAACCAAGGCAGAAATTTTTAAACAAAAGGCTTTATTTATTTATTTTTTAAAAGATTTTATTTATTTGACAGAGAGAAACACAGCAAGAGAGGGAACGCAAGCAGAGGGAATGGCAGCGGGAGAAGCAGGCCTACTGCCAAGCAGGGAGCCAGATGTGGGTCTTGATCCCAGGAACGTGGGATCATGACCAGAGCTGAAGGCAGACGCTTAACCACTGAGCCACTCAGGTGCCCCAACAAAAGGCTTTATTAATTAAACTGTTTTTTTAAGTCACTGGGTAGCCTGGGGGAAATAATCATTGATCTCCTGAGTTATTCCTCAAATGCATTATTTCCCAGTTTCCTTTATGCCTACCTTTTCGGGACCTGTGTGTTTCTAGAAACAGAACTCCCAACTCCTGAAACCAAGGAATCTTACAGTGAACCAGCAGGTTTTTCTTTCAACTGTGTATCACTGCCCTCCAAATACAGGGTGATAACTGACAAAAGGTAATGAGTAGTTTCTAAGGAATCACACCAAACAGAATTAACCACTGGAAAGGGTTTAAAAAAAAAAAAAGGTGAGGGGCGCCTGGGTGGCTCAGTTGTTAAGCATCTGCTTTCGGCTCAGGTCATGATCCTGGGATCTGGGATCAAGCCCCGCTTTGGGCTCCCTGCTCAGTGGGGAGCTGGCTTTTCCCTCTCCCTCTGCTCATCCTCTTGCTCTCTCTCTAATGAATAAATAAAATCTTAAAAAAATTTTTTTTAAAAAGTGAAAAGGTGTGGGATGGGGAGGAGCCCCAGAAACAAACACAGAAATTAAAGTCATTCCATTGTCTAAACATTTGGCAGTTGCTCTTTTCTTTTTAAAGATTTTATTATTTGAGAGAGCGCACACAAGCTTGAGAACTGGGGGGCAGAGAGGGAGGGAGAGAATCCCAAGCAGACTTTGAGCTAAGCACAAAATCCCAGGGGGCTTAATCCCAGGACCCCAAGACCACGACCTGAACCAAAACCAAGCATCAGATACTTAACTGACTGAACCACTCAGGTACCCCGGCTCTTTTCAATACAATAAGGTTCACACTACAAAGAAATTAAACTAACCCAAGTTAGAATCCATACCTGAATAGTATACAAAAAACATTGGGCAAAAGTTTTCTGCTTTTCTTCTTCCTTAATCCTTATTTCATAAAGCAGGACCCAGAACCCAAGACTTGGAACAATCCCTTTTAAATCACCCCCTCTTTTTTTTTTTTTTTTAAAGATTTTATTTATTTGAGAGAGAAAGAGTGTGAGAGAGATCTCAAGCAAGGGGGAGGAGTAGAGGGAGAAGCAAACTTCCCACTGAGCAGGGAGCCGGATGTAGGACTCGATCCCAGGACCCTGAGATCATCACCAGAGCCAAAGGCAGATACTTAACCGACTGAGCCACCTAGGTACCCCTCTTCTGGGGGTCTTAACCTGTTATATTCTTCCTGGGTAGGGAATACAGGATAGACCAAACATTTAATAAACTTACTGCCTATTATGCACTAATAATTATGAAAAGTATGGAGGGAATTAAAGGAAAAAACATCACAAAAAGAAGGAAAGCTATTAAGAAATGATCAATAAGGGGTGCCTGGGTGGCTCAGTGGGTTAAAGCCTCTGCGTCCGGCTCAGGTAATGATCTCAGGATCCTGGGATCGAGCCCTGTGTCAGGCTCTCTGCTCAGCAGGGAGCCAGTTTCCCTACCCCCTCTCTGCCTGCCTCTCTGCCTACTTGTGATCTCTCTCTCTCTGTCAAATAAATAAAATAAAATAAAAATAAAATAAAAAAACTGGTGAAATCCAAATAAGTCTAAAGTTTCATTTGTTACTAGTAATGTACCAATCTAGGTTTCTTGGGTCTGAGAAAAGCACCGTGGTAATGTAGGGTGGTATTAGGGAAACCAAAACTAGATTAAGTGGTAGAATTCCTGCAGGAACTCTCTGTACTATCATTGCTGCTTTTCTGTAAATCTAAAATTATGCAAAAATAAAAAGTGCATTAAAAAAATATGTCTGCACACCTGAAGGTAAACAAAATGACCCTTCCTAAATTAAGAAGTTTGCTTGAGGGACGCCTGGGTGGCTCAGATGGTTAAACATCTGCCTTCAGCTCAGGTCATGATCCTGGGGTTGAGGGATTGAGTCCCACATCAGGCTCCCTGCTCAGTAGGGAGCCTGCTTCTCCCTCTGCCTGCTGCTCCCCCTGCTTGTGCTCTCTCTGACAAATAAATAAAATCTTAAAAAAAAAAAAAAAAAGTAAAAAGTTTGCTTGAATTTTAGTTCAACTCAAACCAACTTAAGAAAGGAAAAGTCACAAAACTTGAATTGATATTAAGTTGATACAGTGTTTCAGAAATAAAGCCACAAAATTTCAGAATCCATATCCAAAAATTTCCTTTCAGTAAGTCTGGGGTGGGATTTCAAGTTTTTTAATAATGTGAATTAAAATATTTACTGAGGGTGCCTGGGTGGTTCGGTCAGTTAAGCATCTGCCTTCAGCTCAGGTCATGATCCCAGGGTCCCGGAATCGAGTCCCATCTCGGCCTCCCTGCTCAGCAGGGAGTCTGCTTCTCTGCCCCTCCCCTAGCTTGTGCTTTCACACTCTCTCTCTCCCTCGTAAATAAATAAATAAATAAATAAAATCTTTAAAAAATTAAAATAAAATATTTACTGAGTGCCTACTGTGTTCTAAGAATTCTCTGCCCTCATGGAATCTATATTCTAGCCAGAGATGAGGAGGAACTCTAAACAGTAAGCAAAACAAATTGTGTATTATTAAACGTTTGTAAGGGTTATAAAAAGAATAACAAGGTAAAGTGGAGCTGGAGAAGTCAGACAGGTAAAAGTTACAATAAAAAATACGGTGGTTCAGGGCAGCTGGGTGGCTCCGTGGGTTAAAGCCTCTGCCTTCGGCTCAGGTCACAATCTCAGGGTCCTGGGATCGAGCCCCGCATCGGGCTCTCTGCTCAGCGGGGAGCCTGCTTCTCCCACCCCCTCTGCCTGCCTCTCTGCCTACTTGTGATCTCTCTCTCTCTCTCTCCCTGTCAAAATAAATAAAATATTAAAAAAAAAATACGGTGGTTCATGGTAGATCTTGAGAAGTAGCATTTATGCAATTTGTACAATATTTCAGTTATGCCAATATAAAAGATCATGGAGGACGCGCTCTGCGGAGTTGAGAGAAAGGATTTTTTTTTTCTTTTTCTTCTCTTTTTTTAGTAATCTCTACATCTAACATGGGGCTCGAATGCACTATGGAGCCAGCCAGGCAACCCAAGGATTCTTTTTCTTCTTTCTTTTTTTATTAAGATTTATTTATTTGGGGGAGAGCGAGAGAACACGAGGAAGCAGAAGGAGAGGGAGAAGCAGACTCCTCGCTGAGCAGAGAGCCCAACATGGGGCTCGATCACATGACCTTGAGGATCATGACCTGAGCGGAAGTCTGTCGCTTCACCGACTAAGCCACCCAGGTGCCTCGCATCTTTTTTCTTTTAAACCAGGAAATGTTCATAAGCTTCTTTCTCCTCCCAACATTTACCCACCTACCCCAGAAGTCTGAGGATGCTATAATTTCACGAGAAGACCATAAGTTTACTATAAAGGATAGAGTAAAAGCTCCTGACAAAAATGTTATACAGAGATCCAGAAGAAATTTTCAGAAAGGTTTTCAAATCCGTAGTAAAGCATAATATATAAAAATATAGCATTTATGAAATTTTAAAATTAAAGAAAGCCACAAGAAACACGCTGTCTGCAGATCTTCAGGAAAAAATAAATGTGCACACACAACACTCTGAAGAGGAGACAGTGGATTTACACACATATTCAAAGCCAGACAATAACATTTTCTATGCTGTGCATTAACATGGAAAACCTAGTCTGTTTTTAGACTGAAGATGGTGAAAGCACCCCAAAGAAGAGAACTGTGCTGGGGACGAGACTTTGGGCTTCATTATCTGGGAGAGGAACTAAATGAAGGTACGGTTACAAAGAAAGCATTTAAGGAAATACATTTTGAACCACTGCCATAGCAACAGAGTCCCGAGCTTCTCATGCATGAGCTACTGTTTCTCCCTGAACACAAAAATACTGCAAGGCACATTCTGGGACCAGGGCCACACTCTTCTGGAGAATTAAGACTGAAGTTCCTAGAAAGACGAAAAGGCAGGGCCCAAGGCCCCCAGCAGAGCTGCGGAAGGGAGTGACGAAGAAGGAACCTTCCCAGGAAGTTAGCAGGGTGGCTATCACGGAGACGGTGGTGAAGAACACTATGGGAGGGCTCACCGCACCTGTGTGCCCCTAACTGGAAGTCCCCTGCCTCCCCCGTCAGGGAACCCGTGCCTGCACATAGTCTCTCACCTATGTGTCTGCGGATCTGCCCCTATTTACAACGTGCTTGATGTGCTGTCTTCCAGCTAAAGGCTACATCCAGTTAAAGATTCAAGATTTCGGCTTGCTTTCCTTCATTTATGCCACGTTATTCCTCAGCTCAGTGCTCACTTCTTACAGGAAGTCAGCTCTGGTCAATTCCAAGCTGCCTGGTTACTCCAAATGCCTTCTCTCAGAGGTCCACCTGGTCTTGTTGGTGACCATGATGCTGTGACAAAGGGCCGGCCTATTCCGGTCTCCCCCATCACACTCACTTTCCTATGGGCTCCCCATAGCATCTCCTCACTGTGGGAACTTAGACGACGACACTTCATAACTGTCCTGGTTACTCTAGAAGGTAAATTAGTTGTGAGCAGGGACCAGAGGCAAGGCTCTAAATAAAATTACCTATGGAGTGACTCAGCAAACCTATGCTGAGCAAAGAACATGAAATGTTGGAATTAGGCCCACACTTTTTTCCCCCCTAAGATTTTCTTTATTTGAGAGAGCAAGAGAGGATGAGCATGAATGGGGGGAGGAGGAGAGGGAGAGGGACAAGCGGACACTGCGCTGAGCACGGAGCCAGATGTGGGGCTTGACGCCAGGACCCTGAGATCATGACCTGAGCTTAACCGACTGAGCCATCCAGGCGCCCCAGGCCCACACTTTGTAGAAGGATAAAGGCCTTAGGGAGGAGAAGAATTCTGCTTAACATACCAGAGTTTGGCCAATATGACAAACCTTTTTCTGATGTGTTTTGTTCCGGATTGAGCAGATCCTCCGGGGCACAGGAATCTGCCACGAGGGAAGGGGAGCTTCGAGAAGGCTGGCTCCCGTGCTGCTCTAACACGGCTTCCAGTTCGGCCATTTCCTGCTGGAGCTTTATCAGGTTATCTTGCATGGTATCCCTCTGCTGCAAACACAAGATATGACACCAGAAAAGTCACACTCCTTTAGCAACTTGCCAGAGAGCAAGAATATGTCACACCAATTAATTTTAGCATGGAAACGGAAACCACCTAAGTATAGAATTATGAGTTCTAGCTGAACACCTTTTAATCCAACCACATCCCTGCAATTAATGCCCAGGAAATTATTTCAGAATGATGTTAGAGTGGGGGAAAAAAAACTCAAGCTCTCCCAAATAGACCTGGCTTTATTGTGATGTCCTTTTAAAGCAGATTATTTTCTTTTAAAGATAGGAAGCAAAAGAAAACAATGAAGGTACTCAAACATGGTATTTAAAATTAGCATGATTCTGTTGACATTTTACGCAGGCCGTGTTTCACAGATTTGGTACCGTGGGACTCTTAGGAGATCTGGATGAGTCCATAAAAATAACATCTGATTTCTGGCTGGTGAGGACTCTTCCTTTTCTGCGATTCTTTGACCATTCAGTTTCTAAAAGAGCGCAAAGAGCTAATCCACTGATTTATCTATTTATTCCTTCAACAACTATTTGCTGACCATCTATTATATTTGAGGCACTCTTCTAGTGCTGGGGATTAGAGCCCTCATGGTGTTGCCATTTTCACAGGGGACCTAGAGATCACATGCTGGAGGGAAGGATCTAGCAGAGGGAGCCCTGGGAAATCCTGTAAGGACAGTTATTGCTTTCAATTTAAGATAATGGGCTCTTCTTCTTGCTTACGGGCTGTTGATGTTTGTTTTTTTCCATTTCAAGAAGAAGTCTACTAAGTCTTAGGTTTTTGACAAACAAAGTACGTGGTAAGTAAGGAGCCTTCCAGAACAAACATTTCTTCATCACTGTTAGAAGGACTATCAATGGTTGCTGGCAAACCCCAGGGAAACAGACTGTTTCACCCTCTGTTGCTTCTGATCCTTGCAAATGACTTTGCCCTCTGCTAAAAACAAGCCAACTACTTTCTCCCGCGACACCGAGTTCACAGTTTGCAGGTTTTTATGGCCAGAAAATGTATTCCCAGCGTCCTAAGGCTTCTGCTGCTGCCCTGAGACAGGCCTGCTGCCTTCTGCAGCAGCGCCATTGCCACCACGTGGTGCTAGTGGGTAGTTCTGTCGCTGATCACACCCAGGCCCTGGGGCTGCCTCCGTGAATCTGGCAGGAAACCGAGTGCACAGCTATGTGATAAGCTTCGGAAGCCCTATAAGTCACTTCTGGCATGACCCTCACACCTAACCTCTCTGTGGCCATTAAATAGGTTAGAAAGTCAGGAAAAATAGTAATAGGAGAACCGTTAATTCGAGAATTTCCCTTTGGGTTTTCCCAGAGGAATTACTTTATAACCTAAATTCCCTTGTTGGTAATTGCCAAATACATTCGGGAGACCAAAACCAAATTGCTTACAGAGGTTTGTTTTTTACAAATTCTAATTCTTAAGTGTTTCTGGAATTAGCTCTATTCGTCTTTTCTATTCCCAACATGCTACTCTGATCTCTTTTAATACAGCTGCATTACTGTGGAAGTTCTTTAAAAGTTTATCATGTCTCTTTCATCTGTAAAGACCTTGGTGGTATACCACTGCTCAGGTAAGTCAATACTTTCTGAACACTATATAATTATTAATCATTACTGCCCTCAGGATAAAGTCCAAATTCCTAAGCATAGCATTCAGAAGGCCTTACACATCCTGATCTTTTATTTCTTCCCTCAACTACTCATATGTCCTGTTTTCCAGTCACATGGGACAACTCTATGCTTTCTGGACATTTCATGCCTCTGTCTTTGCCTTGCTCGCTGCCTCCCTTCCCTTTCTACCTGGAAAAATTCTTCTCCTCCTTTGAGGCCCAGCTCAAATGGCTCCTTCAGAAGTCCCCACCATCTACATCTACTATCAGGGACAGACTATCCCCCAGTACCTCATTGATACTGCTAGTGCACTGGTATATGGAGGTGGAATACTGATCCTTCTTGAGAGGAGGAATCCTTCCTTAATCATTTTTGTATTTCCAATGCCTAGCAGGTAGTTAAATATTCAGTAAATGCTTAAAGCAGAAATGAATGAATGTGGTTTATCAGTCTTTTATAAAAAACAGATACTAATGGTACCAAATCAGGATTTCTCTATCTCCTATATACTTCTCAGTTTGATTAAACAACGAAAGGGAAAAGATCCCACTTCAATCATTGTGACTGTCTGTGCTACTCTAGATTTAGGTTAGCCAGGAAATCTGACCTTAAGTCTGTTCTGGGGTAGATGCTTGCCAAAAACAATTTGCAAAATGCATCTTGAACAAACAGACATATCTCTGCGAGTAAGATCAGGGATATGAAAAACAAGGAGGCTGGACAGAATCAGAAACTGGGACCTACAACCTTAAAACACGAGGCACAAAAAGGTGAAAGGCATTAGTGAAAGGTTGATAGAGCCCCAAGTCCACACCTAGAAAGGATCACAGGCGTTGCAGAGAAAAGGCTTCCTTGGTCTTTTTGTTCATTTAGTCACCATGGCAATCCCGTAGGCGGGGAGAACACTGGTGACAACTCAGGCATGGAACAGGTTTCCTCCTGACTCCAGCAGGTTTCAGTCGTGGAGGGATCTGCTCTGTGGGCAGTAGGAAACAAGCCCTTTCTTCCTCTAGTCCTCACAGCAATGCCAAGAATTAGAAAATTTAAAAACTGGATACCACCTGCTGTTGGCAAAGGTACAGGGAAATGGGAACCATCAAGTACCACGGGGGCTGGAAGAATATAGATTTGTTCAATCTTTCTGAAGAACAATTTAACGATATGTATCAAAGACCACATTTATTCTAAGGAAATCATTGAGAACACGGGCAAATATTTAGCTATCAAGATACTGCTATAGGGGCGCCTGGCTGGCTCAGTAAGTAGAGCATGAAACTCCTGATGCGGGGGTTGTGAGTTTGAGCCCCACGTTGGGTGCAGAGATCACTTAAAAAATAAAAAATAAAAGGTATTACCATAGTGCTGTACAAAATAGCAAACTGTGCCTCTTAGCCTGCAACCCTCATATTCAGCAACAGGTCGTATAAATCATGGCTTATCCAAAAGACAGAATACCATATAGTAATTAAAAATGAATCACTGAAGAAAACTTAATGACATAGAAAAAACAACATTACAATGAAAGTACATGGAGTATGATATAAATATATATATTTTTAAAGATTTAATTTATTCATTTGACAGAGAGACACAGTGAGAGAGGGAACACAAACGGGGAGTGAGAGAGAGAAACAGGCTTTCTACTGAGCAGGGAGCCTGATGTGGGGCTCGATCCCAGAACCCTGGAATCACGACCTGAGCAGAAGGCAGGAGCTTAACAACTGAGCCACCCAGAGGCCCCTGATATAAATATTTTTAAAAGATAAGGCGGACACATGCCCTGTGCACATACATGAAGAAGAACAAAGAATATCAATAAGTTAGTAATAATTATTACTGGGTAACCCAAGTGATATAAAATTCAGGGCACAAAAGGATATTCAGAGAAAGTAGGGCTTCCTCCTAGTCTTCATTCTGAGGTCAACTACTGTTACCTGTTCTGTGAAGATGACGGTGTTAATCTTTAAATGCTGGGATAGAGTGCTTCTCTGAGACTATTCTCTCTGCAGTACTGAAACATTCATGTTATCAAATGCCTTAGAGATGACAAGGCTCTTATCCTGTTCCTAAGTAACCCCAATATTGATTGGTCTTGACTACAAGATATAGAAGTAAAATTGTGTATTCTTTAAAAAAAAAAAAAAAAAAAAAAAAAAAAAAAAGAGGACTTACAGGCACCAAAGAACAAACTACTACCAGATTAGAAGAGAAAGAAAAAAAGAAATCTCCTCACAACAATGAAAGGCTAGATCGTCTCTAACAGAAAGAGGACTCTGTAGGCTCCACTTTGGTTCGAGAATAAACACACCCCTCTCTTTGACACAGTAGTGCCTTCACAGATATTTTTTTTTGCTATAGGGAGAATTGGTTTTGAAGGTTTAGCTTATTCATTAAATTCAGGATTGAGTGTTCTCAGCCAGCTGGTATGTATGCGTGTGTGCGAAATAAAAGGCAGCATGAGTTCGGTTCAGATGCTTACAATCTACTCTGAGGAGACGAGGTACCACATACAACTGTTAGACCATTAATTCTAAAGGATGATATGAGCAAATGTCAGCATGTGGGGTGCACGCTACCGAATGCTGAGGACAGGACAGACACACCCATCCACACAAACTTTTTACCTGAGTGGTTAAAATATCACTCTGAGAGGACAACCTCGAACCATCTTCAGAGAGGCTTGTTTCACTCTCATACCCGGATGCCGCTTCACCTTAAATGATGATAAAAATAACTTCAGATATAAAAGCAGACAGCATATACCGCAACTCACTGTACCCATCTTCCCGTTGGCAGGACAAACTTCACTTTCATGTTATGCAAAATGATTACGCTCCTTGTTTTGGCACAACCGGATTTCCTCTTGGAAATCCTAACAACGAAAACCAGAAACAAGTCCACCAACAATTATATCTCATTCAAACAGAGACGATGTGCTAGCTGGGTAAAGGATAAAGGGCTTTTAAGGAAAGGCACCTTAAGAGGAATATGCGTAAAGTTTAAGAAGCAGTGACTTTAGTTGCACTTGGAAACTTGTAAAACGTGGTCCCCCACAAGCATCAACAGTTAGCTCATTTCTAGAAAACGGACGGAGGGGGCAAACATAAAAACCTGGTTCCAATACCTAAGTCTGAATCCACACTCTGCTCTTCTTCGTGATTATCTTCTTCCAGACCAAGTTCCCTTTCATCATCATCTGAAACCAATTCCTTGTCACTCAGAGCGTCCAGGTTTTCAGACTGATGCCTCACTTGTTTGGAAGGAGGATCAAACATCAAGAAAGGATCCTGGGTATTTGTATTAACGGTCAAGTCTTCCACAGCACTGCACTGTGAAGAAAATAAGCTAGCAGAACACCTCGCTTCCTCACTCAGGTGATGCTCCTGGGATGCCTTTGCTGATAGTACCTGGTTACTGAGGTCACTTAAACTACTCTTCTGTGAGTCTAGGTTCTCCTCTGTTTTCTTAGACAGACCCTCTGTGGCAACACCATTGTGACTGGTAGACTGAGAAGGTGTGCGGGTTACTTTACCAAATAGTAAGTGCTGGAAGCAGGGAAGCTCTTCCTCCTCACTAGACGTGTTCTCTTCTGAGGATTCTAATTTCCTGGCCCTTCTTTGGTGACCCTGGGCCAAACACGTATCGTCTAAAGGGCTAGGGCTCCTTCTGAATTCTCCTTTCTGGACACTTTTGCTAAAGACAGCAGATCTTTCCTTAATGTCACTTTCAGCAAGACAGATTTTCCCCCTTACTTTGTCACCGTTTAATAGGTCATCAGGTGTCTCTGAACAAACCTGAGAAACATGACTACTTCCCATGGTTTGTTCAGGGTTATCTGAAATTAGACATGGGGAGAAATCTGCATTAACAGACAGAACTACACCTTCATTTTCCCCTTGCCTTTTCATTTCCAGATGTTTACAATTACCTACAGGAAAGTTTTGCTTATAGACTTCGGGTTGCATAAGACCTAACCTGAGCATAGCATTTAATTTAGGTCCTTGGTTTCTACCTAGTTCTGCCTGAATGTTTTCACCACTGGAACCTACTTCATTAATACTAGAGCCTACTTCATTCGTACTGGAACCTACTTCATTAACACTGCTTGAGCTGACTTCTTTCCAAGTGCATTCTCTAACGTTATTTTGGCTAATTGTGCTCACTGGACTTTGAATGACGCTCTCATTTCCCATTGCTCTTTCAGGTGACACTGAATGCTGCTCAAACCTTTCTTCTGATGGCTTTTTCTTACATAGAGTTTTAACACGTGATCTGATGGGAGAAAGTGGTGGTATATGGTAAGGGTTTTGGGAAATGCCACAGTTATTTACAATAAGGAGTTCAGTTTCCTTGCTTCTGAACCGAGACGGCTGACAACGGCTAGAGTCTCCTTTGATGTTACATCTGGCATGATCGCCTGGCTTCTGAACTTTCTGACTAATTGCAGAAAAGCCTGCCATTGCAGGAACTGCCTGCACGTGCTTGATTTCAGACTCTTTCTTTCCCTGATTCTCTTCTTTTTGTCCACATTCAAGAGTGACTTTTGGACTTTGTTTCCTTAAGGCACCAGGGTGGGCACAGACCATTGCACAGTCCTTCCCTGGATCTCCTGGATTTGAAAACAGAGCAAATGACTGACGCTTTGAAACCTTGAACGTGTTGCGTAAATACTGCGTATCAAGTTCACTCTCTTCCATTTCTATGCTTGTCTCCTGAGTGTGGTTATCTTCGTAGGTCAGTGGATCTGCAGAGCCCTCTGGGTCATTTCTAGTATCTTTATTAGAACAACCGTGGGTAGGTTTCTTGGGGTTTTCAGTTGCTGCGCACACACTCGCATGTTGATTTGGTGTGATTTTTGCCCTGCTTAGGGTGTCAGCTTCCAGCAATGAGATACTGTCTTGAGTGCCGTAATCAGTATCAGGTACCAAGGAAATACTGGTTCTCTCTACAGATTTTTCAATTTGCAACCCTCTTCCTCCACTCAATAGCAACTCTTTGGGATCTCTGGTACGATCCGGCACTTGACTTGTTCTTCGGCTCTCTTCTATTTCTTCTCTTCGAAGGCTAGGGTTGACAAACTCCTGAGGTTTGTTAGAACTTGAACCGTTAGCAAAAAACCCAGGTACATTTGTTAAATTTAGCTCTGGAAAAGCATGACTGGCAAGTCTCTTATTTATCTGTTCACCTGGCTTACTACCCTTCTTGGCTCCGGCTGCAGGTTCTTTGTCTTCCATGAGCTGAAGCGTTTTGCTGTGCTTGACTGGCATTTGGTCCAAATGTTGTGCCTTCATCTCTTCGCTGCTAGAACAACTATCGATCTGCAGTTCGCTATGATCAGGTGGGCTTGAGTTTCTATTGACTACAAATTCAAGCGCACAAGCGTGCCTAGTGGAGGACTTCCTCCTCAGCCTGTTCTTCTTAGGGGCTTTCGAACTGGAGCTATTTAATTCCAGTTCCATATTACTTATACTGCTGCTGATCGGTTCAGCTCGGCTTCTAAAAGCAGATTCTTTTTCCAGTGATTCTGTTGGGTGGGCATTTTTCTCGGTCTGAACATAATCACCTTTTGTTTCATTCTCAGGACCATTATTTGTGATATTCATCACGAGACCACTTCGCTCAATCTGGTCGGTTCCCTCAACTAGCTTTTCAGGAGCCTTTGGAACAACGGCCGAATCTACCTGCCTGATAAAATCCTCAGGACGAAGGCCTGATGTAGTCCTCCTTTTACGCTTTGCATTATTCGTGAGGGGATGGGATCGAGTTGTCTGAGGTTCGACAGCACACGCTCCTACAATTAGATCTTCATTCGTGTGGCTCAGGTTAGGGAGGTTTGCCTTCCTCCGGTAGGTTTTCCCAAATATTTTATCTTCGATGTTACCCTCTACGGACTTGGTGTGGACTCTTTCGCTTTCACAGATCAATGCATTCTGAGGCTCACTGGCCATTAAGTCTATTTTCTCAGAAGAACCAGAGTATGCATTCACTTCCTTTGGAACTTCTACCGCACCAGCAACTTCAATATTCGATTCAGATCCCCCTTCATGTGAGTCATCGGAAGTTAATATTTCATCACTTCTGGAAAACCACTCATTAACTTTCTGTATGCTACTATTCAGTGCTATCCAAGGAACATCTTGGGAATCTCTAGGACTGTCAGAGCATGGAGGTTTCTGCTTCTTCAGTTCTTTTCTCCCACACAGGGGATCAGCATTCAGAAGTACCTTTCTCTCTGTGCTGGGAGTCTGCCTATCATTACATGTTTCCTTACTTTCAGCCCATCTGCTCTGTTGGCTGCTTGCTAAGCCAGGCTGTTTGCTTTTATTACAGAATTCAGCCTTTTCTACGTTCATTCTGTCTTTAGTGAGTAAGAAACTGCTGTTCTCATGCTGTAATGAGCTGGCATGAGTATTTGTGCCACATGGCTCCACATGCAAGTTTGAAACAGAAATACCCTGATACTTTTCTGGATGCTTCTCAGTTGCACGCTTCTCGGTGGTGGTCAAATCTTTATTACCGGATTGATGATGTTCAATATTTGTTATGTCCTCAGAAATTTCACAAGTAGCTGAAAGTATACAAAAACAACAAGGCGCTTAAAAACTGAACTATCATGAAAAAACATGTACACTTCATACAATTTGGGCGTGCAAATAAAGCACCTGGCTATTTTTAGAGAAACTAACCTCATAAGCCACCACGTATACTGAAGATGTAGCTCACGCACTTGCACAGAATTCCTATTTATCTAGATTCTCATTATTGCCACCCAAAATACTTAAAATTTTAATTTCAGAATTCTCCCTGTTCATAAACCACACCTCCTATTTCCCTAAACTCTGACAGTGGACTAAAAGCAGAATGGGCATCAGCTACACAGTCTCTACTCTATCTTCAGACTCATACTCCCTATATTTAAATACCAATGTACAAAAGATGAAACACAAACACATCAGTTAAAAGTAAAAGGCGACAACCAGTTACATAGGGTACTATTATAATCACATCAGCCTTGTGCCATTGAAACAGGTAAGCCTTATCATGACAGTTGAGAAAGATATTCTAACTTTGCAAAGAGATGTTTTGAATTATAAATGTCCCAAATGGTCTGCAGAATAATCTGATTACAGTACGGAATCTACCCATTCTCCCTTCAGTGCCTGTTAAATTGGGAAGACTTGTTATTACCCTTTTTTGCAGGATTCAAACTGGCTTCAGCCCTGGCTCCTTGAGGGGTGATTTGTAACAACTCCTTGTCTCCCGCACTACAAGAGAAAAGACAGAAGCCTCAGTGAGAAACACTAGTTTTATGCTCACAGAGTTGTCAAATAAGCAAGATCAAGGATTTCAGCTCCTCTAGGTACGATTGCAGTAGGCCGATCAATCTGATTCACTTTTTGAAATTTGCACTCTGCTTTAGTAACTTCCAATCAAAGTCAAATGGTCAAAGACAGGAAAAACAGTCACAAAAATCAGAGGAGTCACCTAGATACATGGCTTTAGGGACGGGCAAAAGAGAACTAAAATTTAAATGGTAGACCAACAATAGCCCAAAGATAGTAAAGGAAAAAACCAACATAATTTAAAAGTATATCTTAATGAGAAAGAGCAAAGATACTTAAAAAGGAGTACTGGGATAGAGCGGACATTCCAATAGAATGCAACACTGCCTCTGTGCTTCCCTTCCAGCTAAAAAACATTTTCTCCCAAAGACAGATTAGAAAAAAGTCATTTGCAAACAAGATCCGACTGGCAATGGTACCACCATAGTTCAGACACGCCAGCACAGATCTTAGGGTCGAACAATAATTCCTAAGGAAAGCAATTTGATAGGTAACCCAGTTGGGGTTGTAGATCATTGTATAGTTTATGTAGACAAAGCTTGAGAGGGGCGCGTGGGTGGCTCAGTCGTTAAGCGTCTGCCTTCGGCCCAGGTCAGGATCCCAGAGTCCTGGGATCGAGCCCCGCATCGGGCTCCCTGCTCGGCAGGAAGCCTGCTTCTGCTTCTCCCACTACCATTCCCTCTGCTTGTGTTCCCTATCTCGCTGTGTTTCTCGCTGTCAAATAAATCTTAAAAAAAAAAAAAAAGAAGTATACATTTAAAAAAAAAAAGCTTGAGAGATAGATGGAATTAAGGAACAGAAAAAGAATTGAAAATGAAGTCCATTAATATTTTCATGAGCCAGAATACTACTGTGCTAAGGAACTAAGACAGAACCACCTGCTGGAAGCAAGTCTGAGCAGAATTCTGTTATTTTATACTCTTCTGGACTCCACTAAGACAGGTTGTCTCACCTATAAAAAGTAAACAACTTTTTTTTTTTTTAAGATTTTATTTATTTGACAGAGAGAAACACAGGGAGAGAGGGAACACAAGCAGAGGGAATGGTAGCGGGAGAAGCAGGCCTGCTGCAGAGCAGAGAGCCCGATGCGGGGCTCGATCCCAGGCCCCTGGGATCTGACCTGGGCCGAAGGCAGACGCTTAACGACTGAGCCACCCAGGCGCCCCAAAGTAAACAACTTTTAAGGTCTATTCCAATGCCATGATTCTAACCTAAATACCAATTTTTTTTTTTAAATTTTATTTATTTATTTGACAGAGAGAGAGAGAGATCACAAGCAGGCAGAGAGAGAGGAGGAAGCAGGCTCCCTGCTGAGCAGACAGCCCAATCTGGGGCTTGATCCCAGGACCCTGAGATCATGACCTGAGCCGAAGGCAGAGGCTTTAACCCACTGAGCCACCCAGGCACCCCCTAACTATCAATTCTTAATATTAATTAACTAAATACAAAAATGCCAACTTTATAGACAAAGGCTCTCTTTAACTCACCTGCAATAACTTGCCTTATTAACTGTATCTTCAGAAGAATCAGATCCTAAAAAAAATTCCCCAGATAACAAATCAATAAAAGGATTTCTATTGAAAGGGTTAAACTCATGAAATGTACTTGCTGCACAACAGATATTCATTCAAGAAATATAACTGCACACTCTATGTATAAAATCTGCAGACATAATAATACATATGGCAGGTAACAGAGAAGTGGTTACAAGCACAGGCTCTGACACCAGAATTCCCAACTTTGAATTACAGCTCTGCCACTTACTAGCTTTGTGACCATGGCAAAATGTCTTAACCTCTGTGTGCCTCTATTTGCTCGTGTGTAAAATAAGTACAATAATATCAACAACCTCAGGGGTTTGCCGTGCATCCTAAATGAGTTATGTAAGTAAGGCCCAGCAGTGCCTGGACCGCGGGAAGTTCTCCTAAATACTATTTTTGACAACACCTGTTATCTCAAGACTTACGATCTTTAAGAGGGGAAAAAACACATAGGCAATTTCAAGAGAATCTGGTAAGTGCTATGATAGACATATGGCGCTGCTTAGAAGCCCAAAGAGGGTCAAGTGTTCCAATTATAAATACATTCTGAAAGATAAGACAATCAGAGAGATCTGTTTGGACTGAGCTCAGCTTTTCTTAAAAGGCTTCCTAGTCTAGTACAATGTATCCCGGATCCCTCTAAATGCCGTGGCCATCCCATGTTAGTTCTCATTCCTACTCTCCATCCTCCCAAAGCATGTTTACACACGCCATAATCAAGACAGCCTTCCTTTTGCTCTTTATAAAATAAGGGTCTTGTTTTATAAAGAGGTGAGTGCTACATCTTTTACACTATTTGTAACACGCCATAAGGCTAGAAAAATACAATTATTTTATTTCCACTTCCCAAAGTTCCCTGCCATTGTATAAATTATGAGGCTTTTGGTATAACTCTAAAACTATAATCCAGCAACTATTATTCTAAACTTACAAAATCTGTGTCTCTTACCCAATTCAATGTAGACAGACTTATTCTGAGGCTGTATCTGCTGCTTTGTCCTCAGAGATCTCACAATTCCAAGGTCAGAGAGTTGGACACTGAGACTAGTTTCCTGCTAAGCAGTACAGGAAAGAATGATCAACTAATTGTTGGCCAGTTCTGTGCTGCTTTTCTTGAAGAGAAATTCCAGGCCATGGACAAAACAGACTATCATAATTAGCTAAAATTTGACAACTGGAAAAAACACTTGGCAAAATACAAATCAAAAGGTATGAGTTATGTGTGGCTTGAATATTTTTTCCTCTCTCCGTTGTTTTAAGCTTTTCTAAACTGAATATGTATTATCTACGTCACTTTTTGAAGAAAAGCGTATTTTGAAGCTAATACTTTGTGTTATAGAAAGGGAATGAGATTCATTTAGTATACATTTCTAATCATATCTGCTAACAGGGTTATGAATAAAAATCCACCAATCCTACGAACATTCAGTACAGGAAAGAATATTTAAAAATCCAATATTACTTTGATGAAGCTTTCCTTCTTTTTGAGTCCTTCAACATCTGCTGAAAAATGAATGCTGGTACAATGAGAACTATTATTTGTAAGATCTGCATTATTCATTTATATGCAAGTATCAACACAGCAAATCACTGCATTTTCTTTGACAATTACACCTTTTAAGTTGAAGCAATTTTCAAATGGTAAAAACCGACTTTTTTCCCCAGGCAACTTTTCAAAGAAAATAAATTAGGAGATACTTCCTCATGCTTGACAAATTGCCGCAAGATGATTATTTTAAAAACTAGCAAGCTCAGGGGCACCTGGGTGGCTCAGTCGTTAAGC
>CM053619.1:31759284-31804973 GCA_028646535.1 Procyon lotor
AGGAACCTATAGGCGATTTTAAGTCCCTATTAAGGTACTTATTAAGTCCCTTTTATTCTTTTTTTTTTTTTTAAAGATTTTCTTTATTTATTTGACAGAGAGAGAGAGAGATCACAGGTAGGCAGAGAGGCAGAGAGAGGGGGGAAGCAGGCTCCCTGCTGAGCAGAGAGCCTGATGTGGGGCTGGATCCCAGGACCCTGAGATCATGACCTGAGCCAAAGGCAGATGCTTAACCGACTGAGCCATCCAGAGGCCCTTTTCCCCATTCCCTCTTGAAGTTTTTTTTCAACAGTCCTTACCTTTTTACATTTCGAAGTTTTCATCCGCTTAAAGTTTGTGTTTACAGTATGTTTGTATAGCTCGGCTTATAATTACCATACTGAAACATAATTATTTCAGAGTTGAGTCAGTGGTGAGAATGAAAGCCATCTGGTATCATAGCTAAATCCAATTTCGCCTGTACTGAGAATTTCTTTGATATGTAGCTTATCTGAGGAATTGTGATTTAGTAGCAAATCAGAGTTCTCTTTGTCAGTGGTTTTTCTTTTTAAAATCACATTAGGTCTGGATAATAATTCTCACATTGGTACAAGTCATCTCAGGTTGTGAACATTTTCCTAAGTAACATGGAATTTTATTCTGACAATAACCTGAAGACACTGTTAGAGTGGGTAACAGGGAAGGAAGCCAGGGTTCAGGTCAAAGGTTTGGCCTGAGGTCACTCTACTAATAAAAAAGAGGTCACTCTGCTAATAAAAAACCAGGCCTTCTGATTTCCCATGGTATTTTCTTCTCTGTTACCTGTGCTGCATCAGAAGTCCTGTGATCACAAGAGTTGTGTTACCAAAACTTTCACAACGAGGCTATTGTCCCCCAGCTTTTCTTGGGATCCTTTTCTAAAAAGTGAAACATGTAATAAAAAGACCCACATTCCTGCCACACACAGATGGCCTGTTGTTTGATGTCCTGGCCGAACTATACCAAAAATCCGTAGCTGAAGCTCTTGTTCAGAATAAAAGCTTAAGGGCGCCTAAATGGCTCAGTGGGTTAAAGCCTCTGCCCTTGCCCAGGATCCCAGGATCCTGGGATCAAGCCCAGCATCACATCTGGCTCCCTGCTCAACATCGAGCCTCCTCCTCCCTCTGCCTGCTGCTCCCCCTCTTCCCCCACCCCACTCATGCTCTCTCACTCTGCTCTGCTCTCTCTCTCAAATAAATAAAATCCCAGGGGCGCCTGGGTGGCTCAGTCGTTAAGCGTCTGCCTTCGGCTCAGGTCATGATCCCAGAGTCCTGGGATCGAGTCCCGCATCGGGCTCCTTGCTCGGCAGGAAGCCTGCTTCTCCTGCTACCATTCCCTCTGCTTGTGTTCCCTCTCTTGCTGTGTTTCTCGCTGTCAAATAAAATCTTAAAAATAAATAAATAAATAAATAAATAAATAAATAAATAAATAAATAAATAAATAAATAAAATCTCAGCCAAAAAAAAGAGGGAATGAGAGTGAAAAAAGTTAGACAGTCCTCTTCTAGATCCTGATGAAAGTAAGTGTTCACTATAAAAGTGATTCAAATATTTTAAACACTTCTTGGGTCAGGCAAAATTTTAGACTTACTGTGTATTTGCATTTTGGGCTTCCAACATGGGTGGAAGTGATTGGAAAGAGAAGCTGAAAAACCACCACCACCTACCAGGATACACATTTTAGCAAACTCTTCTGAAAGTCAAAAATTTTATAAAGTCGTGTGTAAAAAGTTAGAAAGAACTACTGATTATCAGAAATAAACACCAACGGTAAAGAGAGGCCAACGAAAGGTATTTTAGCTCAAGAGACCTCAAACAAAATGGAAGCCTACCCTCCAGCAACTGTAAGACTGTTTCCAGCCATAATCAGGAATCATTTATCAAGACACAGATTGCAAATTATACTGTTCCGGGCACTGTTTTTTGTTTTAAACTTTTCATTTATTTATTTGAGAGAGAGAGACAGTTCATGAGCTCGAGCAGGGGGAGGGACAGAGGAAGAGGGAGAAACAGACTCCCTGCTGAGCAGGGAGCCCTTGCCAAGGGGCTCATTCCCAGGACCCTGGGATCATGACTACAACAGATGTCAGATGCTCAACCTACTAGGCCACCCAGGCGACCCAATGGGACTATTAAACAAATGAACAAAGAGTAGAGTAGGTATGACTCCCATCCTAGAACTTTCCATTTGAATGAGTTTAAGGTTTAACAACGAAGAGAATGAAAAGTTTTAGTTTAAAAACCTAAGTCTAGGAGTGCCTGGGTGGCTCAGTCGTTAAGTGTCTGCCTTCACACCTGGGTGGCTCAGTCGTTAAGCGTCTGCCTTCGGCCCAGATCAGATCCCAGTGTCCTGGGATCGAGCCCCGCATCGGGCTCCCTGCTCGGCAGGAAGCCTGCTTCTCCCGCTACCATTCCCTCTGCTTGTGTCCCCTCTCTCACTGTGTTTCTCGCTGTCAAATAAATAAAAAAATCTTTAAAAAAAAAAAAAAGTGTCTGCCTTCAGCTAAGGTCATAATCCCGGGGTCCTGGGATCAAGCCCTGTATCGGGCTCTCTGATCGGTGGGAAGCCTGCTTCTTCCTCTCCCACTCCCCCTGCTTGTTTTCCCTGTCTCACTGTATCTCTCTGTCAAATAAATAAATAAATAAATAAATAAATAAATAAATAAAATCTTTTTAAAAATAAAGTAAAATAAAATAAACAATAGGAACCTAAGTCTATTGTTAATAGAAAATAGATTTAAGGGGCGCCTGGGTGGCTCAGTGGGTTAAAGCCTCTGCCTTCAGCTCAGGTCATGATCTCAGGGTCCTGGGATCAAGCCCCGCATGGGCTCTCTGCTCAGCAGGGAGCCTTCCTCCCCCCCCCCCCCCCCCCCCCCCCCCCCCCCCCCCCCCCCCCCCCCCCCCCCCCCCCCCCCCCCCCCCCCCCCCCCCCCCGCTTCCCTCTCTGCCTACTTGTGATCTCTCTCCCTCTGTCAAATAAATAAATAAAATCTTTAAAAAAAAAAAGAAAATAGATTTAAAAAAAATAGGGAGCTGGAAAACATACAATAGCTAGCTGAAAATGAAAATTTACCATTAACTTGCACTCTTGCATCTGTACTTCTTACATATCTGAGTTTTTTAATTGATGGTTTAATTTGCCACAATGAGAAAGAACATTGCATTTTTATGACCGAGTTTCGTGGAAATGTAAAATAAATGGACCCCAATGCCACACTGTTGAGGACTTTTTGATCACTCTTTGTAATTATCATGAATAAATTTTATGCTATTTCAAAAGCAATTTTTTTTTCCAGTTGTCATTTCCTGCTTCTCTGGCTCTGATGATTCATAAAGTAGCCTATAAATCTCATTTAGCTCTTGTTTTTATTTAGCTGAAATGTTGAGGGGCAAGGGAGAGGAGGGTTACTTATAAATCTTGTATCTCTCTCGAAACAAGACTTACATTTTCTTTAATCTTATTTACTTGACTCCAAATATGAAAAACAACTTCGAAGCACAAAGAGAAATTTACTTGAACTTACTCTGCTTTATTGAAGGTAAGGGGCAATAGGTGCAGCTTTCCAATTTACTTTTTGAATATTCGCCACCACTAACCATCACCATATTAAAAACCATTAAACATCGAAGAACCAATTTAGCTTATTATTTAATACATTCAACAAACGTTTAGTGAGTGGCTATTATGTCCCAGGTACACTGCTCTAACTACTAAGAACATGTAAGTAAACAAAACAAATAAAAATCCCTGCCTTCATGGAGTTTAAGTCCTATAAGGGTAAAGAAAAAGAATAAACAAATTATACAGAATGTTAGGTAGTAATAAGAGCTATGGGGGGGATAGGAAAGGGAAATAGTGCGTTGGAGTAATGATGTTATCATTTTACATAGGGCTGTCTGGAAATGCCTCTTTGAAAAGGTGGTATTTTAATCAAGATTTGTAAGCCATGCAATTATCAAGGGTAGAACATTCCAGGCAGAGGGAACAGCAAGCATAAAAGCTCAGAGGCAGGAGAATATGCTATACGTCTGAAGAAGAGTTAAGAGGCCAGAATGACCAAGGGTAACTGGGTGGCTCACTCAGGTAAACATCCAACCTTTTTATTTTTTTTTTTAAGATTTTACTTATTTATGAGAGAGAGAGAGAGAGAGCGCAAGAGAGCACATGCGCGCACACATATGGGGGGGCGGGGAGGATAAGAGGGAGAAGGAGAAGCAGACTCCCTGCTGAGCAGGGAGCCCCAAGTAAGACTCAATCCCACCACCCTGGCATCATGACCTGAACCAAGGGCAGACGCTTAACCAACTGAGCCACACAGGCACCCAGCATTCAACTCTTGATCTCAGCTCAAGTCTAGATCTCAGGGTTGTGAGTTCAAGCTCCGCACTGGGTTCCAGGTGGAAGTAGGTGTGGAAACTACTTAAAAAACAAAAAACAAAACCAAGAGGCCAGATTGACCAGAGTAAAAGGAATAAGATGAAAGAGGGTAGGCAACAATTCTTCTAAGGTTCCTTTGTGGCTTTTCACCAAGACATTCTAAGGTATAGTTTTTAATTATTTTGTAGATTCAGCAAATGCCATAGATATCACCTAGAGACTGCCTGGGGTTCATAACCCTTGCTGTGCCATAGACCCCCTTTTGGCAGCTGGTTGAAGCCCATAAACACCCTTCTCCGAGTAATGCTTTTAAGTGCATAAAATAAGAAAATATAAAATTATACAAGAAACCAATTATATGGAAATAAACTTACATATATATATTTTTTAAAGATTTTATTTATTTGACAGAGAGAAACACAGTGAGAGAGGAAACACAAGCAGAGGAAATGGTAGAGGGAGAAGCAGGCTTCCCGGAGCAGGGAGCCCGATGCGGGGCTCGATCCCAGGACCCTGAGATCATGACCTGAGCCGAAGGCAGACGCTTAATGACTGAGCCACCCAGCCGCCCCTGAAATAAACTTCTAGCCATAGGCCTCCATGAATCTATGAGGAGGATCAACAAATTAAGAGCTCCTGAATATACACAAGAGGACCTCCCGGAATGATAGATCTGTTCTGTCTTGGCTGGGTTACACAAATATATACACTTGTCAAAACTCATTGACCTGCACACTTAAGATCTCTGAATTTCACTGTACATAAATTATGCCTCAACTGAAAAAAAAAACTTGAGGGGCGCCTGAGTGGCTCAGTCGGTTTAGCGGCTGCCTTCAGCTCAGGTCATGATCCCAGGGATCGCGTCCTGCATCGGGCTCCCTGCTCAGTGGACAGCCTGCTGCTCCCTCTCCCTCTGTCTTCCAGTTTTGTGCTCTCACTCTCTCTGTCAAATGAATAAATAACATCTTTTTTTTTTTTAATTTTACTTATGTATTTGACAGAGAGAGATCACAAGTAGAGAGGCAGGCAGAGAGAGACGGGGAAGCAGGCTCCCTGCTGAGCAGAGAGCCCGATGCGGGGCTCGATCCCAGGACCCTGAGATTATGACCCAAGCTGAAGGCAGAGGCTTTAACCAACTGAGCCACCTGAGTAAATAAAATCTTAAATCTTAAAAACAGGTGCCCTGAGTAAATAAAGTCTTAAAAACAAAACAAAAAAAAAAACCTTGAATACTTTGAATGTTTTAACCCCCTCCTTATAGATGAAGAAAAATACTCACTCAAAAAGTCAGAGACTTGCCAAAGGCTTTGATGATTTGCTGTATTCTTTAAGTAGGCAGAGGCAGGCAGAGAGAGAGAGGGGGAAGCAGGCTCCCTGACAAGGAGAGAACTCGATGTGGGGTTTGATACTAAGACCCTGAGATCACAACCTGAGCGGAAGGCAGACGCTTAACCCACTGAGCCACCCAGGCGCCTCTTATTATTTTTTTTTTTTAAAGATTTTATTTATTTACTTGAGAGAGAGAGAAAACACGAGTAGAGGGAGGGGCAGAGGGAGAGAGAAAAGTTGATTCGCCACTGAGTAGGGAGCCCGACTTGGGGCTTGATTCTAGGACCCCAGGATCATGACCTGAGTGGAAGGCAGATGCTAAGCCAAGTGAGCCACCAAGCTGCCCCCTCCCTAGGTATTCTTATTTATTTATAAAATATTTTATTTATTTATTTATTTATTTGACAGAGAGATCACAAGTAGGCAGAGAGGCAGGCAGAGAGAGGGGGGGAAGCAGGCTCCCTGCTGAGCAGAGAGCCTGATGTGGGGCTCGATCCTAGGGCTCTAGGACCATGACCTGAGCCGAAGGCAGAGGCTTAACCCACTGAGCCACCCAGGCGCCCCCCTAGGTATTCTTACTTAAATACACAGGGCTATTTCAACCAGAGACCTACCCACTCACAAGCACAAATCATTTGTGATTTTATTTTGCCACCATTAACCATGGCCATTCCAAGTGATTGAGCTGTTTTTAGAGCTTGGATGAAAAGGCCAATTACTCCAAACCAGATCTCTGCCCCAAAGTAGAATCAATCAAGACAGTCTGTGAGCTAGGAAAGATAGGAAGGCTGAATGTGTTAAGGAAGTAAAAAGGGAAGGCGAGAGCCAGGGTGGAAAAAAAGGAGCAATTTCTTACATTCCCAAAGCTCTTGAGTTAAGAAAAGCAGCAACTTTAATACTCTAAGGTTAATAGATATAATTTTTTCTTAATATATGCAAGATCAATTCTACTTATTTGCATAGGATAGAATCAAGTAAAGAAAATCTCAAATTAATAAACCCTTCTGTTGACTTACCAGATTGGACACTCTAAGATTTTCTGCATAGCATTAAGGACATTTTGTACTTCTTCAACACGATCCTCAGGTAAATCCATTTCTTCCTGTTCCAGTGAATTTTGAGGCATAAGCTTAAATACATATGTGTATATTTGTATGCACACACACACACACATTACTGTGAAAGGCTTATGAGAACAACAGCCTAGTTTCATCAAATGTCACTTTTAAATAAGAAATTTAAGATTGGATTTAGTGCTTTAAAATTATACCAATCACTGAATTAATGACAAAAGCTTTTTTTAACTTTAAAAGCTGGAGGGGTTTTTGGTAATTAAGACCATTTAAGTCCTCCCTCCTTTTTTTTTTCCCCCACATCGAGCCTCCAATAACTTCCTTTTGGTATTTTTCTCTCCAAGAAAAAAAAAAAAGCCACAGTGGGGTGATTGGGTGAGTGATGGTAGCCTCATATTTCTCCAAAAATCCTGGTTCTTTTATTTTTCTTGCTGAAAATCAACCTCAACAAAAACAAACCCAACGCAACCAACGCTCCCCACCCCTGCTCTTCCTCAGTGTTTCCCACTGGTCTGCATTCATCTCAGGATCCTCTTTAGGCACGTCCACGCCAGTAGCATCAGTGACTACTGACGCCCCTCCAAATTTCTTCCTGTCCCTTCTCAGAAACGCGTATGAAGCCAGTTTTCTTAAGGGCTCTCCCTCCAACAAAATCCAGCCTCCTGCTCTTCTCAGACACATTCCTGCCCCCTTTCCTTCCTCAGGATCTCCTTCTCACATATACCAGCTGGTCTTTTTATACTATGATGCTCCCCTCAGGACACATTCCAGTTGCTGCCATCAGGATTCCCCCTCGGAGACACCCTGCCCCCTCCCTTATCCTCAGTGCCTCCCCTGCACGGAGACCCACAAAGTGCCCCCGTCCCCACGATTTCCCCAGACCCAACGTCTTAGTCTTCTCAGGTTCCCTCTGCCGGTCCCTGCCAGGTAACACCCATCTTGCTCTCCCACAGCACCCCTGGGACCCTCTCCCTTCCCGTGGGCTCGCTCACCTTTACCTAGAGCAAAGTGTCCGGGCTTCCCGGGTCCAAGGGCCCAATTCCCTGAAAACAACCCCGGACCACCCTCAATCCTGAAAGCCTTAGAGAGCTCACGCTGCGCAGTCGCACTTTCAATTTATCTGTAATTCCCGCGCTTTCCTGTTGCCACGGAAACCAGCCGCAGCCACTGAGAACCTCTCAGAAAACGAGATCGAAACCCGTTACGGAAGGGCGGAGCAGAAAGAACCGAGAGTCTCTCCGGGCTCCCGATTGGTCATCCATTCTATCTGCGCTGTACGTAATTAGAAAGAGACGGAAGAGACAGAATTCTCCCGGAGTTTTCTATTAGGCCCTTGCCCCCTGACCTCTACGCTTCCACTTGCGGCTTATTACGTCACAGTTTGCAGGACCAGCCGGAATCACTACCTGAGGCCCGAATATGAGCGCAAGATAGTGCTGAAACAGTCCAAAAAAGGGGCCCCGTTTCCTCACCATTTCCGCCGCATGGAAGTCTCCAGTTTGGGTAAATGAAGGATTGTGTGGGGGGAAAAACTACGATTTCCAGGATGCATTGCGGATCGACAGGCCTTCGCCACAGTGTTCCTTGGAAACTGTAGTCTTATGGAGAGGCGCTTCCGACACCGGAAGCGGGCGCGATTCTCACAGAAAGCCAGTTGATAGTTTGAAGAGCTCCGTACTCTTATGCACATCAACAGATATGGATTGGAATGTTAGGTTTTCGTATCTTGAGAGCGGCGAATAGGCTAAAGAACCTACAATTCCCAGGAAGACTACAATTCCCATCCAGCCTCGCGAGTCTCGGGCAAGGAGTCCACTAAGGTCAGTGACCTAAGGGAACGCGGAGGGCGCCGAATTTACCTGGAAAGGGGAAATGGGCTTCGGCCCACGACTGCGCACTCGTAGTTCCGCCCCTCTGCCCCTGTGTTTGTTATTGTTGTGCTGTTCTAGCAGCTCCTGCCCCGCCCCTGCCACGAATGCTCGGCCAATCAGTGGGATGGTAGTTTTGAGGGACAACCAGTAAGAGCCAATCACCTTGTCGGAAACTCAGAAACTGGGGACTAGGCCCTATTTCTATCCGCCATGTTAGATTCACCCAGCAGGGATAGCAGCGGAGCTGGCAGCGAACGGTTCTTGCACTGGCCTCCGGCAGGCGCCCCCCGGGGGCCGGGAGCTGGTAAGAAAGCAGCTGCGGTTACGGAGGGGTGGTAGCACATCGCCACTAAGAGGGCTAGGGGAAATTTAAGGAAGGGATCCTGCAAAAAAGAGGGGCTACTTTTGCCGGGCTTGGGGGGCAGCCAGTGTTGTCAGTGGCCGGATGAGAGAGCCGTTCCGGCAGAGCGGCCGGATACTGCCAAGAGAAATGGACGGTCCGTGGCTCAGAACCTCGGCCTCCACTGACGGAAGGCCAAGACATCCTAGTAGAAAGGGGGCCTAGGCAAAGAAAACGAGAGAGAGTCCTCAGAGGGTGGTGACACTGTCTTGGGGAGGTGGAGTGCTGGGAAACGATAACTGGAAGACTAGGATAAAGTCTGCAAGGAAAAAAAATGACACTGCCCACACAGCCTCCCGACCCCATCCCCCTCCGCTTGAGAACCTCATAAAGAAGTCTCCTTAGTCAGGGACCTCTGGTATTGGAAAGACACCTTTTGTCCTTTTTGTCAAACACCCAGCTATAGGTCACACATTTTAATCCCCGGATAGCTTGTCAGGCGTTTGGTGGAGACAGTAATCAAAGCTCAGGTTCCCAGATCTGCTTCATTAACGGGATTTTTGGTATCGTGAAAAAACTGACGTAGAGGAAAAACTGACTTGTGCCCAGCAGAGATGAGCCAGTGGCATGAACTTATAATGCCGGTTTTGAAAGCTGAAGGCCTGGGTCCCAGCCATCTGAATTTACTGGCTTAAATGCACAGGGACAGATGGTGCTAACCATAGCTTTGGTATTTCCACAAGTTCAAGATTAATGCTCTTGCTGAAAGAATTTTCACATAAGAGCCGAACAGAAATAGGCAATTCCTTATGAAGACCTGGATATGATCCAGCTTAGCTAGAATCCCCCACTTCCTGTTTTCTCTCATCAGCCTACCAGCTGGATGAGCTCCAAGATAACTAAACTAATTTTAATTTTGTAATTTGAGAAAAAGGGAGTTAGTTTCCTTCCTTTTGGATTCTCAAAAGTGTGGAAAGGTTTCTCAGAACTTAAAAAGTGAGAATATGTTTCAGAATATCCACTTTTGGCTGACTGAATCAGTTACTTCATTTCCCTGATATTTTTTTGCCCAAGAATCTGGGGAGTTGACAGAAAGTCTGTCCAAATGTTAAGAACCCCAAGGATTGCATTCCATGTAAATGAATACTAGATGTGAGCAGATTGGTGCTAGAAGCTGGGTTTTATTTGTTTGTTGTTGTTGGGTTTTTTTGGTAGTGAACTTGGCTCTAGGTAAAGACAAAGAATGGAAAAATTGGAGGGTAATTGTTTTGGGATTTAAAAAAAATCCCTGATCCTCAGAGACTTCAAGGTCCTTTTTAATGACAGCCTCAATTATATTGTTTCACAGGGCACTGCATTTTGGGTTTTAAAGACTGATTTATTGTTATCATTTTTATATCTGAGTAACGTTTTCAGAGAACTTAAGCACACGTTTTTATTTGACCTATTTTACAAATTAAGATGCTGAAGCTCAGGAGTTAAATGACTTGTTCACCATTACGTGGCTACTAATGTGTCAGAGCTGTGTCTGGAGCCCAGCTCTTCTCAACCCTTTTGCTCCCTCCCCCAATATGCTGCAAACTGCTGAGACTTAGTCTTACTCATCTCCTGCCTCCTGTACCTGGAGCAGAATCTGGTTCTTTGAAGAGATTTTTTAAAGATTTGTTGGTGAATATGTTTAAAAGATGATCTTTTTCATTACAACTTTGATTTAGATTTTAACAAACTATTTTTTCATGAAATCATAAGAACAAACCAATCTTAACAACTCATCAGTAAATAAAATTCTTAATTAAAAACAATTGACCAGAGGGGCGCCTAGCCAGCTCAGTCGGTAGAATGTGCAACTTTTGATCTTGGGGTTTTAGGTTTGAGCCCCATGTTGGGTGTAGAGATCACTTAAAAATAGAATTTTTAAAGGGAAAAAAAAAAATTGACCTGACCAGAGTAGACATTCAGTTACAGAATTGTTAACTTCTTCAACATGATAATGGTATTGTGGTTTTCAAAAAGTCTTTTTTTTTTTTTTTAAGAATTACATACTCAATTTTATGGGTGAAATAATGGCTGTCTGTCAAAATAATCCAATAGGGAACAGGTATTGCTATAATAAGATTAGTCCTGTGTTGATGATAATTGTGGACAATAGCTGATGGGTCCTTAGGGGTTCATTATATATTAATCTTTTGTATATGTTTAAGTTTTCCCCATAATAGTTTTTTTTTTAATTGGATTACTATTGTTAGGTTAAAACAACTGACTACTGTCACTCCATGTTGGGGGAATTGGGTAGGGGCAATACGGAAGTATAGAGACTTGAGTTTTCTAATTATATCTTTCTGCTCTTATGTATGAAATTGTCCATAAAAGAAAAGAAACTATTAAAAAAAAAAACAAACCATGAACTTGGATGAAAGGTGTTGACTGCTACCCCTGTGTAATTTCTTGGCCTCTAAATTGTTGTTTTGTTTTTTTTTTAAAGATTTTATTTATTTGACAGAGAGAAACACAGCAAGAGAGGGAACACAAGCAGAGGAGATGGTAGCGGGGAGAAGCAGGCTCCCCGCTGCGCAGAGAGCCCGATGCGGGGCTCGATCCCAGGAACCCGGGATCACGACCTGAGCTGAAGGCAGACGCTTAAGGACTGAGCCACTCAGTCACCCCTAAATTGTTATTTTGTCCTCTAAATTGTTAAACCTGATCTAATAGAGAACCTGGGTTGCTCAATTTAGGAAAGGCTGCTTTTCCAAGGAAAAAATGTAGAGTGTCACTTTCAAGTTATGAGAAGGTAAATTCCCTAAGGGTAGAGACCTATATGGGTCTTATTCTTCTGTCCTGCTACTAGCAGATACTCAAGTAGTCTCTATTGAGTTAACTAACCTATAAAGTTCCATAACCATATAAAGTTTCTGTGGGTGTGGCCAAAATTCACACTGTCTCAACAAGCTTTTATCAGTGAGATTTGGGGGTACCTGGGTGTGCCTCTGACTCTTGATTTCAGCTGTCATGGTCTTGGGGTCCTGGGATTGGTGGACTCTGCACTTAGTGGTGAGTCTGCTTCTGTTCCTCTGCCTTTCGCCCCACTTGCATGCACTCTCTTTCTAAAATAAATAAACCTTTTTAAAAAGCACACACAGGGCGCCTGGGTGGCTCAGTGGGTTAAAGCCTCTGCCTTCGGTTCAGGTCATGATGTCAGGGTCCTGGGATTGAGCCCCGCATCGGGCTCTCTGCTTGGCAGGGAAGGGAGAGAAGCAGTTCCCTCTCTCTCTCTCTCTGCCTCTCTGCCTACTTGTGATCTCTCTGTATCAAATAAATAAATAAAATCTTTAAAAAATAAAATAAAAAGCACACACAAAAGGGGCGCCTGGGTGGCTCAGTTGGTTGAGCGTCCGACTCTTGTTTTCGGCTTGGGTTGTGGTCTTGGACTCCTGGGATCAAGCCCTACATCAAGCTCTGTGCTCAGCACAGAGTCTGCTTGTCTCTCTCCTCGGACCACCCACCCACACTCGCTCGCTCACTCACTCTGTTTCTCAAGTAAATAAATAAATAAAAATCTTGAAAAACAAAACAGTGAGATTTGTTTTAAGCAATCCACCAGATTATAAATAGCAAAAGAGGGTGCCTGGGTGGTTTAGTCAGTTAGGTGTCTGCCTTTGGCTAAGGTCATGATCTCAGGGTCCTAGCCCCACATCAGGCTCTCCACTGGGCAGGGATCCTGCTTCTCCCTCTCCCTCCTGCTCCTGCACTCGAGCTCGCTCTCTCGATCTCTCTCTGTCTCTTAGGTAAATAAATAAAATCTTTTAAATAAATAGATAGCAGAAGAGCAGAGACACTGTCTTATTCACTGCTGTGTCTTCCTGGCCTAGCCTGTATTAGGTCTTCACAAGCATTTGTTGAATGACTATTTGTGCAGTTTATAGAACCGCCCCTAATGTGTGTTCTCTTTCTACCCTATCCTCTCAACTCTAGCCCCACAGCATGGAACCACAGGTTACTCTAAATGTGACTTTTAAAAATGAAACTCAAAGCTTTCTGGTTTCTGATCCAGAAAATACAACTTGGGCTGATGTGGAAGCTATGGTGAGTGTTACTTTGTTTCTCCCTCTTTAAAGCATAATTTTTTCAAAGACAGCTATTTTTAGCTCTGTTGTTTCATAGCTGTCATATTTGCCATATCTAGGCCTTTTGGAAAATTACTTTTTACAGGGGTTAAGTATTCATATGGATGTGCACCACCATCACCAGCAGGGCACAAACAAATTAATTTGCAACTAGGATTTTAAAAAGCTATTAATTTTAGAAATAGCATGAGGAATGAATTGGTGTGGGCCTCACCCTAACCAGGCTCCTGCTAAACGTTCTTCTGCCTGAGAACAGATATGTTACTGTGGTTTGTGAACCACCAAGGATATGACTTGTGTTTTGCAAGCTGATCGTTTTATTGCTAGGGCAGAGGTCGAATATCTAAAAGTTGAGCAGTGGGGTACCTGGGTGGCTCAGCTGGTTAAACATCCAACTCCTGATCTCAGCTTAGGTTTTGATCTCAGGGTAGTGAGTTTGAGCCCTACATTGGGCTCCACAACTGGGCATAGATCCTACTTTAAAAAAAAAAAACAAACAATTTGGAGCAGGAAAAACTCCCACAGGTGCTTAGCCACTCATGTGTTCTCATGTTATTGTCAGTGCCTTTCCTTCTCTTGGTTTGCCCTTTGTACCCTTCTGGTTTTGTTTGGCTTGCGGTAGTGAATGTTTTACTTCCTATGCAATTGTGTTTATCCAACGAACCCTTTGGTAAAAACCTGGTATTATTTGGTCATGTGGTATGATAACTAAGAAGGGGAAAAAATGGTAGGGGGGCTTCACAAGATGATCTGGTTTTGTTCTCTTTCTTCTAGCAAATTCTTCTTTATACTGTCCTAAACCGGTGGTTAACCAGAAAGTTGGATCTGTTTGTCCAATGATATAAATATTAAATACAGTTAGTGTTCTTTTCTTTCTTTTTTTGTGTGTGTGTGTTCTTTTTCTAGTAGTTCAATGAGCTAATAGCTTGCCTTTTTTCTTTATTGCAAACTTTAAATTATAAAAGGGTAATAGGTGCCCATTATAAGTGAAACAATCTAAATGTATATAAAGAAAAAGTTACTATCTCTCTACTCCTTCCTCCTTCCATCCACTATTCCCACCTCTTTGGGATAACCAGTGTTAAAAGTCCTATATATACTTACCACGTTACCAGTCCTATATATACTTACCACGTTATACTTACCAGCATGTTCATACAGATTTCGTCCTAGGATCATATGATAAAATAATTCCGCAGGATGCTTTTTCCTCCAGCAGTTTATTACAGACAGTTCTCAATCAATAGATAAGGATCCGAGCTCCTCTTTTTTTTAAAGCTATGTATTTTTAAAGTCCATAGTATTTTGGTGTTATCATACCATAATTTAACGGTTTCTTACTGAAAGATTGTATCTAGTTTTTTTTTTTTTAATTGAGGTGTAATTGCCCTATAACATTACATGGGTTTCAGGTGTACACAATAACAATTCTGTATTTGTATATATTGCAAATTGGTTACACTAAGTCTAGCTAACATCTGTCACCACACACAGTGACAGTGTTTTTCCTTGCAATGAGAATTTTTAAAATCTGTTCTCTTAACGGTTTTCAGATATACAGCGCAGTGTTAGTAACTGTATTCACCATGCTGTACGCTACCTCCCTGGGACTTATTTGTTTTATAAGTGAAGTTTGTACCTTTTGAACACCTTCACCCATTCCACCCCCACCTCTGGCAACCACCAGTATGTTGTCTGTTTCTGTGTTTGTGGTTGTTATTTCACTTCCTCAGTGTCCTCAAGGTCAAATGGGTTTTGTTGGTGGTGGTTTGCTTTTTACGGTTGTAAAGTGAACTATAAGAGAGATCTCTTTGTCTGTATACCTTGCATACTGTTCTGTAGGATAGTTTCCCAAAGAGAGATTAATGGGTCACAATGCTTGTGATTTTAAATTTTAATAGATACTGCCAGGTGCTTTGCAGAACAATTGTAGCACCTCATAGAAATGTATGACAAGGGGTGCTTGGGGTTTAGAGCATCTGCCTTCTGCTCAGGTCATGATCCCAGGGTCATGGGATCAAGTCCCACATCAGGTTCCTTGCTCAGTAGGGAACCTGCTTCTCCCTCTGCCCGCCCCTACCCCTGCTTATGTTCTCTGTCTCTCTCAAATAAATAGAATCTTTAAAAAATAAAATAAATATGTAACAATGCCCTGAATTTTTGACAACATTGGATGTTACGGCTTTTAAGTTTTTTTCACTATTGTGTTGAGATAATATCTCATTGCTTAAATTTGCATTGTTCTGACTACCATTAAGCTTAAACATCTTTTCATATATTTGTTGGTCTCATCTGATTTCTCTTGTATGAAATCTCTATACAATTTTGCCCCCTTTTACCTGGGTTGTTAAAATCTTAACAATTAGCAGTTTTGCAGATGGTCTTAGTGTATTGCAGATAATAACCCTTTGTTATGAGTTGTAAATACTCCCCCAGACTATTCTTTGTCGTTTGACTTTGTTCATGGTTTTTTCTTTTATGCCTTTTAAATGTTTAATATTTACGTAATGAAATATGCCCGTCATTTCTTTTATGACTCCTGCGTTTTTGTAAACAACCTGCCTTTTTGATAACTTGGTCATATAGCATGTACATTTCATTTTCAGGTAAAAGTTTCATTTGATCTGACCACTATTCAAATAAAATACCTGGATGAGGAAAATGAAGAGGTAAGTATATGACAGTACCCATGGCCAGGTGTCCAGAATACGGAGCTTATTTCTCAAGAGTGATGGTGGATCGAAAAATTCAAACTAGCATTTTTTTCATTGCGTAGTGGTTTAAATGTACTTGATAATTGCATGTTCTGAGCCAACGGTGGCATCTGAAATAGAATTAAATAAGGAAGCAACATTGAAGAAGGGAATTTGAGAGATAACTTTTAAAACTAGTGATATAGTTCAAATATACCACAAGCTACCATTTAGTTTATGATAATAAAAATAATGGCAAACCTTTATTGAGTGGTTACATGTCAGACTAACAACAATACTGTGCATTAGGTGGGAGGTTATTATCTATCTTTTACCCATGAGGAAACTGAGGCCCAGAGAGCCTAAGTGACTTGCCCAGAAGCACAAAAACTTGGAAATAATACAGTAGGGGTTCATTCCATACCTTTTGGCTCCAGGGCCCAGGCTGTTAACCACTGTAATATGCTGCCTCTTAATGTACCTGAAATAAAAGGAGGATATAGAAATTAAGCAATAGAAGTCCTTAATTATTATTCACAATTAGTTCATGACACTGGAAAAGCCCCCAATCTGAGATTGTGCATCTTATCTGTGAGCCTGGTCCTAGTAACAAAAATGTTCAGTTGATGGGAAGTTTATGATTCACTCTCCTTTTGTCCTTTTACAGGTATCCATCAATAGTCAAGGTGAGTTCCTGAGAGAACCTGTTCAACTTTATTTAAAAGCTTTAGTCTGTTCATGAGTGTATGCATTTCCATTTACACTCAGATATTGCTGCAGTATTTATTTTAGAGTGGAATTTAGTATACAGTAAATTGACATCTCATTCACTCAGCCTTGGACATTAGTTACATAGTGGATTTTTATTTTGTAGCAGTTTTTTGTGTATAGATTAGTGCCTTTGATTGGACCCTAAGGACAGCATTAATGGAACGTTCTTTTATATTTAAGACGCTAATCTTCTGAAAATATGCCTCCCATTCAAAACATACAACTCTGTTCTCCTGGTATTGCCTTCGTTCCTGACTTGGTATATATAATACTGTCAACTTACAAACATATAAAGTGGTATTCCAGAACTTACTTATAAGATGGTTGGTTGTTCAGAGCTTGAAGCACCTTTTCCCATAGGAAGAAAGTTCTATATAAAGGTTAGGTTCCCAGGCTAGCCCCCTGCCAAGCTTATTTTATTTAACAGCTTAATTATCATCTAATGATGATAATTTTATTGTGCTTTGCTTTATTGTGCTTCGAGGATACTGCTTTTTCTTTTTTAACAAATTGAAGGTTTATGGCAACCCTGCATCACTTTTTCCAAAAGCATTTGCTCACTCTGTATGTCCCATTTTGCTAATTCTCTCAATATTTCAAACTTTTTCATTGTTATTATATATATATTGTGATCTGTGACCAGTAATTATGATTTGTTAAGCGCCCAGATGATGGTTAGCATTTTTTAGCAGTAAAGTATTTTTCTAAATTAAGGTATGTACTTTTATTTTTAAGACAAAATGCTATTACACATTTAATAGATTACAGATAGTATAAACATGATTTTTATATGCAGTGGGAAAAAAAAATTCATTTGACTTGCTTTTTTGTGAGTGGTCTGGAACCAGACCTTGTAATATGTTTGCAGTCTGTCTGTATTAACACTACCTAAGAACTCCCTTGCGTCCTGAGTGAGTTTGGGCTAAATTAAACCTAGTATCGGGCAGCTGGGTTGAGGTTTCATAGCTGGAAGGCTCCAGTAGCAGAGAGAGGAGGACTTAAGAGAACTAATCTACAAGTAGTTTCTGTTTGCAGTAGGATGGGAGGGGAGTTTGTCAGCAAAAAGGTAGCAGCTGCTCATGTATAAGCATTGTAAACAGAAAATTCTTAAAAGTAAGAATTGGCGGTACTTAAATACAATCTTCTGGGCTGGTGAAGAAATATCACAGTATGTCTCTTTGTCTTTTTAGGAGAGTATGAAGAAGCACTTAAGGTAATGGTCATTTTATCTTATTTTCAAATAATTTTTTAAAATACCCCCCCTTTTTTTTTAAAGATTTATTTGTTTGTTTGTTTGTTTATTTGACAGAGAGAGAGATCCAAAGTAGGCAGAGAGGCAGGCAGAGAGAGGGGGGTGAAGCAGGCTCCCCCGCTGAGCACAGAGCCCAATGCGGGGCTTGATCCCAGGATCCTAGGACCCTGGGATCATGACCTGAGCCGAAGGCAGAGGCTTTAACCCACTGAGCCACCCAGGCGCCCCAAAAATACTTCTTGACTAGGAGTCCCTGGGTGGCTTAGTCGGTTAGGTGATGCCTTTGGCTCAGGTCATGATCCTAGGGTGCTGGGATCGGGCTCCCTTAGTGGAGAGCCTGCTTCTTCTCCCTCTCCACGTCCCCCTGCTCATGCTTTCTCCCTCTCTCTCTTGCAGATAAATAAGTAAATAAAATCTTTGGGGAAAAAAATGTATTGATTAAAACTAGCACCTGAACTCTAGTAGCTGTGGTAGTTTGGCAGAAACTACCAAAACACAGCAGAACAGATTCTTAGAGAGAACGTGATGAGTAGGGCATACCACTCAGCAGAAGGCAGCTCCTGATATAAAGTTGCTTTGTAGTTACCGTTTCCTCTCATTTCTGGTCTTGGTATCACCATTGGAGCATTTAAAAATACAAATGGGGCACCTGGGTGACTCATTCGGTTGGGTGTCTGACTCTTGATTTCAGCTCAGGTCTTGATCTCAGGGTCACAGGCTCAGGCCCCTCATTGGGCTCCATGCTGGGTGTGGAGCCTACTTAAAAAAATAATTGTTGGGGTGCCTGGGTGGCTCAGTGGTTAAGCATCTGCCTTCGGCTCAGGTCATGATCCCAGGATCCTGGGATCGAGCCCCGCATCGGGCTCTCTGCGAGGCGGGGAGCCTGCTTCTCCCACTACCATTCCCTCTGCTTGTGTTCCCTCTCTCGCTGTGTTTCTCTCTGTCAGATAAATTTAAAAAATCTTAAAAAAAAATAATAATAATAATTGTTAAAAAAATAAAAATACTCTGAAATGATGCTTTCTGGTTCACACTTTTCATCTCCTAACTTTACCTTGTTTCCTATAGAGTGTTATAGGATAATGCGGGAGACTTTAAGGTACAAACTATTGAGTTCACCACCTCTTGTCAGTAATAATTTAGAGCATTCCTCAAGGTCACTTCTTCAAGGTGTGCCCAGCTGTCCCTTCATTACCATTACAATTACATTGTAATTGTAATTACCAATACAATTACCATTGTAATTAAGATTTTTCTTTAAAGTGTGACTATCCTTTATGAACTTTTATTCCATGACTAAAATCTTTTCCATAATCACTTTTGGTCTTAGGGAGGGAAAGGCAAGATTTTTTTTTTTAAGTAGGCTCCATGCCCATTGTGGAGCCCAAGGAGGAGCTTGACCTCACAATCAAGACCTGAGCTGAGATCTGAAATCGGATGCTTAACTGACTGAGCCACCCAGGTGCCCCAAGGCAAGATTTTTTTTAAAACTGGGAGCTGGATTTTTGTTGCCTGGTTGAAATTGCCATTGTGAGTGCCCCTGGATTCAACAGTTTAGCCAGTCTCGGTTTTTATTTAGAAATCCTTATTTACCAGCTAGTCTCTTGGTTTTGGACATTTGGGCCCCACCCTGGTTTCTCTTAGTTGAGATACTCATCTCTTAGCAGTCTTATGCTTCACAATTTCCTTCTTCCCAGTTTTCATGTGGTCTTCCTGTTTCCTCTTTGCCTTTTTTTTTTTGAGAGCATTCACGGGCGCGAGGAATGAGGCAGAGGGAGGGAGAGAATCTTAAGCAAGCTCCCTGCCCAGCACCGAGCCCAACTTGGGGCTTGATCTCACAACCCTGAGATCACGACCTGAGCCAATATTAAGAGTTAGACACTTTGCTACCCAGGTGTGCCCCTTTTCCTCTCTGCTTTTAGCTGTTGTAACATGCTATCCCCCCATACCCTTTCACCCTTGTCCAACTCCTCGTGGTTGTTCTCTTTCCTTATTCTCAGAAGCTACAATAGATTCACTAAAAAAACAAAGTCTGTGGTCTTTAAAACTCTCCTCTTTCCCATAATAGTCAGAAATCTTGGACTTTGGGGGGTGCCTGAGTGGCTCAGTTGGTTCAGTGTCTGCCTTCCTTTGGCTCAGGTCGTGATCTCACGGTCCTGGGATCGAGCTCCACATCAGTACCTGCAGAGCAAGGAGCCTGCTTCCCCTCTCCCTGTGCTCCCCCCACCCTCCCCCACACATGTGCTTGAGTGTGTGCTGTTGCTTTCTCACTCTCCCAAATAAAATCTTTTTTTTTTTTTAAAGATTTTATTTATTTATTTGACAGAGGGAGAGATCACAAGAGGGCAGAGAGGCAGGTAGAGAGAGAGGGGGAAGAGGCTCCCTGCTGAGCAGAGAGCCCGACTCCGGGCTCGATCCCAGGACCCTGAGATCATGACCTGAGCCGAAGGCAGAGGCTTTAACCCACTGGGCCACCCAGGCGCCCCCCAAATAAAATCTTTAAAAAAAAAAGAAATCTCAGACCTTGGGAGTCTAGATGTTGTATAAGCCTGCCCTGTCTCAGGAAGCAAGGTTTTTTAGTACATATTTTTACACAGTACTTGCTATATGATATTTAAGAGCCCATGTTTATATTTTGATACATTTCATTATAGTCATTTCTTGAGCAGTTTTTTCCACAGACTGTACCATACATTTTACTACCAGCTTTTTGGCTTATGGTCTAGAATAGGGGTTGACAAACTAGCCAGTGGGCTAGTTTTTTAGTCATATGTTTTTATAAATAAAGTTTTATTGGAACCTAGCTATTCCTATTACATAGTGTCTGTGGCTGCTTTTCTGCAGACTTGAGAAGAAACTGTATGGCCTGCAAGCCTAAAATATTTATTATATGGCCCTTTAAGAAAATTTCCTGATCCCTGATCTTAAAATAATACCTTTCAAGTTTTTTGGCTATAGAATGCTATTTTTAAATGGAAGCTTAAGTCTGATGTGTAGGGGCGCCTGGGTGGCTCAGTGGGCTAAAGCCTCTGCCTTCGGCTCAGGACATGATCTCACGGTCCTGGGATCGAGCCCCACATCAGGCTCTCTGCTCAGGGGGAGCCTGCTTCCCCCTCTCTCTCTGCCTGCCTCTCTGCCTACTTGTGATCTCTCTCTCTGTCAAATAAATAAATAAAATCTTTAAAAAAATAAAGTCTGATGTGTAAAGATAGATAAAAGAACAGTTTTTGTCACTGGGTGACAAATGGGGAGATCTAAAAACTAATGGACTTGACCCCTAATCTCTTCTTGGACACTGGAGTTACCTTCATGGAACCTCAAATGTTCCCTAAAGTAGAGTTTTCAACATAGAATTTTTAAGAAGGTGCTCTTCAAAAAGGGGTAACCACTCCAGCATGCTTTCCAAAATACTATTTTTTTTTTTTTTTTTTAAGATTTTGTTTGACACAGAGATCACAAGTAGGCAGAGGGGCAGGCGGGTGGGGGAGGGAAGCAGGCTCCCAGCTGAGCAGAGAGTCCGATGTGGGGCTCAATCCCAAAACCCTAAGATCATGACCTGAGTGGAAGGCAGAGGCTTTAACCCAATGAGCCCCCCAGGTGCCCCTCCAAAATACTATTCTTGATGGAAAAATAAGCGCTTAATTATAGGCTATAACTTTAAGTTTCGGTTGTGGTAGTCTGGGATTTACCTTTTTTGAGAAGTCGAGATTAAAATCCATGAATGGGGGTCACCTAGGTGGCTCAGTCGTTAAGTGTCTGTCTTTGGCTCAGGTCATGATCCCGGGGTCCCAGGATCGAACCCCACATCAGGCTCCCTGCCTTGCAGGTAGCCTGCTTCTCCTCTCCCACTCTGCCTGCTTGTGTTCCCCCTCTCGCTGTCTCTCTCTGTCAAATAAAATCCTATTAAAAAAAATTTTTTTTTTTAGGATTTTATTTATTTGGCAGAGATCACAAGTAGGGAGACAGGGAAAGAGAGATGGGGGAACCGGCTCCCCACCGAGCATAGAGCCCGATGCAGGGCTCGATTCCAGGACTCTGAGATCATGACCTGAGCCGAAGGCAGAGGCTTAACCCACTGAGCCACCCAGGTGCCCCATAAATAAAATCTTTCAAAAAAAATCCATAAGTGGGGTCATAACATAAAAACCAGTTCAACAGAAAAGTAGTAACCCAGTTAATGAGAACATCTCACCTAATAAAGTGCTATCCTAAACCTACTTTAGTGTTTTTGATAATAAAACCATTCCTAGTTAACATTTTGGGCAAAAAACAGGATAACTATTAACATTGTCATTAGATTGAATAAAATACAAGTAAATCCTAATCTTTTCAGCATAAATCACCATACCCCTTCTGTTTAGGTGTTTTTGAGATTTCATTTGGGAAAGGAGAATCACACAATACGTTTTTATTTCATAACGTGTCCTCTCAGATGGCAGTTAAGCAGGGAAACCAACTGCAGATGCAAGTCCACGAAGGCTCCCGTGTCGACGACGCCCCGGCGCCCGCCGCACCAGAAAAACGGCCTGTGGTGAGGGCAGGGAAGAAGCCACTTGCACATTATTCATCACTGGTGAGGGTCTTAGGATCAGACATGAAGACCCCAGAGGAGCCTGCAGCACCGGTATGAAGGGAATGGACCTGTCTACAGTTCTTCTAGCCTTGTGCCTCCTTGTGGTGTAGTGTTTGAGCTATCCCTCAGATTGGGGGGTTACTGTGACCATCTCTGCCTGTTTGAAACTGGTAACTGCTTCTGGAAAATGGGCAAGAGGGAGATATAGAGACTTTGTTTTCCATTTATACTTCTTCATACTCTGTATTGGGGTTTTTTTGACCATACATTTAAACAAGGGCGCCCAGCTGGCTCTGTTGGTAGAACATGCAATCCTTGACCTCAGGGTTATGAGTTTGAGCCCCACATTGGGTGTAGAAATTGCTTAAAAAAAAAACCAAAGTCTTTTTGAAAAAATATCTTAAACAGAAAAAAACAAAAAGCAGCGTTGAAGGTCTTGGGTTGTATTTCCTTGCAGCGGTTTCCACTTGCTCCACGTGACGCAGACCAGCCTCAAGACAAGCCCCCAGACTGGTTCACAAGCTACCTGGAGACAGTGAGTGTTCTCTCGGGTGTGGGTTTTAGCAGCCACATTGGCACAGGCGGCGCGTGGGGGAAAAATAGAAAGCTGGACCCAGATGTCTGCTGCCTCTGGTACGGTGGGGTGAAGAGGGATCGCTAATCGTTTCCAGACTAGAGCAGTTCCAGTCCAGAGAGCTCCTCACTTCTACAGGGATGTGTCAGAAAAAGAGGGAACCCGATTCTAAGTTTGAGGGAAAGGAACAAGTTTCTGTTCCTTTTTCCTTGAGAAGGAAGAGGTTAGAAATTTACTCATCGCAATGATTTCTCAGTATCCCCTTTGAACCAGTGTACGTGTGGAAAGAATAGACCTTTGGCTACATTTCTGTCCATTCCTTCGGTAGCTGCCAGCTCTTTATGATGGTCTGATACCAGAGACAGTGAGGTGTCTGGTCTATTTGAGTCTTCAGGCTTTTTCCCAATGTTGGCACTGAAGGGGTTTTTTTCCCCCATCTTATGCTCTGTATTCTAGTTCAGAGAACAAGTGGTTAAAGAAACGGTTGAGAAACTTGAGCAGAAATTACACGAGAAGCTAGTGCTCCAGAACCCATCCTTGGGTTCCTGTCCATCAGAAGTCTCAATGCCTATTTCAGAGGAAACGCTGTTTTTGCCCGAAAACCAGTTCAACTGGCACATTGCTTGCAGCAGCTGCCAACGGAGGATCCTCGGAGTGCGCTACCAGTGCAGGTGAGCGTCGGCTCGGAACCCGGAGCTGTTAAGAGACCTCTAAACGGGGCTCCCCGGCATTGTGGAGAGGTGGCAGGAAATCGAGTATGCTCTGTCTCTGAGCGTCACGCATAGCAGCTCTAGATGGGAAACAACCTGTTCGTCACCCATGAGAAATACTATCGAAAGGGTAGCTCTTCACATTGTTGACGTGTTCAGATACACATTGGAATTAACAGAGGCAAAGTTGTATTCCCCAAGACAAAAGTTTATCACCAGGGATGATCTCCCTGTTGTTGCCCATGCTTTCCTATCTTGCGTCCTTCCATAGATTTCCCTTTGAAATGGATACATGTTAAATGCTGTTGCCTTCATTTTATTAATAAGAACCTTGAGACAGGGCATGGCCAGGTGACGGGCTCAGATTACCACCTCACTGGCGGTACGGCCAGTATGGAAGTCTGGTCTCCTCTTCCACTACCTCTGGTACTTCCCACTTGCCATGCTTTTCCCCACAGCCTGTGCCCATCCTACAACATCTGTGAAGACTGTGAATCTGGGCCATATGCGCATGACTCCAACCACATCCTGCTGAAGTTGCGGAGACCTGTGGTGGGTTCCTCTGAAGCCTTCTCTCATCCGAGATTCCCCGCCCCTCGTCTCCCTGCTGCTCTGGAACAAGCCAGGTAAAACCACAAGTACACTGGAGCCTTGTTCTCAGGTGGGCATCTTGGCTGCGGTGATGGAGCATGAATCACAGGACCTCAGACCCTCCCCTTAGTTCCTGCGAGTTTCCAGTTGATGTGTGACAACGGGGACAATGAGCCAAAGCTAATGAGACAGAAACGAGAACTGTAGGAAGAATTTAAGCCAGAAGCTGGCACTGATGGAGGCTATACGAGGCGCAAAATAGCTTCAGGATTTGTTTCTGAGGTTTGTTTTTTAAGACTTTTCATTTGTTACCTCACAGGCTCCAGAAACAGGTCGACAAGAATTTTCTTAAGGCAGAAAAGCAAAGGTTGCGAGCTGAGAAGAAACAGCGAAAGGCAGAAGTCAAGGAACTCAAAAAGCAACTTAAGCTCCACAGGAAGATTCATCTGTGGAGTTCCATCCACGGACTCCAGAGCCCCAGGTCCCCTTTGGGCCGACCCGAGAGCCTGCTGCAGTCACACACCCTGATGTAAGCCGGGGACCGGGGTGGGCACCAGGGCTGGCGGTCCAGCCTTCCGAAGCCGGAACTTTAGCAGGGTTTTCTCATACTTATCGGCAGTGCCTAACACCCCAGACTCTTAAAACTTCCCATCCTAGGGGCACTGGTCGGCTCAGTCAAGTTAAGCATCCAGCCTTGGCTCAGGTCATGATCTTCAGGTCTTGAGATCAAGCCCTCCATCAGGCTTCCGAGCTCAGTGGGGAGTCTGCTGAGGTTTCTCTCTCCCTCCGCATACTGGCTATCATGCACACCATCTCTCTCTCTCACTCTCTCTCTCTCTTTCTCAAGTAAATAAATAAATCTTAAAAAAAAGAATTGGGGTACCTGGGTAGTTCAGTTGTTAAGCGTCTGCCTTTGGCTCAGGTCATGATCCCAAGGTGCTGGGATGCTCCCTGTTGAGCAGAGAGCCTGCTTCTTCCTCTCCTGCTCCCCCAGCTTGTGTTACCTCTCTGCTGTCTCTCTCTCTCTCTCTGTCAAATAGATGAGTAAGAATCTTAAAAAAACAACTTCCCATTCTCTGACCCTAGCACTGCTAAAGGGTAGTAGTCACAGTTGACAGAGCAGCCAGTAAGGTTCCACACTGGCTGCTATGACCACTCTTCAGTGGAGGCAGTTGGGATTTGGATCCTGACTCTGCAGTTATTTATGGATACTTATCCTCACCATAGCTTTTCAGTTCAGGAGTAAGATTTTATTTTTAACCTTCACACCCAACATGGGGCCCAAATTTATAACCCAGAGATCAGGAGTTGCCAGCCAGGTAACCCAAATCTGTCTTGTTTTTTATTTTTATTAAGATTTACTTACTTATGGGGCGCCTGGGTGGCTTAGTCAGTTAAGTGTCTGACTTTAGCTCAGGTCACGATCTTGGGGTCCTGGAATCGAGCCCCATGTCGGTCTTTGTGTTCAGCATGGTGTCTGCTTCTCCCTCTCCATCTGCCTCCCCCCACGCACCCACTCACTTGCTCTCACACACTCTGTCTCTCTCAAATAAAATCGATTTTATTTGTTTATTTGAGAGAGAGAGTGTGAGAGGAGGGGTGGAGAGAATCTACAGCAGACTCCTCACTGAGCGTGGAGCTCAATGCAGGGCTCGATCCCACAACCCTGAGATGACCCAAGCTGAAATCAAGAATTTGATGCTCAACCTGCTGAGCCACCCAGGTGCCCTGCTGTCTTATTTTTTAAAAAATGTTATTTAGATTTATTTTTATTTTTTATGTTATTAAGATTTATTTTTATTAAAATAAATCTTATTTTATTTTAGAGAGAGCACAAGCAGGGAAGCAGCAGGCAGAGGTAGAGAAAGAAGCAGGCTGAGCAAGGAGCCTGATGTGGGACTCGATCCCAAGACCCTGGGATCACGATCTGAGCCGAAAGCAGCCGCTTAACTGACTGAGCCACCCAGGTGTCCCTTAAGATTTAATTTTTAATCTGTTCAACCAATGAGATCAAGAGTCACATGCTCAACTCCCCCCCCCCCCCGTGCCTCCTATTAGTATTATTTTTAAGGCAAACTCATTAGTATGTTAAGAATCACTCTCAGCCTCTTGAACCATGTGTTAGATATTCAGAAGCCATCGTACCGGACACAAGTGACTGTCTGAATTTTCTGTTCAGGCTCCCTTTGCAGCCCTGTGCCCCAGTTATGCCGACCCTCAGTGCAGCATTTGTGGATGAGAATTTGCCTGATGGGACTCACCTTCAGCCAGGAACCAAGTTTATCAAACACTGGAGGATGAAAAATACAGGAAATGTCAAGTGGAGTGGAGACACAAAGGTATTTAGGAATTTCATTCCACCACATGGAATGAAAGAGAGGTGATCTTAAGTGACAGGGCTCAGCTGACACGCTTGCTTTCTCTTGTCCCTGTTCTTTTCAGCTCAAGTTCATGTGGGGAAACCTAACTCTGGCTTCTACAGAAAAGAAGGATGTTTTGGTTCCCTGCCTGAAGGCCGGCCATGTGGGGGTTGTGTCTGTGGAATTCATCGCCCCTACTTTGGAGGGAACGTACACCTCCCATTGGCGTCTTTCTCACAAAGGCCAGCAGTTTGGGCCTCGGGTCTGGTGCAGTATCATAGTGGATCCTTTCCCCTCCACAGAGAGCCCTGAGAACATTGAAAAGGGCATGATTCACTCAAGCAAGGCCGATGAGCCCACCTGCCAGCAAGAGGTGAGCATTGGAAATGCTCTGTGGAATGCAGTGTAGCTCTCCGCTCAGAGCTGGTCACTCCTCCGGAAATCAGGGTTGCCTGGGTTGCTCAGTTGTTAACAGTCTGCCCTTACTCTCAGGTCATGCTCCTAGCATCCTGGGATCGAGCCCCACATCAGACTCCTTGCTCAGTGGGAAGCCTGCTTCTCCCTTTCCCATTCCCCCTGCTTGTGTTCCCTCTCTCACTGTCTCTCTATCGTCAAACAAACAAAAACTTAAAAGAAAAAAAAAAGAAAAGAAAGGGTAGCTCCCCCCACCCCGCCGACACACCAGTATGTTTGTATTGGGCCCATTCCTTAGGCTTTGTTGGCATGTCCTTAGGGTCTTGGTGCAGGCATCCCTCAGTGCTTTTGTATCTCCTTATAGCGATGTTTGGCCAGCCCCTCTGCTGCACGTGGAAAGACAGGGCTGCCTGGCCTGTTGAATAGGTAGACTGACAGCTTTGCTTCTTAACATTCCATCTCTTGAACAGCCTGTGCATGTGTTCCTTAAATACTAATGAAGTCTTCCCCTTGTTTTTAGCTGATACAGTTGTTTTAAGAAACTTCCCTCTAGGGGCGCCTGGGTGGCTCAGTCGTTAAGCGTCTGCCTTCGGCTCAGGTCATGATCCCAGGGTCCTGGGATCGAGCCCCGCATCGGGCTCCTTGCTCGGCAGGGAGCCTGCTTCTCCCACTACCATTCCCTCTGCTTGTGTTCCCTCTCTCGCTGTGTTTCTCTCTGTCAAATAAATAAAATCTTTAAAAAAAAAAAGAAAAAGAAAAGAAACTTCCCTCTAGGGGCGCCTGGGTGGCTCAGTGGGTTGAAACCTCTGCCTTCAGCTCGGGTCATGATCTTGGGGTCCTGGGATCGAGCCCCATGTCGGGCTCTCTGCTCAGTGGGGAGCCTGCTTCCCCCTCTCTCTCTGCCTGTCTCTCTGCCTACTTGTGATTTCTCTCCTCCCTGTCAAATAAATGAATAAGGGTCTTTTAAAAAAAAAAACAACTTCCCTTTATTAGAGGGGCATTGTTCCTTCTGCCACCCGCTCCCCACAGATGGTGGAGTAGTGTTTTTTAGAGCACTTTACTGCTTAGACTTAGTTAACCGAAGTTAACGTCATTCTTTTTTTTTTTTTTTTTACGTCATTCTTTTTTTTTTGTTTGTTTGGTTGAGTGCCTAAAATACTTTGTCCCAATGGTTTTTCTGTATAGGAAACTTTTCTTCTGGCCAAAGAAGAAATTCAGCTTGATGAAGCGACTAAGCAGACCAAAGGGACAGGAACCGGCATTCCACAGAAGACAAAAAATGTTGCCAACGAGAGGGAGCTCTACATCCCATCCGTGGACCTCCTGACTGCCCAGGTGGAAGATTGAGCACTTTGGGGGGGCAAGGGACAGAAGGCAGTGGAAAAGAGTCCTTACCCTGTTGAGGGGAAGGTGGTATAGCCACAGGCGGTGCCCAGAGAGTTCGAGATCTGCCCGCAATAGCAAGGAGATCGCTAGTGGAAGCAGGCCCCTAAATGTTTCTTCTCTGAGTCGGAAACTCAGTCTTGGGCTTCCCCACAGCTTCCCTTCAGTTGCCTCTGCGTTTCTGCTTTTCGGGTTCACTTTACTCCCACTGCCTTTTCTCTCTTTCCTGCCACTTGGTTATTTGGGCATCTAGTTCCCACTTTACTCTTTTTTATTTCACTTGACTGAGGTGAGGTGTGAATTTGAACAGAGTCCAGGAAGGCGTGGAGCTCCATGGCCTACACGTCCCCTCAAGGCAAAACCTGGCTCCAGCATCCGCTGCAAGTCGCCTCACGTTGTCCTTTTTGTCCTCAGGACCTGCTGTCCTTTGAGCTGTTGGATATAAACATTGTCCAGGAGTTGGAGAGAGTGCCCCACAATACTCCCGTGGGTAAGAATGTCATCCCACCTGTTCCGTTTAATTTATTAACAGACACAAATGTGCTACACCCTAGACCCTGGTAGTGAGAATCTTATTCTGAGGAAATACGTTTCAAAGATTTTTCCTACAGTGTGACATTAAAACTGTCCATTTTCCTCCTTTTCCGTGTTGTCTGTCAGAGTCAACAATACGTGCTTGTGCAAGCCTTCTCCCCCGTAAAGTGACCCTTGAGGCACCTGGCTGGCTCTTGGTCTTGGGGTTGTGAGTTCGAGCCTCATGTTCTTGTAGGGATTACTTAAAATCTGTGGGGGCTCTTCTCCATTTTTCTCTAAATGTTTTATCCTTTACGTTCCTGGTTCTCTGTCTTGGCCGTGGTTTCTCAGGCCAGACGACTAATCCTTCCTGCATTCATTGATCTGAGATACTTGCACACCTAATGGTCTGGAGAAATTCTTTATAAAAGGCCTTGAAGCATACCTAGGTTTATTTCAACCCTGCAGGAGGCAAGAAGCCTGTGAGCTGTTGCCTCTGGATGACACTGACCGTTAATGATGTGCCTTTTTTTTTTTTTTTTTTTTTTTTTTTGGTTTTTCTGTCTTCATTCTCCAGATATGACCCCCTGCATGTCTCCTCTGCCGCATGACAATCCTTTAATAGAGAAGCCAGGCTTGGGGCAGATACAGGAAGAGAGCGAAGGGGCGGGATTTAAAGTGCTTCCCGGTAAGGGGTTAAATATTTATCAGGTGTTTGCATTGCCCCTTCCATATTACACCGTTTTCACACATACTCCCTCCTACCCTTACACGTACTCCCCCCATCCTTACCTTAGCACATCCGTGGGTTTTCTGTAGCCTCTCATTTTGTGAAGTCTCCTCACCTTCCCGTGGGACTGACAGCAGCTCTTCTTGGCGTGGGATCCGCATGGGTACGTGGCTTCAGGAAGCCCTTCCAGCAGCAAGTACAGACAAGGTTCGTGTCTTTCAGATTCCACAGCCTCAGTAAAGAGGAAGACTCCAAACGTCGCCTCAGTGGAGGAAGCAGAAGATGACCTCAGTGGGACCCAGTTCGTGTGTGAGACCGTCATCCGATCCCTTACCTTGGATGCTGCCCCGGATCACAACCCACCTTGCAGACAGAAGTCTGTGCACAGTGAGTGGCCCTGAGGTCCCCCAGCTAGCAGGGTGGTGTTTGAATTGTGACCACCTGACCTGAGTAGAAAGAAGGGCTCTTCTTCACTGAGAGTGGTGGTTGGTGATCTGCGTTAGAATCTGGATCGTGGTGGTTTGTTTAGACTCCACACGCTCTACCCGGCTCTCTGAATTAAAGCCTCGGAAGCAAAGCAGCCCCCGTAACCCATTCTCAGCCTTTCTCGGGCAGAATTACAGCTCTGTGATGCAGAGGCCCGGCAGCCCCTTGTGCTGCCTGGATTCTGCACTGAGGAGTCTTCTTGTAAATTGACCGCGATCTTCAGCAGAGACCTCCACTGGCAGCTGAATCGTGTCCTTTCTCCAAGAACACCGTCCAGGAAATAGTGGGCAGAAACAAGAGCACTAAACTAAGTTTCCCAAGGTTAAATTCTGCTGCAGTCAATTTCCTTTATAACAGAAACTTGTAGGTATTGGATAGGTAGCGACCATACTATGTATTTCAAGAACTATCTAAAACTTCAAATTCTAGTGCATCAAAATAATATGGGAAAATTTCTTGTGTTTATTATAATGAAATTTGACCTAGCTTTTTTTTTTTTTTTTAAAGATTTTATTTATTTGATAGCACCAGTAGGCAGAACAGCAGGCAGGGTGAAGGAGAAGCAGGCTCCCCGCTGAGCAGGGATCCCGTTGCGGGGCTCGATCCCAGGACCCTGTGATCATGACCTGAGCCAAAGGCAGCCACTCAACCAGCTGAGCCATCCAGGCGCCCCGACCTATGCTTTTAAATACAATTTGTCTCATTTTGTTTAAGATACTCATTTCCCTCTCCCCCCACAGGCTTATGTAGAAATGTATGACAAGAAAATGTTTGTAGTAGTTATCTCTGATAGAATTTATAGGTACCTCTTTTCTCTCATCCTTGTTTTGGCAGTTTTCTGCCATGACTGTCCATTACTTAGCAGACGAAAGTAGGCATATCGTCCTGCCGTACTCACCACCTGACATTTTCTCTTGTCATAGCACCATTAGCTAATACATCAGTTTGGGTTTGTCTTTAAGATTCATGGGTGGCAAAAAAAAAAAAAAGATTCATGGGTGGCAGGACACCTGGGTGGCTCAGTTGGTTAAGCAGCTACCTTCAGCTTGGGTCATGATCCCAGGGTCCTGGGATCGAGTCCCATATCAGGCTCCTTGCTCAGCAGGGAGCCTGCTTCACCCTCTGTCTCTGCCTGCTTGTGTTCTCTCTCTCTTTCTCTCTGATAAATAAATAAAATCTTTAAAAAAAAAAAAAAAAAGATTCATGGGTGGCGCAGTCATTAAGCGTCTGCCTTTGGCTCAGGTCATGATCTCATGGTCCTGGGATCGAGCCGTGCCGCGAGGAGCCCGCTTCTCCCTCTCCCACACCCCTTGCTTATGTTCCCTCTCTCGCTGTGTCTCTGTCAAATAAATAAAATCCTTAAAAAAAAAGATCCGTGGCTCTTCTCAGAGGCCTTGATGTTTCTCTGTGCTTTGTGAGCTTCGGTTCTTTCCGGCTTTGCCTGGGCTTCAGGCCTGGAATGTGGCCGTTAGTGGTTCTAGCGGCCCTTCCCTCTGGCCACCCCTCTCCTCTGGCTCTCGTGATGATAGCTCATGACCCGCAAGGCGTTATCAGGTAAGGGTAGCACTGGGAGCTGCTCTTAGCGTCTAGCTTAAAATGAATTGCTTTCATCTTACAGTGAAATTTGCCTCCCCTGAAGAGGGACCACTTAGAGATGAGCGGGAGGAGGCCGTCCATGGTGCCAAAGAAGCCGTTGTGGAGGAGGACGAGGACGAGGATGAGGAGGATGAGCTCAAAGATGAAGTTCAGAGTCAGTCCTCTACTTCTTCAGAGGATTACATCATCATCCTGCCCGAGTGCTTTGACACCAGTCGCCCCCTGGGTGACTCCATGTACAGCTCTGCACTCTCCCAGCCGGGCCTGGAGCGAGGGGCTGAAGGAGAGCCTGGGGCTGAGGCTGGGGAGAGACTCCCTGGAGGGGAGAGCCCCCTGCGGGGCCGGAGCATCAGCGACGTCCTCACGACCTCGAGGACTCTGGCCGCAGTGCCCCTCACCCCGGACGTGGTGGGGCCTCTGGCGCAGCCGTCCAGGTACCATCCACACCCCCCTCGGCCGGGCTCTTCTCCCCAGGTGGAATAGGGAGGAAGCAACTCCATCTCAAAACCCGTTTTGTTGTCGTCGTCAGCATGGGAGGAGACTTGGTCCCATAGGAAAGTCTGGATTTAGACGAATAAAAGCTGTATCTCCCAGAATTTGTGGATTCTGAATTGAAAGTTGTGCTTGTTCTTAGTTCCGAGTGTAGATCGGAACTTTTGATCATTGAGACCCAGCTTCTGATTTGGTTTTTTGCTTTTGCTGCCAAAACCCAGGATCGAGGAGAGCCAGTTTTTTTTTTTTTTTTTTTTTAAAGATTTTATTTATTTGACAGAGAGAAACACAGCGAGAGAGGGAGCACAAGCAGAGGGAATGGTAGCGGGAGAAGCAGGCTTCCCGCGGAGCAGGGAGCCCGATGTAGGGCTCGATCCCAGACCCCTGGGATCTGACCTGGGCCGAAGGCAGACGCTTAACGACTGAGCCACCCAGGCGCCCCGAGGAGAGCCAGTTTTTAACCACAAACATCCCCAGACCTTCCTTGCTCTATTGACTCATGGGTAAAGGCATGAGTTTTGCAACTCATTCTTATGTGAACCCAGAGTATAATAGGAATTTTAATCTATGACGAAAATATATTCTAAAGCTAGAGAACAATTACTTTTCATCATCTGACCCGTGCATGTCACTGCTCCCTCATGGCAGATGGCAGAGCCTTGCCTAGGATCTAAGGCACTCTCTCGGGCAGCTAGGCATTTCCCTTTATTAGTCCCACTTAATGGGGCGGGGAGCGACCCGACTCAAGCCCAGCTCTCTAGCTCGACTGTGGCTAAAGAGGAAAATGAGCCCTTCCTCCCTGACCCCTACATTCAGGCATGAGATCTGGATCAGAAGCATGAAGGCTTTGTAGAGAATCTGCCACAGCTGTGTCACACGTACAGTTTCTCCGGCGGTCCCGCAGGTGCCATTTCAACTGACTTCTGATATTGTCTTTCTGAAAGGAGCCCTCCTTGTGCACAGCTGGATGATTCCCCAGGAGTGGATTTACCAGTTACCATACCAGAAGTTTCTTCAGTCTCCGATCAGATCAGAGGAGGTAACAACCAGCCAGAGCTTGATGTCTTTTGTGTGTGTGTGTGTGTGTGTGTGTGTGCGCGCGCTCCTTTCTAAGGAAACCAGGCATAAATAGACACTCTGTCTTCACAGTTCTTGGCATTATTCGGAAACCTGCCCTTCTGTTTTTTCTTTGACCCTCCCTCACATTCTTTTCTGTTCTCTAGCTTCATATTTATTAAACGAGACCGCACAGAGGTGGGCATTGTGCTGCAGTGGAAAGAACACAGGCTTTGGAAGTAGCGTAGTCTAGGCTCCAGGCCCGGCTCCCCCTTTCCTGTGTGACCTTGAAGCAGTTCTGCATGGTCATAAAACCTGTGGGGCTGTTTTCTTAGCACCTTGAAGTTGTTAGTAGACCTTCAAAGCCACTTCCCACTCTTAAAAAAAAAAAACAAAACCTAAACGTACTTAGAAACTAATAAATGAGTGTGATAGGTTTATAGACTCAGTTTTTCATATTCAATAAATAGTCACCTTGCATTGCATTCTGGACAGTTCCTCCTTATCACTTAAAACCACCTGTAGAATTTCCCAAATATTTTAAATAAATAAATGCTGTGATCAGATTGCTGCTTGCCTCTCAAAACTCACCTCACTAGGAGTTAAGAAACACTAGGCACTTGTGGATGCCGCGTCTAACCAATAGCTCTTTTGCTTTTAGAGCCCAGAGGCTCATCAGGACTTGTAAACAGCAGACAGAAGAGCTATGACCACTCAAGGTAACTGGACCTTGTGCAGCCTCTTCTTCAGAAGCAGGTGGATATGCTAGTATTGCTTCTGTTTACACAAGCTTCTCACAGCATGGGCCACACTTCCAGAGGACAAAGAAGGAGCGCCGTCATTCCTTCTTGTTCTTATTTCTCCTGAAGCTTGTGAGCAACACTGAACAGAGGGCTACCATCACGTTTAAGAGTGTTCACATTCCAGGAGTGCCTGACTGGCTCAGTCAGTATAGTGTGTGACTCTTGATTTTGGGGTTGTGAGCTCAAGCCCCACATTGGGTGTAGAGATAACTTGAAAAAATAAAATCTTAAAAAAAAAAAAAAAAAAGTTCACATTCCAGGCCAGTACTCTGAAATTCACCTCACCGTAGTACCAAAGAAGGCAGGAAGGCCAAGCCCATTGTGCATCTTTGTAATGGTTTCTTAGACACACCTGCCTTTCTGCTCCCAATCATCCCAGTGCAGCGGCAAGGTGGACTCCTCCCTACAGTCCTCCAGTGCCCAGAAAATCCCATTTCCTTTGGAGGTATATTTCTGAGATGATAATTAAGCAGACAGATTGCTAATACCCCTCTGTGCCCTTGACCGCTTAATATTCAGCTGGGACAGAAAGCCGGTGTGCTAACCAGAGGGATCTTTTCTGCATGCCCTTACCTTGCAGCAGTAGAGCTGGGCTCTACATCAAACCAAGGTTTGTAGCTATAAAATTAATAGGAATGATCACATTCGCTTTTCACATCTGACTTTTTTTTCTCAGGGAAATCCATTTTCTTTCAAGGATTAGAGCCCAGATTAGCTTGTAGGAAGCTACTGGTTTGTGTTTTTTAGGGCAATAATTTGGTTTTCCTCTGCAGGCACCACCACCACGGGATCAGCATTGCCGGGGGACTGGTGAAGGGGGCTCTGTCTGTTGCTGCTTCTGCATACAAGGCCTTGTTTGCTGGGCCACCAGTCACCGCCCAGGTCAGTGTGTGTTTCCTCTTCCTGTACCGAAGCCCAGTCGCTGGTGAAAATGCTGGGAGTAGTATGGCATTCTGCCACTTTCTAGCTATAGAACTTTAGCCAAGTATTTCAGGGAAGAAAGGAAAAAGACCTAACATTTGTCAAGGATCTGTTACATGTGGGGACCTCTTGCAAGTACGTGCTACAAGGTGAAGAAGACACCAGTCCCTGCCCAGAGACCGTGGGACCCAAGTGAGGTAAACAGTACCGAGTAAGATCCTGCTCCGGAGTTCTCGGGTGGAACGCCGCAGCCCACCCTGCTGTGGGCCCCTGCATGGGGCTAGAGAAGGCTTCCTGGTAGATGATGCCGAATTGTGTCCTTAAGGACAAAATAAGTATGTGCTAGGAAAGAGAGAGCATTGTGACATAGACGAACTAGTAAAGAGTTGGAAATGTGAGCCTGAAAGGTGAATTTGGGCTAGAAAGAGTAAGAAGAGAAAAGCCTAGATTCTGTAGGTGGGGTGCTGTGTTAAGTGGTTTGGGTGTTACTTTAAGGCTACTGGTTGGGTGGGGAGGACAGTGAATGGGCTTTAGGAAAATGATTAATGTTGGATTTGTACCTAGTAAGATAATTCCACTACCGTGTGGAGGTTGGGGGAACCCTAAAGAAATCCATTTGCAGGGGCGCCTGGGTGGCTCAGTGGGTTAAAGCCTCTGCCTTCGGCTCGGGTCGTGATCTCGGGGTCCTGGGATCGAGCCCCGCATCGGGCTCTCTGCTCAGTGGAGAGCCTGCTTCCCCCTCTCTTTCTGCCTACTTGTGATCTCTCTCTCTCTGTCAAATAAATGGATAAAATCTTTAAAAAAAAAAAAAAAGAAAAATCCATTTGCAAACCCATGTGTAGATGGAAAAGAAGAGTAGAAGAGAAAGAGAAATGGCAGAACGTGGAGACCGTGATTAAGAGGCTGGAAAGAAGTCAAGAAGGAATCCTGAGTTTCTGGCTTGGGGCAGATAGTACCATTCATTAAGAGAGGATGTGCAAGAAGAAGAAGGATATATTTGGGCAGGAGAAGAAAATTAGGTCTGTTTCTGGATGGTGTGGAGTTTGAGGCACATCTAAGTAAAGTTACCCACAGTGCAGCTGGCTCGCAGCACCCGTGCCTGTGGCTCACAGAGAAGCGATTTGGCCTGGAGGTCAAGTCACCTGTATACAGATTCTAGCGGAAACCATGTGATTCAGTGAGTGTTTCGGGCAAGAAAGGGTGTAAAAGCAAGACACAGCCTTTAAGGATCCAGGAAAGAAGGGCCCTGCCCAGGAGCCTAAGAAGTAGGAGGAAGATGTGCCGCAGCTCAGGGAAGGGAGCTTGAATGAGGAGGAAGGGCCAGTGCCCCCACAGAACAGGGAGCAGGTAGAAAGGACTTGGAGAGTGCAAATATGCCTCATTCTCAAATAGCTAGAGCACAGAGGGAAAGAGCGAAAGCTGGGCCGCAGAAGGCAGAGTGAGATAGAAGTTTCTGCAGTTGGCCGAGCCGGTAGCAAAGGAGATTAACAGTCTAGGTGAAAGAGGATGATTCACAGAAAAAGATTTCTGAGGTGGTGAGAGATCACGAAATAGCAAGCAAAGGACGTGTGGAAGGATTATTCTGGAAAGGAGGATGGATAGTTTATTCTGGAATAAGTGAGAAGAAGGGAACAGTGGAGTTAGGTGTAGAGAGAAATGCCAGAGACTGTGCTCAACATGTATACACACTCTTGTCCTAATCCTCTCAACAACCCTGCCAAACAAGGTATTTTGTATCTGTTTCTCTACATAAGAGAATTGATAGTCAGCCCGGTAAGTAAATGTTAAGAGTAATCCAGGAATGAAATCTTGCCATTTGCAATGACGTGGATGGAGCTAGAGGGTATTATGCCAAGTGAAATAAGTCAGAGAAAGACAAATACCATATGATTTGATTTGTATGTGGAATTTAAGAAACAAGACAGGGGCGCCTGGGTGGCTCAGTGGGTTAAAGCCTCTGCCTTCGGCTCAGGTCATGATCTTAGGGTCCTGGGATCGAGCCCCACATCAGGCTCTCTGCTCAGCAGGGAGCCTGCTTCCCCCTCTCTCTCTGCCTCTACCTGCTTATGATCTCTTTCTGTCAAATAAATAAAGTGTTAAAAAAAAAAAAAAACAGAGCAACATAGGGGAAGGGAAGGAAAACTAAAATAGGACAAAAACAGAAGGAGACAAACCATAAGAGACTCTTAACTCCAGGGAACAAACAGGGTTGCTGGAGGGGAGGTGGGGGTGGGGTAACTAGGTGATGGGCACCAAGGAGGGCACCTGATGCGATGAGCACTGAACTCTACCCCTGAAACTAGTAAGACACTGTATGTTAGTTAAAAAAAAAAAAAAAAGGGTAATCCAAAGTGTTGGGATTTGGGAAGATTATATCTTCCTAATGTGAATGTTAGCTCCCTCTTCTGTGGATTGCTTCTGTTCTTTAAAAAGAAAAGGAGGGGCGCCTGGGTGGCTCAGTCGTTAGGCGTCTGCCTTTGGCTCAGGTCGTGGTCCTGGGGTCCTGGGATCGAGCCCCGCTTTGGGCTCCTTTCAGCGGGAAGCCTGCTTCTCCCGCTACCATTCCCTCTGCTTGTGTTCCCTCTCTCGCTGTGTTTCTCTCTGTCAAATAAATAAAATCTTTAAAAAAAAAGAAAAGGGAAAAAATGCCAAGAAGGTCGCCCAAGATGTCATTTCACAAGCAGTTTCTTGTTTAGTCCCTTTGCATAGCTCACCCAACTCTCTGGGTGACAGTCCCCGCCCCTGCGTCCACTGGTCCCATCAGCACAGTTACCTCTATCTTCACGGTGTTTCCAGTACTTGCTTGCATCTTTTCCTTCATTGGGCCAAAGCACGCTTCCTTCTGAAACCTCCTTCTACTTCTGAGGATGGTTCCTGAGTTGCCCAGCTTCGGGTACAAACACAGGGAATCCAGAGCAGGGCCTTCCCAGCTGTCCCTCAGGCCGTGCAGTGGTGACAGGTGGATAGGAGTGGCCACACCCTTTCGTTGAATTCCCTAAAATTTTAAACAGATATTGGAAAGGTTTGTGTGATTTACAAGGTAGTGACCATTGACAAGGCACATAAATGATACTGAAAATGTTGCTCTGCTTTTCTTGACTCTACACAGCCAATAGTTTCTGAAGATCAGACAGCAGCCCTGATGGCCCATCTCTTCGAAATGGGATTCTGTGACCGGCAGCTGAACCTGAGGCTGCTGAAGAAACACAATTACAACATCCTGCAGGTTGTGACCGAACTGCTTCAGGTCAACAACAACGACTGGTACAGCCACCGCTACTGAGGAGGGCCCTCGTATTAAATCATTAGCCTGCTGCTCAGAGATGATCTTTATTCTGCCCTTGGGGGCATAGGGGAGAAAGCCCTGGCTTATTTTTCAATCTGATGAATCTATATAGTGCCCATTATTGAATTATCAAGACAGTACCTGCATTACAGTATTTTGGGGAGCAAATCAAAGACCAAAACTGAAGCAGAGACATCGGATGAATTGTAGGAAAATGGTTTTTCAGTTGATTTGGATAAAGCTCCTGTCTCCATTTTAGTGCATCAAAGAGCCTAACTTGAACTTCCTATAGAACCGTTTTTCTTTCTGCTTGTATCAAAGTTGAGTCTTTTCCTTTGGTTAAATGTGGATGTTTTATGGGGATATCTGTTGTCAGTTTTTAAAAGAAATTAACCTTGGAAGTTGTTTTCAAGAATTCTTAACAATTTTTCTAGCCTACCCCAAGCCTCATATCTGTGTGGTATTGCAATGACACCCAGAGCCCCAGAGAAATCTTGTTACTCTTCCTTGTTCAAGGGCAAAGTCATTTCCCTGCAAGACTTAGTAATCAGCACTGTTGTTTTCTAAAGACCTCACTGGTACATTCAGGAAGATCACCTTCTGGGTCTCTGCACTTGAGAGGAGGAGGGAGTGTGCTCGTTAACCCACCAGCACCTATTAGCAGTGTTTACTGTAGCCATTTTGCATACATTTTTCTTTATTTAAGGGAACAAATTTAAGTAGATAGTGTGAAATATTTTGCTAATACTGTAGAGAAGGGAAAAACTTCTATTAAAAGGAAAAAATGTAACAGTTACCTTTTTTTCTTAAGGTCAGGGCAGATGTTGCAGTTGAGAGGTGAAAAGTGAAACGCAGGCTCCCAGGCAATCTAGTAAAGTTAGTTCAGGGGTGGGCAAATAGGAAATGCTGATGACTTCTTGAATGTTTGAAATCTGCTCAAAGATATCTAGCCCTGGAGAGCCCAGAACAGGGAATCTGTGTTGCAAAACTTGGATGGGGACAAACCCTGAAAAAGTTTTGAGTTAACCCCAGAATGAACGGGAAAGCTTGCTGCCAGGGGCCCAGTCCTCATTCTGTTTACAGAAAGGAGTCTTGGGCACAATGGGTGAAGGAAAAGGTAACCAAAAAAAAAAAAAACACTAAAAGCTATTATTCATGAAAATGACTTCCAGAAAAAGAAGACACTTACCCTCATCCAGAAGGGGGAAGGATAGTAAACTAGTATTATTTAACCTGGTTGGTATTTATAATGAATGATGATGTCAATTAATCACTAGTCATCATGATGTTTATTTACAGTATACTTCTTGACCGCTATTAAATAAACCAAGATTCAGACTGCAAGCCAACCAGGCTGTTCATTATTTAAAACGTTTTTATCCGGGTTTCTGGGTAGAGGCTGAGCGGCAGGGTGTGTGTAATTAATTGGGTTGATTTCGGGCGGGACCTGTTCTGACCTCCTGAATCGTATTGTAGGGGTCCGGGAGGACCCTGAGGTCCAGCCCTCCGTCCGGTTGTACTTGTACGTAACCGCTTCAAGAACGGTCAAATAAAGGTTCTTTGAAAGCCCTGCCTGGAGTGGCTGTGCTTGCGAAAGCAGCGTCAGGGCGGCCGGAGTGATTTTGGAAGAGATGAACTCTTCCCTCGCCCTGTGTCGAGAGGGGGCGGGCCCCTGGGAGGGGGCGGGGCCCGAGGAGCTGGGGCGGAGCCTCCCCAGGCAGCGAGTCAAAGCTTAGGGCGAGGCCCTGGGCTCCCGCACTTTCGATTCTGCTTGTAGCGGTTTCTGTCCTGCTGTCGCCCGGGGGTGGGGTAAGATGCTCCGCAGATTTTCCTTTCTTTCCCTTTGGGAGGCAAGGGTCGAGGGATCTTCAGTGCCTCGTAGCCTCAGGCAGGCACTCGAAGGTTAACGGGCTCGACTAACGGCCTCGGGGTGTCTGGAGGGACTTGAAATTCTCCTTCAGTGAAACCCCAGCTTCTGCGGCCGGCTGCTCCGTCGCTCGGGCCGCTGGCGGAGCCCGGGGAGTAGGGCTGGAAGCCGCCTAGCCCCCACGGGTAGGCCGAGGTCACTGCTCCTCACCCTTCTCCAACGCTGCGTATTCGCTCCCCCAGGACTGTTGAAGGGGGCCGGTAGCCTGGCCAGCCCCAGCCCGTGGTCCCTCGGGTCACCTTGCCCTACAAGCCCTTCTCCTGGAAGGCACATTTCAGGAATCTCAGTCTTAGCTGACAGGAGCACTGGATCCCAGACCTGAACCAGGTGAGGCGGTCTTGATTTTGGCCCAGCAAGGTGCGGCTCACCTTGCCCACTCATTCTGCCACCACTCCTGAGCCTTTGGGGAAGAATCTGGGTTTTTAGCCTTTAGCACTCCTTAGTGTAGGATGGACCCTGACCACTGCTCCTACCCTTCCCTAGGCATTCTTTTCTACCCCACAGAAAGCGGTGAGGAAGAGGTTACTGCTCCCTTTAAGGACTTTTTAAAGGTTCTAAGGCACACCTGTGACCAGCCTGGCCGCCTTTCCCTTGTCTCAAAGGATCCCTGCCTTCCTATTAGGCCAGCACCTGCCGGGGCTCAGGAATGGAAGCTCTCCTTCCACTCCCAGGCTGGGAGATCGTAGGCATTTCTGCCCGGGTGTCCTACACACCTCTTCAGAGTCATCTTGTTGCAGAGGTTGAAGGGACTCTGGACTGCAGCCTCCCCCACCGCCCGCCAGCCCCATCCACTTCCTTCCCCTTGAAGCAACTGACAGCTCAGCAACTTTCCCAGAAAATAAAAATAAAATGCTCTGCCATTCACTTCTGGAAGTCCCTACTAGGGAAATAACTTCTGCTTTTCTCTTCTCTTCCCTCTCGCAGGCAGATTGAGCTCCCCTGCAGTAATGAAAGGAAACACACTGAAATTTCTGATCCCAGAATCCCGTGTAACTTCAGTTTTCCGTATCCTAACTTCCTTGGCCCGGAGCTTGCTGAATTTGGGGTGGTGCTCCTTGCCAATCTTGAGAACCCAAAATTAGAGTGACGTCCTGTGTCTGTGCTAACAAGCTTAGCATTGAAATCTGTTCTTTTCTCACTAGTGAAAACTCCCTCCGAATGATGGGTGAGACGTTCTCTCAGTTGGGCTCTCGGGAGGAGAACAGGTCGATCCTGCCCCCCAGCCCTGGCCGCAAGGCTGGCCGCCACTCCAGCACCCGAAGCAGCAAGTCCTTGTGTTCCCGAGTGCCTTGTGAAGGGGCTGCCCCGGCCAGCTTTGTGACTTGTCCCACCTGCCAGGGCAGTGGGGAGATCCCACAAGGTGAGTGGCCCAAGGCTTTGGAAAGAGCCTGGAATCCAGAAAAAGTTCTTAGCAGCCAGCTGGTCAGGCCCCTCTGAGCCTCCTCGAATGGGGGCGGGTCTCCCAGCTCTTGGTCCCCCAGCTGGTGGTGGGCCATCGAGATGTTCACTTGCCCTGTGCTCAATGCGGAGACACCCCCGCACCCCTCCTGCCCTGGTGGTTCTCCCCCCAGGGGGTCTCGAGCCTCCCTGCTCCTTTAGCGACACTATGCCTTAGGATTCACGAAGTTACATATGACCTCTCTAAAGAAGCTAGACCTCTCTCATTCGCTGGTGCCTTCCGGAAATTTCACACCTGTTAATGAAAATCTCACTTCCGTTCCAGAGCTGACAAATCATCTGTCGTCTGCTATCATCTGCCCAGCGTTCCCAGTCCTGCTCTGGGGCAGTGGTGGCATGCTTCTGACCCGACTTGGTGGGGTGAAGGGGTTGCTTCTGGGAGGCTGGTACAGGAAGCATTCGTCGTGCACACTTCTTAGTTCTCTCTCTCTCTTACCTTCTTTCTACAGAGCTAGAAAAGCAGCTAGTGGCCCTCATCCCCTATGGGGACCAGAGGCTGAAGCCCAGGCACACGTAAGCCCCTCTTCTCACCTCAGCTCCACAAGCTGTCACCCCTGGGGGCTAGTCTCCTTGTCGCCCTCATTCAGTCCCCCGCCGCAATTCTCCATCCGGGGCCTCACGGAGTTCATGTATACTAGCTCCGTGTCCAGGGTTTTTCTGGTTTAAGAAGTCTCGGGCAGAGCAGGCGCCACCTGAGGGCACCTCGTGTCCTGAGCTTCGGTGCTTCCAAGAAGCATGACTCCCTTGTGAAAATAGAGAGGATCTCTGACTCTTCGAGGTCTCTCCGGAGAGAGAGAGTGGCCCAGGCTGCCCTTCGTTTGGGGAAATTATTTTTCCTCCAAGCCTCCCTCTGTGGCAGCTCAGACCTGCTTGTTCTCTCTGGTTGAGATGGAAAACTAGTGGCTCCCTGTTCTGAGGTGCTGCACAGCCTCAGAGACGTGCCCCTGAATGTCCCAGGAGGGGGACGTGACCCTGTTTGTCACCTGGGTCACGTGGACGTGAATCCCTGCCACTTCTGCCCAAGGTGCTCAGTGGTCTAGGGAGAGGAGTGTCTCCCCCCACCCCCCACCCGCCCAAGGTTCTGTGGTGTTCAGACTTGTCCCCTCCTCTACCCCGGGCCCTGCTTTCTTTCCAACAGGAAGCTCTTCGTGTCCCTGTCCGTGCTCATCTGCCTTGTGACCTCCTCCCTCATCGTCTTTTTCCTGTTTCCCCGGTCCATCATCGTACAGCCCGCGGGCCTCAACTCCTCCACAGTGACCTTTGATGGGTCTGACATCCACCTCAACATAACGGTGGGTGGATGCCCACACCTCTGAGCCCCACGCCAGCCCTGGTCCGGCATCGCCATCCTGGGCTCGGGTAGCCAGGGGTCCTGTGGCAGCCAGAGGGTGTCGAAGCCTGGGGGGAAGCCGACGAACCGTGAGCCCCATAGCAGAATATGCAGAATTAGGACCATACACGGTGAGGGGGCAGAATCAGGGCGAGAGAAATAAAACACAGGGTGTGGGGGGCATGCCTGAGACACTCTGGGTGGGCGGAATGGAACAGAGAGAAGCCTCGCAGGATGAGCCTAGGTCCTGGGCCAGCTTCGTGTCTTACAGTGACCCCTTCACCATTAAGAGCCCCTCCAAGGGGCTCCTGACGCTGGGCTTCAGCAGCTGAGGCCCGTAGGGGGAGTGGGGCTCAGTCAGGCGGGGGCGGGGGCAGGCAGGGATCGGGAAGCTCTTTGACTTCTCCTTTTCAAGGATGGTCACCTTCCCACTTCCCTTTCCCTTGTCTCCCTCTGCAGAATATCTTAAACATCTCCAACAGCAACTACTACCCCATCACGGTGACCCAGCTGACCATCGAGGTTCTGCACCTGTCCCTCGTGGTGGGACAGGTCACCAGCAACCTCCTCCTCCACATCGGCCCTTTGGCCAGTGAACAGGTGACTCCCCCTCTCCCTGGCCAGCCCTGCCCACAAGGGTGTGGACACGTGTGGGGTCAGAAGGGGCAGCTGGGGCTGGGGTTCACCCTGTGTGCATTTGGTTGACAGATGTTTTATGCAGTGGCCAACAAAATCTGGGATGAAAACACATAGTAAGTATCCCTTGATCTCTTTTAGCCTCTTTCCCTGGTTGGAAACCCAGTCTTCATCCCTACTAGATTTCCTTCTCCGCAGCCAGCATTTGTCCTTCACTCTCATGGCCAAGACTGCAATCTGCAAGGGATTCAGGGTCCCCGGCCCTCTTCCTGTTTGGACTTAAGTTGTAATGAAAACAGGCCAGAATTTAGTTAATTCTTACAATAGGCGACCTTGGACTCTTCAGCCTGAATCTCTAAGAAAGATGAATGTCTAGTTTTCTGCTGAGGAGGGGCTCGCTCACACCTGGGCCACGCCTATGGGGCTCAGAGGAAGGACTTTGCAGCAAGGGTGACATGCTCACCTTAGAGGGAGAGAGAAAGAGTGGGAGTGGCATTTGGGGCCCCTGATGGAAAAGAGGCCAGGAGCCTGGGACCGACCTGCAGGTCTCCTCTGAGCTGCCAGGCTGCTCAGTGTGAAACATGGTCACATGTTCTTTCTCTTTCAGCAAAATCTGTTCCTGGATGAAAATCAAAGTCCACCACGTGCTTTTGCACATCCAGTAAGTAGGGCTTGGAGCCCGGGTGTCCCCCTCGCCTACTTCTGACCCCGGGCTGCCCTCTGCTCCACTTTGTGGGAGGAGTCTTATTTATTTGACAGAGAGAGATCACAAGTAGGCAGAGAGGCAGAAGCAGGCTCCCCGCTGAGCAGAGAGCCCAATGCGGGGCTCGATCCCAGGACCCTGAGATCACGGCCTGAGCTGAAGGCAGAGGCTTTAACCCACTGAGCCACCCAGGCGCCCCTGATCCCATGGATCTTTGCTGGCTCTTGGGAAAGCAGATCCGGCCCCTTCCCTAGATCCCATCCTGCTTATAAGCCATGGGTGTGACAGCCACCGGGCTATGTGGATTGCCGGTGGGACAGCCGTCCCAGGTGTGTTGGCAGAGTAGGGAGCAGAAGGAAGAGGGGGGAATGTTTGAGGGAGCGTCCCCCCCGCCCAGACAGCAGAACAGGGCCAGAGCTTCCCCCACCCAAGACACAGCAACAAAGCCTGCTTCCTCTCCAGGGGCACCCTGACCTGTTCCTACCTGAGCCATTCAGAGCAGCTAGTCTTCCAGAACTATGAATATGTGGACTGCCGGGGAAACTCGTCAGTGCCCCACTTGCCCATCTCTCACCCGCCGTGACCTGTCTGCTGGTCCCAACCTCTGGGCCCCTGCCAGCCTGGACTGTATCTCCTAGAACCCGAGGAAGGACTACGGCTACTTTACCAAAGGAAAAGCCCTGCTTTATTCTACCTCCCCCCACCACACACAACCCCTCAGGTAGCCCTATGTGGAAGTTAACTTGACGCACACACGCACACGCGCACACACACATGTCCTCCAACTTCCACCGAAAAAGTCTGGTTCTTCCAGGGGCCAGTGCCAGGCTTTCCCCTCGGTCTGTTTTGAGGGAGTCTGACCTGACATATATTCAGAGCTGCCCTAGGGTCCCTGGAGTGGCATCTCCCTTCCGTACTGAGTTCCTCTGGGGCTGGCCTTCCTCCTGCCTGAAGGGAGAAATCTTTCATTTTATCTGGCTTTTAGAACATGTATCTTTTTCAAGTTCTCCACCCAGTGACAGGAGGGTGACTTGAGGGACATCCGCGCTGTCTCGTGCCTTCCTGCTTTGGGCGTGTCACAAAGGGGTGGTGCTGGTTGGCTTCTCTCCTGGGAACTTGTGCCCTGACAGCAAAGTTGGCTAAGGCCCTGCGGCTCTGCGGCCTCCCTGGTTAAAGGCCGCCCAGGTTCCTAGGGAGACAGAGCTGTTCTCTGGCTAAAGCTTCTCTCATAAAATCGTTTTAGTATTCTCATCGCAGCAGGAGCAAACATAGTAGGGGAGGAGAGGGAGGTGTCCCGCACCC
>CM053619.1:31805473-31831386 GCA_028646535.1 Procyon lotor
TAGCCCGAAGGCAGGGGCCCTGGGACTGAGTTCCCGCTGAAAGGGTCCCCTGCAGGGACGAAGGGTGCCTATGGGGCCCTTCCACACATGGTTTCTTCTGTTCACACTCATTCTAAGAGGTAGGTTGTGTTTTCTCCATTTTGTTCTTGAGGAAATAAAGCTGGGATTTGAAAAATGGGTCTTTGTGGGGGCGCCTGAACGGCTCAGCCAGTTAAACGGCCGACCTTTGGTTTATGCTCAGGTTGTGGTCACCTGCTCATGGTCTCAGGGATGTGGGATGGATCCTTGTGTCGGTTCTGCATTCTTCAGGGAGTCGGCTTGAGGATCCACTCTCCCTCTCCCTCTGCCCCTCCCCCTGCTCTCTCTCTCTAAGAAATAAATAAACCTTAAGAAAAAGAAAGAAAAAGAAAAAGAAAAAGAAAGGTGTGTCTTTGTGATGACCAAGCTGCCAGTGGCTTCTTTGGCTTCCCTCCCTCACTGCTCACTCCGGCAGGCTCCTCTCCTCCCTGCATTTGTGCTCGGAGACAGGCATTTGGTCAGGGTACTAGGGAGACAAGTGTGTTCTCATCCCCTTCCTTCGGGAGCTCCTTCATCTCCTGTCCTCAGCTATTCTTGAGTATGGACTGTTGGGGGGGGGGGAAGGGACCTGGAATGGCCTAATCCCTGGGGGTGGGGGGTGGGGAGGGAGTTTTCCAAGCCTGTCTACTGGGGAGGGACAGGACTCACCCTGACTCTCAGCCCAGACTTTTTTTTTTAAGATTTTATTTATTTATTTGAAATAGAAAGAGATCACAAGTAGGCAGAGAGGCAGGCTGAGGGAGATGGGGAAGCAGGCTCCCCGCTGAGCAGAGAGCCCAATGCAGGCCTCGATCCCAGGACCCTGAAATCATGACCTGAGCCGAAGGCAGAGGCTTAACCCACTGAGCCACCCAGGTGGCCCTGAGCCCAGGGTTTCAGACTGCCAGGCTTTGAGGGGGGCTTCTCTCTCCAGTATCATCCCCACCCCTGGCCTCTGTTTTTCCTTCTCTAAAATGTCCCTCGTCCTCAATAAAGACCCAAGAGTTCAATACTACTTAGACCTTGCCCAGAAATGTAGGGTTTTATAGGCATCCCTGGCTACCCCAGGATCAGCAGAACCCTCAAGGGCTGAGGAACCCCAGAGCAGGAATCTCCCAGGCTACGGGTAGATGTTTGGTTCTCATACTCAGGGACGCCCCTCAGTACGTACAAATCATTTTGTCATGCATCCATGAATTCATGCAAGATTTTCCTGACTGTCTGTTGTGTGCCAGGCACAGTGCTGGGCACCTTGGGGCTGTAGATGGCAGGACCCAGCTCCCGAGCTCAGGGCTTCATCTGGCAGGAGACAGCTCTGAGGACGAACAAGGACATAGAAGCTGGAATCTCATCCACGTGGGGGCGCCCTTTGAAGGAAACGGGTAAGTCCCTGCTAGTCTGTCATTCTGTTTTGAATGCTGGCCTGACTCTGTCGCTTAAACCTTGGCTCTAATGTCACCTATTGGAGAGGCCTTTCTGAGCAGCCTGCTCTCCCCAGTCTGAAGTAGTTCCCTACCTGAGTCTCTCTGTGGCACATCTCCCTGTTTTATTTCCCTTGATAGTAAGTTTCACCATCTGAAACTATCTTCTTTATTCATTGCCTGTCTCTCCCCTCTAGAATGTACACTCAAGAGGGCAAGTCCTTTAACCATCTCATTCAGGGCGGTGTGCTCAGAACCTAGCAGGCACCCCATATATGATGTTCAATGTACACATGTTCAAATGTTTTCTGCAGTGAATCCCCCGATACAGAAGGTCCTGGACTGTGATCTTGTGGAGAGAAAGGGCTGCAGAGGTGAGGCTGCCAGGAAGGAAAATGGTCATTAATGGAGGAAGGCACTCTGGGGTCAGGGTGTATGGGGGGTGGGGGGAGGGGGGAGGGAACTGGAATTCCCATTTAAAGGGGACAAATTGCGGGAAGCCCACAATCTAATGCTGCCTTGACAAGCTGGGCCCCTTCCTTCGCCTCTCTCTGCCCCGCCTTCTCCTCCCCATTTGTTCATCAACACCTCTGGCAAACCGGAAAGATGAAGGGTGGGGTGGGATTGCCAGTTTTATCGCTTTTATCAGATAATCAAGTGACAATTTCCCTCTCGGTTGTGAGGCCCAGGAAGTTTCAAAGGTTGCAGAAGAAACACGAGACAATCTGTGTTTCTCATTACTGTGTGTTTTCAGTTTCACAGCCATTGTAACATTTGCTCAATGCCAAGTGTGCCCAATTTCTAGCAGACTGACCTTGGACAAATTATCTAACTTTTCAGTGCTTCTTTCTTCTTTTTGGAATAACCATACCGACTTCTTGGGTTGAGTTGTACATTAAAAAGGAAAAGTATGGGGTGCCTGGCTGGCTTGATCGGTGGGACACATGATTCTTGATCTCAGGGTCTTGAGTTCAGGCCCCACATTGGGCATAGAGCTTACTTTATTTTTTTCTCATTTTAGTTTTTAAAAAGATTTTATTTATTTGACAGAGAGAGACAGCAAGAGGGACCATAAGCAGGGGGAGTGGGAAAGGGAGAAGCAGGCTTCCTGCTGAGCAGGGAGCCAGATGTGGGGCTCGATCTCAGGATCCTGGGATCATGACCTGAGCCAAAGGCAGACGCCTAACAACTGAGCCACCCAGGGACCCCTAGAGCTTACTTAAAAAACAAAAAACAAAAAAAAAAAAACCACATTAAAATAAAAAAGGAAAAGTATACAGAGTTCTCAGAGCAGAGCCTGGCATGCAGTGGGCACTCAACACGCAGTGGTTTCCGACTTCGTGGCCTGCTATCTTCCCCTCTCTTAACACAGGTCACCTCTGTGTCTTAGCTCCTGTGGCAATCTGCCACCCCTCCCCCTGCCAACATGGAGTGTAACACCAATTTCCTAAGGTCTTAATGTCTTCAAGGATTAAAGGAGGCTTCCTACATTGCTGGGGAAACCGGGTGGCTGGTTTTAGAGGAGGGAGGTGGCAAGGCAGGCTGGTGCTAAACGGATGGGAGGCCAGCAGGCAGGAAAGGGCTAGGCCCTCCCTGTCTAGCAGTGACTTCCCCTACTCTTTTTCCGATCCTGCTTGAATATAACCTTTAAAAAGGGTTAATGTGGAATTACACGGTAAATGTAAGAATCCAGCCTCCTTATAAAAATGGAAATAATAGGATTATGATCTTATTCTCCTTTGATTCTCCTCTCCTCCTTCAATTTCACTTACCTCCCCTGCAGGTAATCACTGATATCCTTTTGGTCACACTGTCCTTTTGTGACATCTCCTCGTCTTCCGGGCTGCCCAGCCAGTATCAGGCTGTAATGGCTTGGGAGATGCCATTCAGTCCTGTCCTCCTCCTAACCAATCCTACACAGGACTCATTAACTTACAGAAAGCTTTCCAGAAGCTTCCAGTTCACACCTTCTCTCCTTCCTCTGAAGTCCCACAAGGACTCATCTCAGGTTTACAGAGGCCCAGCGTTCTGTGTCAGTGGCCAGCCCTCTGAGGTCAGGCCCTGTGTGCTAAGCATACTCTCTATCTGTAGAGTCTCTCTGACAGAGTACCCAGTATGAATGAGGTCAAAGTCCTGTGGAATGAAGAATTCTCTCTTTATCTCTCTGAACAAGGGAGGCCCTTGGGGTGTCTGCTCCTGGTCAGCACTAACCAGCAATTGAAGGATTTCTGCTGAGGATGCCTAACCCTATGGCTCCCGGATGAGAGAGGAGGGACAGCTACACTGTCAGGGGCCCAGACACCGGATTCAGACAGATCCTTGCTCAGCCACTTCCTGGCTAGGTGACCTTAGACAAGTCATTGAACCCTTCCGAGCTTTCTACCTCTGTAGAATGCAGAGTCCCTGCCTCACAGGCTGCTGTGAGGATCAATGGGGTAATGGGTTTAGGCTCAGGCTGTTTCATGAGGTTCCATGATTACGCAGGTTTGAACACTGACTTAGGAAAGATAAAGGAGTAAGATTTGCGAGCGTCGCTCCAGGAGACCCTGGCGGAGGCGGTGTACGCGTGGGGTAGCTATCTCTGTCTGCGGGAGGAGGGTGCGGCGGTGTAGAGTACGAAGCTCTTCACCTCTGCTCCCAAGTCAAACGCTGCCACGTCTGTCCCTCCCACTTTCCGTCCCGAGTTACCTCCAAATATTAGACTATGGGAGAAAAGATCAAATAAAACGTTCACCCACTGAGCGGACACGTCCATCACTGGGTTGTTCGGGTGTCAGGTCTTGTATCTCCAGGCCCCGCCCCTCCCCGCCCCTCCCCGCCGCCGGGTGAGTGCTGATTGGTCCGTGCAGCGTGACGTTGCCCGCGGCTTTTTAAGGCGGAGTCCCCGGGCCCGCCCGGCTGTGGCAGCAGTGCCGGCGGCGGCGGTTACGTTGGCGGCAGTGGTGGTGGCGGCTGCGGCGGCGACGCGCCGGAGGCGGGCGTGGAGTTTCGCGTGGAGGCTCGGGTGGCTGGCCCGGAGAGAGTGCGGCTGCCGGAAGGTAAAGGGGCTCTTCAGGCGGAGCTGAGGTGGCCCCGGTGCGGGGACCTGGGGAGATGGATAGGCGATCCGGGGAAGGCGAAGTGTCTTCGGACGGAGGGGAGAGGGTCGCGAGGTTAAGGAGGGGCGTGTCAGCCGCCTGGGGATGTGGAGGGCAGGGGGGAGCGGGCCTCACTGCCCGGTCTCAGCGCCCGTACCCTAACTTAACTGGGGGGCGCTGCCCGACCTGCCCCTTCCTCTGAGGAGCCTCGCTTGGGGAATAAGGGTCTCTGCGTCTGCTACCGCGCCACGAGCTCGGAGAAGAGGCGCGGGAAGCGGACCATCTCCAGATCAAGACTTCACCCCCCTACCCGTGTCCAGGACCCGAGGGTCTCTGTAGATCTCGTTGCCCCTGAAAGCGAGGAGTGCTTCTGTTACACATGGAGCTGTTTAAAAAACAAAACAAAAACTGGAATTTTAAAAAGGAAGGATGGACGACTGATTTAGGAAGGGGTCTAAGTTGGACATTTCATGTTTATTATTAAACGTCTCCTTTTTTCTCCCATGACTTTTCCCTGTTCAGATAACCCAGCAGCGGTCTCCTGAGCCTGCCGTTCACGGTCACCTCCCTGCCTCTACTGTGTGCCCCAAGACCTGCACCTTAGCTGGAGCTCGCCATGGGGAACCACTTGACGGAGATGGCCCCCACCGCGTCCTCTTTCTTGCCCCACTTCCAGGCCCTGCATGTCGTGGTGATTGGGCTGGACTCTGCTGGAAAGACCTCGCTCCTTTACCGGCTCAAGTTCAAGGAGTTTGTCCAGAGCGTCCCCACCAAAGGCTTCAACACAGAGAAGATCCGGGTGCCCCTGGGAGGGTCCCGTGGCATCACCTTCCAAGTGTGGGATGTCGGGGGGCAGGAGAAGCTGCGACCCCTGTGGCGCTCCTACACACGGCGGACAGACGGGCTGGTGTTTGTGGTGGATGCTGCGGAGGCCGAGCGCCTGGAGGAGGCCAAGGTGGAGCTGCACCGAATCAGCCGGGCTTCGGACAACCAGGGTGTGCCTGTGCTGGTGCTGGCCAACAAGCAGGATCAGCCTGGGGCCCTGAGCGCCGCAGAGGTTGAGAAGAGGCTTGCGGTCCGAGAGCTTGCGGCGGCCACGCTCACCCACGTGCAGGGCTGCAGCGCTGTGGATGGGCTGGGCCTGCAGCCGGGCCTGGAGCGCCTGTACGAGATGATCCTCAAGAGGAAGAAGGCAGCCCGGGTAGGCAAGAAGAGACGGTGACCCGAGGCTGTCCCCTCCTCACCAGTAGGGGTCAGCACACCTGGAGAGCCAGGGGAGGCCTGCAGCCCCTCACTCAGCTCTGGGGTGCAGGACCTGTCTGCCTCAATGAAGGACCAAGGAGCACACTGGGGGGGGGGGTCCTGTGCTGGTGCAGCCCTGGGGACGGGAGGGGAGATGGGATGGCTTCTCTTCTCCCTCCCTCATCCTCACCTCTGGAGAAATGGGGGCTGCGGGACTGGGGAGGCTTAAATGTAAGCTGTGACTCTACCTCGACCCCGTTTCTTCTTTTTTTTCTCTGGCTTGTTGATGAGATAGATGTGTTTTGGGGCAAAAGAAGGTTGTTTGGAGAATGCATTTGGGATGGACGAGAACCATCTCCCCACCTCCCCCCCCCCCACCATGGGGTGTCCTCCAAGGCTGCCTTTTTAAGGATGCTAGTCACAATAGTCTTTATTTTTGTGTCTGTGTGAAAGTGCCAAGAACCCTTCCCCACGTTTGTAGATCCACAACTGTTTTTATAAACCTTGTGTGTCCTCTGTATTATTATTAACTATTTTTTAGCATTTGCCTATAAGTTATTAAAGACTGATGATACTGTAGCTCTGACTTTGGTCTGGCATTTTCTTACCCAGCCCCAGGAATAGTCCCAGATCTCTATATACGGGTGGCAGGAATGGGGGGGGGGGTTTGTCTCGAAGCTGAATTTTCAAAGGAAACACTCTTCATGGAATGGCTGGTGGAAATTACACATGGAGTTGAAATTGCCCTCTCCCAAGCTATTACCTGATTTCTGCAGTTTTTTGGGGTGTCCCTTCTTTCTCCCGCTTCCCGCCTCTCCCCTCATCTCCTGGCTCTTACATTGCCCCTCATACCAGCTGGTCCTTGGGGACACTTTCCTGGGTCTCTATAGATAAGTCCTTAAGGAGACATTCTGTTCTCATCCTCCCCCACTTGTTAGCACTCTGGCTGATCTGTTTTTTTTTCCACCTTGGGGGATCCTGTGAGAATGGAAAGTAATTCCTTCCTGGCTTCCAGCCATCTCCGTGCGCTCAGTCCTGCTGACTGCAGCTCACCGGCAGCAGCGACAGGGGCTGGTGCTGGGGAGGTCTGGGCCGGATTGAGCCAGCCCGGCCGGCCCTGGTGACTAAGCTGTGAGTTGCCCAGCTCTGGGAATGGTGGCTGTTCCCACGAGAGGGGCTGTAGTCTGGGTTTGTGCCTGGTGGGAGTGTGGACTGCTAGACATCCACTCCGAATAAAATGCTAGGGGTGCCTGGGTGGCTCAGTTGGTTAAGTGTCTGCCTTTAGCTCAGGTCATGATCCGAGAGTCCTGAGATCGAGCCCCGTGGGGGGCGCCCCGCTCAGCAGGGAGTCTGCCTCTTTCTCTCCCTCTGCCCCTCCCCCTACTCATGCTTTCTCTCTCTCTCTCTGAAATAAATCTTAAAAAAAAAAAAAAAAAGATTAAAATGCTAATGTTGTGAGGTCCAGAGGGCCTTGGCCCAGACTTTCAAGTTTGTCCCCCTCCACCAATGCCCAGGGCCTGCTGAGGCTGAGATAGAGAACAATCAGATCCTCCTAACCTGGGTGAGAGTAGTGGGTAAAAGCGAAGCAGAAGTCTTCTCAGCCCTCAGCCTCCCAGTCCCACCCCTACCCTTTGTGCCGACATGGAATCCAAAGCGGTTCAGAGCCCCCATTCCAGAATCAAAGGAGCTGGGGATGGAAGGTGCTGGCAGTTCTTTTTTTTTTTTTTTTTAAAGATTTTATTTATTTATTTGACAGAGAGGGATCACAAGTAGGCAGAGACGCAGGCAGAGAGAGAGGGGGAAGCAGGCTCCTAGCTGAGCGGAGAGCCCGATGTGGAGCTCGATCCCAGGACCCTGAGATCATGACCTGAGCTGAAGGCAGAGGCTTTAACCCACTGAGCCACCCAGGCGCCCCTGGCAGTTCTGTCGCGGGGGACTCCCTAAGGACCTTGCTTCTTCCTGGCCAGGGCCAGCAGCAGCTGAGTTTTGCTGTGGAGTCTGGGCCGGATCAGATTTGTCCCCCTTCCAGGTTGGCAGGACGCGGGTGGGTCTGCATGGATCCAGAAGGGTGCCCAAGTGTGCGTCGGCGCGGGGCCTGCTTGAGGGAGCTGCTGGGCTGGTTCTGCTGGGGACACGTGCTACCCGGCTCCCCTCCACACACGCCTGTGACTCATCTCACTCAGTCCTTGGGGCAGAGTCCTCTTCTGCCCAGGAACAGGCTGGGGAGGACTTGGCTAGAAGGGCCTCTGTCCTGCTGGGATCTCTTTCCTCCTCACTTCACCCCAATAATGTCCTTTCGTCTCAGAATCTCTGAGGACATGTTTTCTCCGTTTCTGGTCACCCGGGGGACTGAGGTCTCCAGATCTGGGAGAAGAACACCGTCCCCATGTCCCTGCAGAGGGGCCTCCGTGGGCCCAGTTCCTGGTTCTGGCTCTCCAACGCCCTGGCCTTCCTCTCTGGTTAGAAATGTCTTCTGCTCCCCCAGACTCCAACCCTGGGCAGGGACCATGGTCCAGAGGAGATTGCCGGTGTCCCAGCTCTTCTCCACATCCCTCTGGCCTGACCAGCTGGTGAGGGTGATGGAAAGGGTATTGGCAGCAAGAGAGTGAGATGGAGAAGCCAGCGGAAGGGGTTGTGGGGAGAGGGGAGCACTGGAAGATTCTGATAAGAGAGCTACATACATCCTGGCTGGGTGGGGATCAGGAGCTTTGGAATAATCCTCCTGCCTCCACCCATCCTGCCACAGGGATCCTTTTTCTTCTTCTTCTTCTTCTTCTTCTTCTTCTTCTTCTTCTTCTTCTTCTTCTTCTTCTTCTTCTTCTTCTTTTTTTTTTTTTTTAAAGAGATTTATTTGTTTATTTGCGGGGGGAAGGACAGAGGGAGAGAAGCTTTCAAGCCAACTTCTCCCTGAGCACGGAGCCCCAGGTGGTGCTCAACCCCACAACCCTAAGATCATGACCTGAGCCAAAACCAAGATTCTGACACTTAACCACCTGAGTCACCCTGGCGCCCCTGCCCCAGGAATTCTGCGTGCTGAGCTCCGGGCCACAGGCTCGGAATGGGGGTAGGATCAGGGTTGGAGGTAGGCTGTAGTTTTCTTGTCCTGGCTTCTTTATCAAGTAGAATCTCTTTGAGGCCCCGAGATGGATGTGGAGGAGATGCTGAGGGCAGAGGTTTGCAGGGGGCCGGGAGTGGTGGATAGGGGCTGATAGTGGGGGGCCTCGGGTAGAGTGGAAGGAAATCAACAGGCCCAGAATTTGGGACCCCCCTGAGCTGTCCTTCCCCCACCAGCCACCTCCTCTCCTCGCACAAGCTGGATGGTAAAATCCAGGTGGGTGGCACTTGCCCCAGGTGCCTTGCCCAACCCCCAGCAAGGATGGCAGTGGTCCCTGCCCTCTCCAGTCCCGTGCTGCATGTGCTCCAGGAAGAGAGAGAACAAAGAGGAAGGAAAGAAGTCTCTAAGGTCCAGAGGAGGCAGCAACTTGCCTGAGGACTCATAGCTACTTAGTGGCATATCCAGATCCTTCCTCCCAGGCTGGCTTTTTGTAGTGCCAGGGCCAGAGAGATAGGAGATGGGCAGCAAGTCTAGCAACTCAGAGCTCCCCCCTCCCCTTCCCTTTCCCTCCCTCCTGCCCTCCCCGCCTCCCCTCCCTGATTACTTCAAAGACCAGCTTTCCGCTCCCCTTCCTGAAGACTCAGAGCTTTATCTCTGAAGTCCAGAACTCGGGCTGCAAATCTGGCCAGAAGTCCCCACCCTCCTTTCCCACCGACCACAAGCCATCCCAAGTCTTGCTTGAGATGGACTCCTCCACGGGGGCCTGGGAAGCACAGACTTCCACGGAGGCACCAGGGGTGCAGGCACAGTGTGCTCCCCAAAACAGGCCTTTTATGAATGGAGGCCTGTGGGAGCAGAGGGGGTGAGGGCAGCCACGGAGTCCCAAGCCAGCCCTGGGCTATAAAGGGAGGGCCGGCTGTAGCCACATATCACTTCCAAGTCCATCAGCTGGGGAGTCTGTGGGTGGGTGTCATGGGACCTTCTTCCCTGGCTAAACCAGAGGAAGGGATTTGTTCTTCCTTCCTTCCTTAAACAAACAAACAAACAAACATTTTTTTTTTACTGCCCCCCCCCCGCCTAATTACAAAAGTAATGGATCTTTCTGTAAAGAAACTTAGAAAATGGAGAACCCCATAATCTAAATTTCAGAGCTAGCTAAACGTTGGGGACAGCTTTTTATATATAATCTCTCGGATATTTTTTTTCTCTGCCTATACAAACAAGGTATGTGTTCATATCCAACATACAGGGAATTCCAGGAGGCCTATTGTAGAGTTTTGTTTTTCTCATTTATATCTTGGGCATTATTCAATGTTGGGACATATGGATTTTTTCCCGTTCTTTTTGATGACCACAAGAGATTCCACTGTCTGGATATGCCATCATTTTTTTTTTTTTTTTAAAGATTTTTTTTTATTTATTTGATAGAGAGAAACACAGCGAGAGAGGGAACACAAGCAGAGGGAATGGTAGCGGGAGAAGCAGGCTTCCTGCCGAGCAAGGAGCCCAATGCGGGGCTCGATCCCAGGACTCCAGGATCATGACCTGAGCTGAAGGCAGACGCTTAATGACTGAGCCACCCAGGCGCCCCTATGCCATCATTTCTTAATCAAATCCTCTGTGAAACCCACAGCGTGTCCACAGAGATGGACCTCCTGGCACATATTTCATGTAATCGTTGTGTCAAAGGGTATATGTCTTTCAAATTTTCATTTGAAAATTGGGGGGAAAGAACTTGAATCCAGCCTCCTCTTCCTCCATCCCCAGATTTCAAGGCCTCTTCAAGCTGAGAGGTATAAGGTGGGGGGAACAGGCATTATACAGTGCCCTTGCTTTGGGGGAGGTAAGAAAATCTCCAGCCCCTTGGCAGAGGATTTGCAGGCGTGGGAAGGTGCTTGGGCTGACTTTCCTGGTCTGGGAATTGAACCGCTTGGGGGCTGCCTGGCCGATGGGGGAGGTGGGCAGATGGTGAGGACTCCCTAAGCACCCAGCTTCTCACAGACGTCAGGCAGAGTGGGCGAAACATCTCCGGAAATAAATCCCAGCAACTCAGGGAGGGAGTCAGGCTGAGACACAGAGTGCATGTTCCGAAGAGAGAGTGGAGAGGAGCTCTTCAGTCTGAAGAAGGGCAGCTGAGACCCTGGACTTACCCCCAGGGTGACCCCCACTCTTCTAGCGAGGTCCCCCTGCCCCCGCCAGCTGTTCTTGAGCATGGACTCCTGGAACAGGAGGGGGGCAGCAAGTCCTGAATTAAATTAAATTAAATTGAATTAAATAGGGACGCCTGGGGGGCTCAGTCGTTAGGCATCTGCCTTCGGCTCAGGTCATGATCCCAGGGTCCTGGGATCGAGCCCCGCATCAGGCTCCCTGCTCGGCAGGAAGCCTGCTTCTCCTGCTACCATTCCCTCGGCTTATGTTTCCTCTCTCGCTGTGTTTCTCGCTGTCAAATAAATAAAAATCTTTAAAAAAAAAAATTGAATTAAATACCTCGGCCAGTCTGGGATGTGTGGGGTATCACGTCTCTGTTCATTCAGGCCCATGGGCTAATCTTGGGTCCCTGCCCCTGCAGAATGGGGTGGGGAAGGCAGGAGGGCTTATCTCTCGAAATTTCCACCCCCTCCTATGAAATCTGGTGAGCAGTTTGGTGGAGTTGTGCAAGGATGACAGCTGGGTTTTAAAGATTGCTGAGAGTGAGGTTTTGTGCTTTTGACTGTTTGTTTTTGCAAGATTATCCATTGCCTTCCATTCCAGATGCTGACTCTTATCCTTAGGGAGTGAGAAGGCAAAACTGCTTACTCACTCTGTGGAACTCTCCCAGGCTCACAGGGGAAGGACAAAGCCACCCGCCTGACCAGGCAACACTTCAGAAAGGACCCCACAATCAGCCTCAGTTTACCCATCTGTAAAGTGGAAGAGGTGAGCAGACAATATTGGATCTTCTCTGGCTCACTTTCTATGGTTCTCAGTACAAGGTGGGCATGGGGAACTCCTTCATGATCTTTCTTTTTTTAAAGATTTTATTTATTTATTCAACACAGAGAGAGAAATCACAAGTAGGCAGAGAGGCAGGCAGAGAGAGGGGGGAAGCAGGCTCCCCGCTGAGCAGAGAGCCCGATGTGGGGCTTGATCCCAGGACCCCGAGATCATGACCTGAGCTGAAGGCAGAGGCTTTAACCCACTGAGCCACCCAGGCGCCCCTTCATGATCTTTCTGCCTTCATTTTATCACCCTCTGCAATTACCTTGTTTGTTTTGTTTTTAAGTTTGTTTGCTTTCTGCCTTTACCTCCAGGCTATCTGTTCTGGGGGGAAAGCCCTCATTCATTTTGTTCACCACTGTACCCCTAGGACAGTGGTGGGCGCACGGTAGGAGCTCATCTCATAATATCTGTGGAATGTGCGGTATCCATGCAAGAGTTGGAGGGCTGGGGTATCACCTCAGTGAAGAAGTGGTTTTATTTTTAATTTTTTAAAAGATTATTTATTTATTTATTTGACAGAGAGGAAAGAGATCATAAGTAGGCGGTGGCGGGGGGGAAGCAGGCTCCCTGCTGAGCAGAGAACCCGATGTAGGGCTTGATCCCAGGACCCTGAGATCATGACCTGGGCCGAAGGCAGAGGCTTAACCCACTGAGCCACCCAGCACCCCAATGGAGTGGTTTTAGTCTGTAAATAGAGACAGCAACCAGGAAAGAAGCTATCAAGCAAGGTTGGAGAGTTTATCTGGGAAGGCCTCCTGGAGGAGGTGAAGCAGATTTGGAACCCAGGTTAAATATTCTGATTAATAAGGGATTTGGAGGACCATTTGCTTCAGAGCATTTTCTTGGCTCTACCTACTGCTCAGGAGAAAAGACCTGAGCGTGAGGTTTAATAGACATAGTTTCGTTCCTCCCTTCCCGGTAATTAGCTACCTGACCTAGGACGCTCCCTAGAGTCTGTTTACCACTCCCCTATCCCCACTCCTCCCAAGGTCACCCCAGCATAGTCAAGCTAGATTGCCATTCTTCCACCCAGAAGAGCTGAATGTGGGGCTGGTGTCAGGAAGGGATCCCCAGGGAATTCTAGACCTAGGCTGTCCAATATGGCAGCCACCAGCCACACATGGTGACCGAGCATAGGAAATGTGGCCGAACTGAACTCAGATATGCCCTAAGTGTGAAATACAACAGATTTCAAAGACTTAATAAGAGAAAAGAATGTAAAATATCTCATTTATACATTTTAAAATTATTTTTAAAATTATTTTTAAAATTTTATTTTAAAAAAGTATTTATTTGAGAGAGCGAGCAAGCATGAGCAAGTGGAGGGGTAGAGGGAGAGGAAGAAACAGACTTTCCACAGAGGGCAGAGCCCAAACTATGTGGGGCTTGATCCCAGGACCCTGAGATCATAACCTGAGCTAAAGGCAGATGCTTAACTGACTGAGCCATCTAGGTGCCCCTAGTTTTTATTTTTATTTTTTAAGTAGGCTCCACACCCAGTTGTAGAGCCCTACCAGGGGCTTGAACTCACGACCTCAAGATCAAGACTGGAGTTGAGCCACCCAGCCACCCCTCATTAATACTTTTTTATGTAGAGTATGTGTTGAAATGATAATTTTTGGTATATTGAGTTAAATAAAATACTTCATTAAAAAATACTTCATGAAGGGGCGCCTGGGTGGCTCAGTCGTTAAGCCTCTGCCTTTGGCTCAGGACACAATCCGAGGCTCCTGGGATTGAGCCCTGCATTGGGCTCCCTGCTCGGCAGGAAGCCTGCTTCTCCCGCTACCATTCCCTCTCCCTGTGTTCCCTTTCTCGCTGTGTTTCTCTTTGTCAAATAAATAAAATTTAAAAAAAAAAAAGCTTCATGAAGATTAGTTTCACCCGTTTTTTTTTTTTTTTTACCTTTTAAAAAATATGGCTACCAGAAATTCTATAATTAGAGATGTGGTTCACATTCTACTTCCTTTTTTTTTTTTTTTAAGATTTTATTTATTTATTTGACACAGAGAGAGAGCACAAGCAGGGGGAGCAGCAGGTAGAGGGAGAGGGAGAGGGAGAAGCAGGCTCCCTGCCGAGCAGAGAGCCCGATGAGGGACTTGATCCCAGGACCCTGGGATCATGACCTGAGCTAAAGGCAGACGTTTTACCAACTGAACTACCCAGACGCCCCTACGTTCCACTTCTATTGACCAAGCAGGTCCAGATCTTTGGGAGACGGAGCATCATGGGGTAACGAATGAGAGACCCATAGTTCTTCCTTTCTTCTGAAATCAGAAAAGAAACAGACCAAAATGCAGCAGTCTGGCAGGATGGTAGACTCTAGGAAGTCCTTCTTGACGGGGAGACCTGAAAAATCTGCATACTCTCCTTCCTGGAAAGCTTTCAGGATAGGTAAAGAAATACTTTGTGTATCTCGAATTATCTTAAAACAGCTTATCAAACTATGATTCCCAATGATCCCAACCTGGTTGTTTAGCAAGCAATGTTCCAAGCTTCATTCAGGGAGTTTTCACTTTATAAAACAAGTCTTTAAACGTCTCTTTCATGTGGAACCCTGATACCTGGAATCCACACAAAAATCCCAAGGTGATTTTATCTGGTGGTTTGTGATCTTTCACCTGATGGCTGTGACAGTAGCAGCAGAGTTGACTGACGGAGTTTGCATCACCCTCTTGCCCTCCCCTGCTGCCTTCCTCTGCCCAACCCTACCCACTCTCTCAGCCTCCCCTCCCCGTGCGAAGGTCCCACAATAGGACAGGCAATGGGAAGATGCCAGCCAGCTGGGGGTCTGGATAACCCACAAACTGGATTATCTGCCCCTGGCTTTGCACATACATAAACAGGGGGCCTAGATGCAGACAGGATGTACTGGGATGAGCCAAGGGGATAAGGTTAACACCTTGGGTGTGACTGTGTGTGTGTGTGTGTGTGTGTGTGTGTGTGTGTGTGTAAGTGGGGGAGGGGCAGTCCTACAATAAAACCCTACCCACTTATCTCCCATCCTGAGCATTAAGCCACTCAATCCCTCCTTCCAATCAACCACATATAATACAATATTTAGCCTTATTGTGCATGGCCATACTGTCCTAGGCACTGGAGCTAAGGTGCGATTCGTACACAGAGAAGGTGTCCTGGTTCTTGGATGCAGAGCCTGAGGCAGGGATTCAGGGGGTACATGGTTTATTGAGGGCACATTTTCAGGAGAAAGGGAGGGAGGGAAGCAGGAGGGGTGAGGGGAGGGGCTAAACAAGGATGTGCTCTCACAGTTGGAGTCTAATGTTGGCCTGGTCCTGTGGGGAAGATCCGGTTGGAGAATTGCACCTCAGAAAAGATCCCCCAGAGGCAGAGAGCCTGGTTGTTTATTTTATTTATTTATTTATTTTTAAAGATTTTATTTATTTGACAGAGAGAGAGAGATCACAAGCAGGCAGAGGGGCAGGCAGAGAGAAAGGGGGAAGCAGGCTCTCCACTGAGCAGAGAGCCCGATGCGGGGTTCGATCCCAGGATCCTGAGATCATGACCTGAGCTAGAGGGAGAGGCTTTAACCCACTGAGCCACCCAGGCGCCCCGAGCCTGGTCGTTTATACCCCTTCAGTAAGCGATTCAGGAGCTATTGGAGCCAACACTCAGCCAGTGGAGGGGGTCTGGGTGGGGTGTCAGGGGTATCCACTCAGGGTGGAGCCCGAGAAGAGAAGAGAAATTGGCCCTGGGCAGTGCCTGAGCCCTGACAGCTGTCCTTGTTTGGCAATCCAGTCCTCCTTCTACTCTCACTCTCCGCCTCAGCCTCAGCCTCTATCTGCCCTTGTCCCGCCCTGTCCCCAGCTCCCAACACCTGCCGCTGGTTCCCGCCTCGGATGCTGCCCTCTCTCTTCTGGAGATTTATCTGAAACTCAAGATGGAATGCTGAGTTTCTTCAAGAGCCTACAGGAAGCTGGGGCTACTGAGTCATCCCTGTGGACACCTTCCCTTGCCGGTGGGTCAGTGGAGCCCCGCTGCTTCCCTACGCAGACTGCCTTGGCATGCCCGGGGGTATCTGCAACACACCCCTTCTCCTGGGTCCTCCCTTCCTTGGGTGTGTCTGTCCTCACCTCTCCTACAGAAAGGACAGTTCGGGAGAATTCATTCTCCAGGCTTGACTCCTACTTAAACATCACAGGATGTGTTCTCTGGAAGGGAAGGGTGGGATCTGGGTTGGCTTCCTTAGAAACTTCAGAACAGAAGAGAAGCCTCCTTTCTCTGCCCCCTCCCAAAGTCCAACAGGGGCTGTCGGAGAGGAAGAGGTGATTGTGTCTGCCCGAGGGTTGGGAGATGGATGGTCTGCTCTCTGACACTTCTTTTTTCTTCCCGTTTGTAGAGGTGCCAGAATTCTGAGGCAAAAAGCAAGAGAGAGGAAAAAGAACATTCTTTGGGGACATTTGGTTGCAATTTTACATCCAAAATGACAAAGAGAGGTTCTGGTGTTAGGTCCTCCTACCCTCCTGTGGTAGGTCACATACCGCACACACACATACACAGACACACACCCTCACGCTGTCGAAACCAGAGCTGCTGGCTCCGGGGAGGGGAGTGAGGAAGCAGTTGTGGACAGGTGTGGGTGGCCACATACTTCTCCTTTTGGGAGGTGACACTTCCACGACACCTCCACAGGTTTCATCTGAACCTCACCCTGGCCTTGGCCCTGTGTGGTCAGGGTGGGCACGAGGCATGGAGGAACAGAGCTGGCCCAAGTGTCAACCAGGAGAGCATCCTTTTTTTAAAAATATTTTATTTATTTATTAGACAGAGAGAAAGAGATCACAAGTAGGCGGGGGAGGGGGGGAAGCAGGCTCCCCGTCAAGCAGAGAGCCCGATGTGGGGCTGGATCCCAGGACCCGGAGGTCTCGACCCGAGCAGAAGGCAGAGGCCCTAACCCACTGAGCCATCCAGGTGCCCCCAGGAGGGCATCCTTAACAGGCCCCTGAAATGCCAGTAGATCAGTTCTCCTGGGAACCAAATCTGGAGGAAACCTCAACTTAAAGAACAGCAAAAGGAACCGGGCCTAGATCGCTGGGTGAACTTCAGTGATTCTGGAGAAGTTTGGGGGGGTACCCATCCTCCAGTATATTGTCTGAAGGCAGGGTGTGGGGACAGGATAAAGTTTGGGGTCTGGACTGGGGATTGTAACCCTGGCAGCCAAGAGCATTTGACATCTCAGAATCAGGGCAAGGGACTGCCTGGCTGGACGTGTCACCCCCATTAGGCTGGGGCGCGGGCTGTAATTGCTGTAATTCATTGATGAATGCAATTTGCAGCTGGCTTCTCTCGCTGCGACAGGCCTCAATTAGAGCCACCAGAAAGATCTGGTGGGAGGGGGAGCTGGGTGGTTTCCAATGGTCCCCTCTCAGCTCTCTGCTTCAGCCTAAAACTAGAGGGGGTTCTTTAGGCTGATATAGCATCACTCTCCCCTCACTCCTGAATTTGCCCCCTGAAAATCTGAAATTTTGATCATTTCAGAATGAGTGGCATGGAAGTTGAGAGGGAGAAAGGTATAAAAGGAAGGATGACTTCCTGCGGGTTGGTCTGGGTTTAAAGCTATGGGTTTAAAAACCCAACCCTGTCGAATTAAGTTTAGTATTTTCTCATTTATTTTAGAGCTTCTAAAAGTCCTAAAGAAAAAAAAAAGTCCCAAAGGAAGAAAGACTTTTGAGCCATGATACTTATTTCTATCTCATGGTCCCCACTCCATCTCATGAGACAAAGGGAAAAAAATCCAAGTCAGAATGATGGTAAGGAGAGAGAGTGAAAAAAAAAAAAAAAGAAAAGAGAAGAAAATCAGGGGCGCCTGGGTGGCTCAGTGGGTTAAAGCCTCTGCCTTCGGCTCAGGTCATGATCTCAGGGTCCTGGGATCGAGCCCCGCATCGGGCTCTCTGCTCAGTGGGGAGCCTGCTTCCCCCTCTCTCTCTGCCTGCCTCTCTGCCTACTTGTGATCTCTCTCCTCTCTGTCAAATAAATAAGTAAAATCTTAAAAAAAACCAGGTCCACACAAATATATAATTTTAATTTTGAAGGACTGCAAGGACATTAGAGATCATTTAGTCCAGGGGTTTTCAGACTTTTTTTTTTAAAGCAGTGAGCAACCAAATCTAACGTAGAAACTAACATATGTGGGACACATCATGAGTGATCCAGTTAAAGTATAAATGGGGTCTCTGAGCCCCCTGGACTGTCCTCCCCGAGATCTGCCCCCCGACTTTCTGCCTCCATGACCTCCTTATGATATCTGAATTTAGAAAGCCCAGGTCCCAAGAAATCCCTCAAACACTGGCAAACTGGGGCAGTGAGTTGCCCATGTTTGGGCAGTGAAGCATAGTAAAAAAACCACTGATACAATCCTTTTGATCTATTGAAGACACAGGCCAGGAGAGGTGATGTGGTTTAAAGTCTGGGTCATGGGTAGATTCCCCAGGCCCAGGAGAAGTCCATAACCATGGGAGGAGGGGATAAATCCTGCCTCTCTACCCTGTGCCCCTGTGAGAGTGCAGATTGCCCACTTTCAAATTTTTCTTCTCTTTCAAGACCGTTTCTTATGAAACCTTCCCTGATTCCCCTGGAAAGAGTTATGTCCAAAAAAAAAAAAAAAAAAAAAAGAGTTATGTCCACTCTTCTAAGTCTTCTTATAAAGCACTCACAGGGTAGTCATTTTTAGTTTGAGTCTTCTCATTTAGACTTGAAGATTTTTTTTTAAGGTTTTATTTATTCATTTGACAGAGAGAGAGTGAAAGAGCACAAGAACACAAACAGGAGGAGCGGCAGGCAGAGGGAGAAGGAGGCTCCCGGCTGAGCAAGGAGCCCGATGTGGGGATTGATCCCAGGACTCCGGGATCATGACCTGAGCCGAAGGCAGATGCTTAATGACTGCGCCACCCAGGCACCCCTAGACTTGAAGATTCTTTATTCCATGTCTTTTTTATTTCATATCCTTCAGTGACTAGTACAGTAGCAGTCATTCAAAAGATGTTTTTAGATGGATGGATGGATGGATAGATAGATATATAGACAGATGTGTTGAGGGATAGATGGATGAATGGGTGGATGAATGGATTAATTGGAAGATGGATAGATGGAACAAATGAGTGGATAGAAAGATGGATGGATAGAAGGCTGTGCGCTGTGTTGAAGTCCTAAGGCTGGAACAATTAGGCAGTTTCTAGGCAAGTTCCTCTTATATCAATACCCCTGAGACAGCCATTTTGCTTGAATTCGATTTTTGGAATATCTAACACACCTATGTTGAGACGCAAGGACCAAAGTAGTTTCCCAATTAGAAGTCATTTAAATTGATCATTTTTGGATTTTTTGGTGCCATTGCTTTCCTCTACAGAAAGTTATGGTTTAACTACACAAATACAATATTTGATGAAAATACCTCAAATACGCAGCTGATGGCAGTGACGAATACTGTCTGAAAATAAAACAGTTTAAAAATATCAGACAAGGGAGAGTGTAGGAGGCAGGGAGAGAGGATGAGCAGTTGGTGACTACAGTGAGCAAGACAATCAGGGCTCAGGATTGCAAAGGCTGGAAGGCTGATAGGAGGAATTCGAGGTAGGTGTTCGAAGGACTTCCCAATTATCAGGAACAAGAGACAATAGGATAGAAAGTTTTGAAATAAAGAGGGGAATGCTGCTGATCATGTTTGAGAGCAAAACATGAGGCTAAACAATTATCCATGACTTTTCCTGGATCTACTATTCATTCAACTACAATTTATTGAGCATCCATTCTGACCCATGTGTCAGGCTTGGGTTATCTCAGCCCACTGTGCCTGCAGGCAGGAAGATGGCATCTACACGTTCTCAGACGTGCATATTCTCCTCGAGCCATCTCCTCCACACCCAGGGTTTGAACCACAGCACCTTTGCTGACTCCCAAGTGTTTATCTCTAGTCCAGACCCCTTCTTGAGTCCCGTACCTTACTTCCATATGCACTGCTGAATCTCTCTCCCTGGATGCCTGCAGGTGCCTTTAACTTGAGAGACCCCAGGCTGACAACTCATCTGCTTCCTCTCTAAACTTGCTCTTCAGCCCAGATTCCCCATCCCCACTCATCGGACTCACTCAACACCCAAGTCAGAACCTGGGTATCATCCTCTTCTCCCTGTCCCCCACTTTGCCCCCCCCCCACGCAGGTCACGATGTCCAATATCTCTCCTTCCACATACTTCCCAGATCCGAGTCTTCCTCTTCTTCCCATGGGAATGGCCCTAAGTTCAAGTCACCATTTGCCCCTGGGTTACCACCCTACTCTCCTCAACGGTCTCTCACTCTCCCATCTTGTACCCTCGGGATCCATTCCCCACTTGGTTGCCGGACTCATTTTTCCAAAATTCAAATCCGATCAGTCACCACTTCTTAAAGCCTCATGATGAAAGCCCAACTGCCTCTAATTTTTAAAAAATTTTAATTATTTAAGTAACCTCTGCCCCCAACATGGGGCTGGAACTCACGACCCTGAGATAAAGAGTCACATGCTTTTCTGACTGAGCCACCCAGGTGCCTCTAAAAGCCCAGCTGTCTTTAAAATAACATCCCAACTCCTTCGCATGTGTGACCAGAGCTCTCATCCTCCGACCACTCCTCTTCTTTGCCTTTCACCAAATCATGGCTCCTTTCTTGCTGCTCAGAATGCCTCTCCTCCCGTTTTCACTGATCTCATTCCTCCTCCTCTTCACGACTCAGCGTGTTGAATGTCACCTTCTCCAGGCAGACTCTCTGCCTACCCTTCGCTCTGGAATCTGGGTGAAGTGCCCCTCCTCCGACCTCTTCCTGTGTCCAGGGCTCCTCTCTCCCTGACCACTGCTCGCACTACATGTGCTGACTCGCTTGTGGCTCCCACTCCAAGGTGAGGTCTCCCAGGAGTAGGTATGCCTGCCATCTGTCACATCTGCCTTGCTTGTGCTGCGTGTGTGGCTCGGCACGTAGTGTGCCCGGGAAGTGTTTGTGGCATGAACGTGGGGCCTCCTGCAGTTCTCGGTCATCTCTAGGCTTTTGATCTCGTCCTTCCTCTTGGGGAGGCCAATTCAGTCCAGTTGGAGATAAGACTTTAAGACAGGACTCAGAAAAAAAAAAAAAAAAAAGAAAAAAAAAAAAAAGAAAAAGAAAAAAAAAGAAAAAAAAAAAAAGACAGGACTCAGGATGTACCGTAGTGATCGGTACATTTTCTTTCTCTCCCTCCCGTCTCTCTCTGACTTTGCTGGTGACCACGCCCTTGGCACAGACACAGGCAGCAAGTCTGCAGAATGTCAGCTGGCAGCAGACAGCCTTTCCCTTCCTCCCCGGCTCTGTCTGTGCTCAGCACAATCGTTTTTTCCTTTTTGGGTGTTCAGAGCTCTGATAGCAGAGGGCTGGGTGGGAGGGTGGTAGCATCGGCTGTCGGCAGGGAGGCAGAAAGGGGGGTGTGGGAGAGCCAAGACGTGGGTGGAAGCCTGCTATTGGGCCCTTTCGAGGGAGAAAGAAAATTTAGCTCTTTGTGGACTGTCCTGGTTGGAGCAGCTGGGATGCGCCTGTCCCCTTTTGCTCCCTGGGAGCTGAAATTGCCCTGTTGATATTTAGCTTTCTAAATATTGGAGGGCTTTCTAAGGGAGAGAGGGATAGAGAGAGAGAGAGAGAGAGAGAGAGAGATAGACAGAGAGAAATAAATTATGAATTTTCAGAACTGGCCCTGCGCATTCCCTTGCCACCAAACCACTGGACAGAATCCTGGGGGTCAGGCTACGGCTGTTTCCTTGTTTTGAAGAACATAGGGAAAGAAGATCTGCGCATATCTCATCCATTTTTTCACTCATCTCCTGGTTGATGCCAGATGCTGGGGGACAGGGCTGAATAAAGCTCCGTGCTCCTGGAGCTCACAGGTGAAGGGGAATGGGCCAGTAAGTAGGTGTGTTACAACCCAGCAGCCTGGTGCAGCCTGGGAGGGCTGGGAGAGCACACGCTTGGTGGGATTAGAGGACAGGTCACTATCCACAGAAAGGCATCAGCCGAGAAGATGACATCAGCCATCCAGGAGACACTTTTGCACAGTCTTGTTCTCACGACGCTTTCAACTTCAACTCCTCAGAGGACACCGTTGAACTCTGGCTGAGGACAATAGTATGACATATGGTAGAAACAGCGCCGGATTCAGGGAAGACAATAATATCCTTCAGGTCCTGGCTCACCGACCCATTCATTCATTCTTCATTCCCTCCCTCCCTCATTCGTTCCAGTGAATGCCCTTGATCAGCTGTGAGACCTTGAAAATTGACAGTAATTCTCTGAGCTTCAATTTTCTCATTGATATAATTAGGATACTCTGACACCCGCCTTGTCATTCTTTCTGGAGGATTACATGCCCGGATGTAAGTGACAATGCTTTGTCAGCTGTAATGTGCTTTGCAAATGTGATTTGTTATTTATCCTTCCACTCATGCACTCACTCAGTCAGCCAGGAACTATGGAGTGCCCTCTTGTAAGGTCTGATAAGCCCCTCTTTGAGGCAGGAGCCCGTTCTGCGCACGTGGGTGTGTGTGTGAGGGTCGGTGGGACGCAACGCCCTTCTGTGCTGTCTCCAAGGAAGTCCTAGCTTCCCCAGCCCCCAACCCTCACCCCCAGGTGCAGGCGGGCAGGGACACGTTCTCCCGCCTCTCCCTGGGCCAAGGATGCTGGTGCCTGGAGGAGGCTGGCCCGGGTGTGTGACTCACCAGCTTTAGTCACGTTGCCAATGGGACTTCCCTTCCTACAAGATGAGGACCCCAAATACAAGCGTGGCTGAAGACTGAGGTAGTGCTCCAGGCTGTGTCTCTGCGGGGCATCCGAGCCACCAGGAAGGGAGCTGAATTCATCATTTTGCTTGTCCCCCAGCTTCCCCACCATTCATGTCAGAGGCATGCAGGGGAACCGCAGTGGCAGAGGAAGAGGCGCTGGCCCCGTGGCACCTGGTGGGAGACTGGAGGGCACTTTCCCACCGCCTGTCGTGGTCTCCACAGACCTTGGTTAGCCACATCATCAGCTCCAATGTTTATTTATTTATTTTTAAAGATTTTATTTTATTTTTTTAAAGATCTTATTTATTTATTTGACAGAGAGAGATCACAAGTAGGCAGAGAGGCAGGCAGAGAGAGAGAGGGAAGCAGGCTCCTCGCTGAGCAGAGAGCCCGATGCAGGGCTCGATCCCAGGACCCTGAGACCGTGACCTGAGCTGAAGGCAGATGCTCAACCATCTGAGCCACCCGGGCGCCCAGCTCCAATGTTTATAAAGCAATTCCACACACTTTCCCTCATTGGATTTCTCCAAGAGGCTGTTGCATAGCAGAGACGTGCAGTGTCTGGCCTCTGAAGCCCAAAAGCCTCATCTGAATCAGGCTCTGCTGCGCTCAGGTGTTGAGCATCTGCCTTCAGCTCAGGTCATGATCCCGGGGTCCTGGGATGGAGTCTTGCATCAGGCTCCCTGCTTGGCAGGAAGCTTGCTTCTCCCTCTCCTACTCTCCCTGCTTGTGTTTCCCTTTCTCGCTGTCTCTCTGTCAAATAAATAAATAAAATCAGAGAGCATGCATGAGTGAACAGCTGGAGTTCAGAGGGAGAAGGAGAATCCTCAAGCAAACTCTCCACTAAGAGCAGAGCCCCTCCCGGGGCTTGATCCGAGGACTCCGAGACCATGACCTGAGCTGAAACCAAGAGTCAGATTCTCAACTGACTGAGCCACTCAGGCACCCTTTAGATTCCTCATTTTATTTTATTTTTATTTATTTTTAACTAGGCTCTATACCCTGCATGGAGCCCAATGTGGGGCTTGAACTCACAACCCTGAGATCAAGACCTGAACGGAGATTGACTGGGGCACTCACTGACTGAGCCACCCAGGCGCCCCCAGATCCCACATTTTAAAAATGGGGATCACTGGGGCACGCGGCTGGCTCAGTCAGTAGAGCATTGGACTCTTGATCTCGGGGTTGGAAGTTCGAGCCCCATATTTTGTCTAGAGATTACTTAAAAATAAAATGTTTAAAAAATTTTAAAAAATTAAAATGAGGAACATAAGGGGGATCTGGCTGGCTCAATCAGTGGAGTATGAGACTCTTACTCTCAGGGTTGTGAGTTCGAACTGTGAGTTGGGTGTAGAGATTACTTTTAAAAAATAAAAAATGGGGATCATGCCAGCACTTACGGTATATGGTTTTTCTAAAGACTAACAGTTTGTTTATTGTCTCTGTCTCTCCAAATTAGACCACAAATTTTAAAGATTTTATTTATTAGAGAGAGAGAGTGAGAGAGAGCACAAGCGGGGAGGAAAGGGAGGAGAGGGAGAAGCAGGCTCCTCGGGAGCAGGGAGCTGGATGTGGGGCTCGATCCCAGGACCCTAGGATCATGACCTGAGCCAAAGGCAGGTGTTTAACTGATTGAGCCATCCAGATGCTCCAGACTACAAATTTTAGAAAGACAAGATCTTTGTTTTGTTTGCTGAGTGAGTGTCTGGAGTGTTTAGGACAGTGCTAGACACAGAGGTTTTTTTGGTTTTTGTTTGTTTTTGTTTTTTTAAAGGTTTTATTTATTTATTTGAGAGAGAAAGAGGGAGAGAGAGAGAGAGAGAGAAGAGAGAGAGAGAACACAGAGGGAGAGGGAGAAGCAGGCTCCCTGCTGAGTGGAGAGCCCAACATGGGGCTCTATCCTAGGACCCTGAGATCATGACCTGAGCCCAAGGCAGACGCTTAACGAACTGTGCCACCCAGGCGCCCCTGGACACAGAGAGGTCTGCAAAAGATATTTATGGAATGAAGAACAAACCAGGTGCATAGTATGTCCTATATTTTAGCTATTGCAGTTAATTTGGAATGCATAACAAAAATATCATACACTGGGTGGCTTAAATACAGAAATTGATCCTTCACAGTTCTGAAGGTTGGCAAGTCCAAGATCAAGGTGCCGAATGATTCAGTTCCTGGTAAGATCCTTCTTTCTAGTTTGCAGAGGGGGGTGCCTTCTTGCTGTATGCTCAGGTGGCAAAGAAAGAACTCTTCTGTTTTCCTTTTCATAGGGTCCTTAATCCCATCATGGGGGGCTCTACCTCATGACCTCATCCAACCCTAATTACCTCGAAATACCCTCCCACTGGGGATTAGGTTTGGACTTGAGAATTTGGCCTAGGGGACATGAACATTCAGTCCATAGCAGTTATTATTATAGGATTTTTTTCCTATTTGGAGGCTGTGGAAACTGACATTTAGAGTATTTAAGTGAATTGCCTGAAATCACAAAGCTAAAAACACAGCAGAGCTGGCACTCCAGTTGGGAATGCCTCCTCCAAATCGAGGGCCCTTTCTCCTCCACCATGACTGCTCCAATTCCTCCTCCTGTTTCCTCTCTCTTCTCTCTCCACTCCCCCCTCCCCAGGCAAATGCTCATTAACCTTGGGTTGATCGAGTTAGTCCAGTTTCTTTTTCTTTTTTTTTTTTTAATATTTTATTTATAATCCAGTTTCTTTTTCTTTCTTTTCTTTTCTTTTTTAAAGATTTTATTTATTTGACGGAGAGACACACTGCGAGAGAGGGAACACAAGCAGAGGGAATGCTAGCAGGAGAAGCAGGCTCCCCGCTGAGCAGAGAGCCCGAGGTGGGACTGGATCCCAGGACCCTGAGATCATGACCTGAGCCGAAGGCAGAGGCTTTAACCCACTGAGCCGCCCAGGTGCCCCCAGCCAAAATTGTTTTTTAAAATTTTAAACATTTTCTTATTTTTAAAAATTAACATATAATGTATTATTTGCCCCAGGGTACATGCCTGTGAATCATCAGGCTTACACATTTCACAGCACTCACCATAGCACATACCCTCCACAATGTCCATAATCCAGCCAGCCTACCCCTACCCACCCCACCCCCCAGCTACTCTCAGTTTGTTTCGTGAGTTTAGGAGTCTATTATGGTTTGTCTCCTTCCTGATCCCATCTTGTTTCATCCCCCCCCCAAAGTCTCCCACTCTGCCTCTCAAATTCTTCATATCAGTGAGATCATATGATAATTGTCTTTCTCCGATTGACTTATTTCGCTTAGCATAATACCCTCTATT
>CM053619.1:31831886-31860415 GCA_028646535.1 Procyon lotor
AATAATAATAATAATACATTAAGGCCAAAATCAAAAGAATCAAGTTAATAAAGAAAACATGAGAGTAGCAAATATACACCTTTTAGTTATTAAACCCACTCTGGCAATTTAGTTTCAACTGAACAATACTATCTATCACATTTTTCCAACTTTAGTAACTTTAATGTTACTGGTTTTATAATTCTGTGTTCAACACTGTGATATTGCGATTTCTAAGAAGAAATTTATGTTGGGTCTTCATCCCCTTTCCAGGCATGGCACTCCTAAAAACGCTTGGAATTTCAGAAGTGTGGAGAGTGGAAAAAAAAGGTCTTTTGTTACATTAAAGAGATGACTTTAGGAAAGCTCCTCAATGAGGGTGAGGCTGGGGGTTGGCTGCCAGGGGAACCAACCACGTGTTCACAGGCTGGAACTCGCAGCCCCTCCCCTGACCTCGGGAGAGGGGAAAGAGGCTGGAGATTGAGTTCGTTTACCAATGGCCAACAATTTAATCAATTATGCCTTTTTTTTTTTTTTCCAATTATGCCTATTATAATGAAGCCTCCACAAGCACCCAAAAGGAATGTTTTGGAGAGCTTGTGGGGAGGTGAACACAGGGAGATCTGAGGACAGTGGGGCACTTAGAGAAGCTCCCCAATCTTTCCCGCATACCTTGCCTTAGGCATCTCTTCCATCTGGCTGTCCCTGCGTCATATCCTTTTATAATGAACCGGTAATCTAGTAAGTAAAATATCTAGTAATCTAAAAATCTAGTAATTAAAATATTTCTCTGAGTTCTGGGAGCCAGGGTCATTGGAAGCTCTGCTCTATAGTGACTGGGTCAGCACAAGTTGACAACCTAACCTTGCAAATGGTATCTGAAGTTTGGGGTGGGGCAGTCTTACAGGTCTGAGTCCTTAACCTGTGGGATCTGATGCTATCTCCAGGTAGACAGTGTCAAAACTCAGTTCAATGTACGATACCACCTGGTGTCATAGCACTGCTTAGCGGTATTGGAAAAAAACACACATTACAAATGGCGTCAGGGGCCCAGGCTAGCTCAGTTGGAAGAGCGTGCGATTCTTGATCTCAGGATCGTGAGTTCAAGCCCCATGCTGGCCACAGAGATTACTTAAATTTTTTTTTTAAGATTTTATTTATTTACTTAAGAGAGAGAGAGAACACGAGAGGGGAGAAAGTCAGAGGGAGAGGCAGACTCCCCATGGGGTTGGGAGCCCGATGCAGGGCTCAATCCCAGGACCCTGAGATCATGACCTGAGCTGAAAACAGAGGTTTTAACCCACTGAGCCACCCAGGCGCCCCTTAAATAAATATGTTTAATAAATAAATAAATAAATAGTGTCAGAATTACAAACAGAAAAAAACATATTTGTGGCCTACTTGCAAATTAAATGGGGTCTTTAGTCATATATAGTTTATACCTCATTTTATTTTTGTACATAATGAGGTTAACATCAAAACGATTTCACACTGGCTCAGTAAATGTTTGCTGAATGAAGGAACATACAACCCAGATAACAAACTACAAGAGTGTCACTCATTACCATCTAAAAGAGAAGGAGAGGGGCGCCTGGGTGGCTTAGTGGGTTAAAACCTCTGCCTTCTCGGGTCATGATCTCAGGGACTTGGGATCGAGCCTCCCATCAGGCTCTGCTCAGCAGGGAGCCTGCTTCCCCCTCTCTCTGCCTGCCTCTCTGCCTACTTGTGATCTCTCTCTCTGTCAAATAAGTAAATAAAATCTTAAAAATAAAAAATAAAAGAGAAGGAGAATGAAGACAAATGATACCTGACAAGCACATCTGGACTGGGAAGCAAGAAAAAAGTGAACTAAAACATACCGGCAGCAAAGCATCTTCATGAGTGTCTCAAGGTAACCCCGGGAAAAACATCTTATCGTCCCCATTTCACATATGAGGAAAACAGCTTCAGAGACATTAGGTATCTTAGTCAAGGTCACACATCTAACCTCCCTGACTGCTTTTGTCACATGTCCTTTCCCTTCCATCTCTCCAGTTGATGACTTCATCTTCACTTAGAAAATAAAATTAAGGGGCGCCTGGGTGGCTCAGTAGTTAAGCGTCTGCCTTCGGCCCAGGTCAGATCCCAGAGTGTTGGGATCGAGCCCCGCATCGGGCTCCCTGCTCCGCGGGAAGCCTGCTTCTCCCGCTACCATTCCCTCTGCTTGTGTCCCCTCTCTCACTGTGTTTCTCGCTGTCAAATAAATAAAATCTTTAAAAAAAAAAAAAAAAAAGAAAGAAAAGAAAATTAAATGGAAGTCTCTCCCTCATCTTCCTACCACCAATCCCTAAACCCATCTGCATCTGCATCATTCTCTGTCCTCTTTCCTATTAAAACGGATCAAGCATCCCTGTACCTATCAAAGGTGAACCCCTCCACTGACCCCTTTTTAACCCAATCCTCCTTTTGCTTTCATAAGGACTCCACCTGCCTGTGGCCTTAGCTCTAGGCTAGGCCCCTACCCTTTCTCAATTCCATGTTTTGGCACATTCTGTCTGTAAACACCTAATAAGTGGTTGAGAACAGTTAAAGGTAGACATCAAAAGACTTGGAATTCCAGATTAGGCTCACATTTGACATGTAATTTTGAGGGGGGTTACTTAATTACTTAACCCTTACGTTTTTGGTTTTTTCCCTTTTTATGTTTGTATTTATTTATTTGACTCAGAAAGCAAGTGAGCTCACAAGCAGGGAGAGCGGCAGGCAGTGGGAGGGGAGAAGCAGATGAGCAGGGAACCCCACACAGGGCTTGATCCCCGGACCCTGGGAGTATGACCTGAGCCAAAGGCAGACGTTTAACCAACTGACCCATCCAGGGGACCCAAGACCCTTGTTTTCTTCTTTTCTTTTTTTTTTAAGATTATTTATTTATACATACATACATACATACAGAGAGAGAGAGAACACAAGTAGGCAGAGTGACAGGGAGAGGGAGAAGCAGGCTCCCCAAGGAGCAGGGAGCCTGATATGAGCCTCCATCCCAGGACCCTGGGATCACCTGAGCCTAAGGCAGCCGCTTAACCGACTGAGCCACCCAGGCGCCCCTAGACCCTTGTCTTTTTTTTTTTTTTTTTTTTAAGATTTTATTCATTAGACAGAAACACAGTGAGAGAGGGAACACAAGCAGAGGGAATGGTAGCAGGAGAAGCAGGCTCCCTGCTGAGCAGAGAGCCCGATGTGGGGCTCGATCCCAGGACCCTGGGATCATGACCTGGGCTGAAGGCAGACGCTTAACGACTGAGCCACCCAGGCGTCCCGACTCTTGTCTTCTTAATCGAAAAACAGGTAATACTACTATCTCACAGGGTCGTGTGAAGACCAAGTAAGATAATGTAAGTAAAGCCCTGTGCATAGTATCTGCCCTGTCAATAAAGGTCGGCCATCATTATCATCATTACGATGCGGCTGCTGCTGCTGTTGTTAACGCTGTTTAATTAACTCAAGCTGGAAGCTGGGGGAGAGGGAAGGAGCAGGAGCGATAGCTACTGGGGGTTTCACTGACAGCTCTGGTCAGTGCTCTCTAACACCTCAGCCTGGAGGGTCCTCAACCGAGGGCCACGGCCGCAGGCTCCCTAGGCCCAAGTATCTGCGACAGAGAGGAAAAGAGACTCACAGGGACACAAGTAATTAGCCCATCAACCCCATTTCTCCTTCCGCTTCCCTCGACCCCAAGCCCAGAGACCGCGGGGCCTCCCGGTCTTACCCAGATCCTTGTCGTTGATCCCCAGGTGATTGTCCAGCTCGGTGCAAACTTTCGACACTAAAGACAGATACTCGAGTTTGGCGAGTTCTTCCGCGGGGCCTAATTCTGTGCTGGTTACAGCTCCCGCCAGGGCCACAGCCACCGACATGGTTACGGCCGCCGCCACCGAGCTTTACTGCCGGCTCTCAGAGCCACTCCGGGCCTGCTCCAGTTTCCACTTCCGGGTCGGCGCACATCCCCCTTTGTTTACAGTTAATTGAAAACTAAAGGAACTTCCCAGGAAGCAGCCTGAGAACCATAGAGATCAGACAGGAAGTGCTTAAGGAAGGGATGGCCAAGTGGGTTACTCTGCACGCCGGCAGCGCCCTCTACAGGTCAGCGAGGTTCTCGGGCGGCTCTCAGTCCCGGAAACGCTCACTCTCAGCGCTCTCCCACCTGACGTCGGCAGAGGGCGACCGTGGCCTGCGCAAAGGGCACCGGGGAGGTCACGACCTTCACGCCTCCTGCGCGCCTGCGCCTGCGCTTTGAAAAAACGAACCCAAATTCAAGCTTGGAAAAGGCAAAACTTGCTTTACAGGGGTTCCTTCTGTTCCCGGAGCTTTACCTCCTCTTCGCTCATGACTACTATCTTGAGCAATTCTATAACAAACCAGTAGGCGATAGTCTAGTTCTCTTATTGATTCATTTTACAGATAAGGAAATTGACACTTCCACTGACCTAAGTGACGTTGGGCAAATTAATATCTGCGGACTTCCGTTTTCTTATTTATGAACTGGGATAATGTTGCTCTAAATGGGCTTAGGGGATAACTAAGACAATTGTGCAAGGAGCCTGACCCATACTAAACACACTACAAATGCCAGTTACTATAATCCTAAGGGCGAGATAATGGTCAGTGTAAAATTCATCTGTCAGGTACGGGTCCGTCCCCTCAGTCTGAGACCCCAGAGAGCCACCCGGCTGTCTTGTGAAAACCACTTCTCAACTCTGGATCTTCCCATGCCAATACCCTCAGAACTTGTGCCCCCAAATAGCAGCTGTGCTATGAACCTAAGGACATAATCGGGGGTCCCCCAATTTCTATTTTTGGTCTCCATTTTCCTTTGCAACAACCCTAAGGTGAGATAAGGATTTTCCCACACCACACTGCTCTGTGTGATGAATAAGGAAATGAAGGCACCCTGGCGTGGGTGACCCTCCAATCAAGCAAAAGGAAGGATATCAGACCCTTTTGCTTTTAGCTTCAGGCTACATTACAGTGCTGCGCCTTTGGACTCTGTCCCTCCAACATCTCACCACGGACTAAAAAAATGACAGAGAAACCCCTGGAGCAGTAGCTCTCACTAGCTCCAAGAGCTCCATGTTTCCAGGTTCCTAAGGAATCAGTCCTGCACTGATTCTTTTTCCTGGTGAATGGAAAGGAAAATCCTGCTCTTTAGTCAATGTGCTCAACTTGCCAGCTTGGAGTTAGGATATTAGGGACTTACTCCATTTGACTTCCTTTCTTGGTGCTTCTTTGCCTTTAATGCCTTTAAAATTTTTAAATTTATATTCTGTCTTTCTCTGATATTTAACTGGAAGGAGGGGGGAACATGGAGTTTGTTTTGTTTTCAAAGTGTTGTGGGGGAAAAGGCTATAGAACTACAATGGGTAGTAGTTAGTAGTAATGGTACTAGCAGTAAATACTGTAAGAACTCTTAGGATTGGGGAGCCTGGGTGGGTCAGTGAGTTAAGTGCCTGCCTTCAGCTTGGGTCTTGATCCCCAGGTCCTGGGATCAAGCCTCTAGTGGGGCTTCCTGCTCTGTGGGAAGTCTACTCCTCCCCCTCCCTGATTCATTCTCTCTCCCTCTCTCTCTCAAATAAATAAATAAAATATTTTTAAAAAAAGATTATCTTTCTCCCTCTACCCCCCCCCCACATTCTCTCTCTCTCTCTCTAAAGAAAAAATTTAAAAAATAAAGTTTAACTTTTAGCACTCTTAGGATTATTTGGGAATTATTGAACATACGTCTCAACAGTAAATAATAACAGCAATACTTATTAAATTTTGTTTACATATATACGTTTTCAAGAGTGCAAGTTTGTTACACAATACACACATTTCCTGTAACACCAAGGAATTTTTTGAAGCCAAAAGAAAAGAAAGAAAAGCAAAGATAATGGATAACTTGACAGCCCAAACACAGATGCCCATGGAATCCTCTTCTCCCCTAAGAGACACTGAATCAAATGCAGTCCAAAAGTGAATGCATTCTAATTGTCCTTTGGTTATTATATATAAGTAATATTTATATAATATTATATTAAGTAATATTATTATAACATTATATTATATTAAATATTATATCAGATATGTTTAATTGCCTGTTATTATTATATTGCTTTCCTTAGACAGCCTCCATGTAGACCTTGTAACACAGCCATTGACCATTCCCAGTAAATAATTTACCTTCACCAAAAAATATATTAAAACAAATAGCCTATGCCTCATCACCACCCACACCACCACCCATTATGGATAAGAAATGATTTTCCACCATCCTTTTTGTAGTAACGAGGACTTCGCTTTGATGCCTATTCCTAGACTGATACATGTGTTCGGCCCTAACCACAATCCCCACAGTATTCCTGCTCTGTCCCAGAGACTAGTCACAGCTGCTGGCATTTGGGTAAAAAGCTGCGGGAGGTAGGAAGCAAAGAAGAAAGCACTGAACCTCTTTGCAACCCTAGATTGGATGGAGGATGGCAGAAATCACCTAAGTGTGTGTAGCCGAAAGGCAGCATCCTCAGGGTAGTTGGTAAGAAAAAAAATCACAGGGGGATGCCTGAGTGGCTCCATGGGTTAAAACCTCTACTTTCAGCTCAGGTCATGATCTCAGGGTCCTGGGATGGAGCCCCACTTCGGGCTCTCTGCTCAGCAGGAAGCCTGCTTCCTCCTCTCCCTCTGCCTGCCTCTCTGCCTACTTGTGATCTCTCTCTCTCTCTGTCAAATAAATAAATAAATAAAATCTTTAAAAAAGAAAAAAATCACAGGACTTCCGGTCACCAAAACAAAGTGGTATTGCTGCAACCAAGAGAGCCCTAGCTTTTTATGCTGGGGTAAAACTCAGATCTTGGGGGAAACACCTCTGCTCTGGAAGGCAAAAATCAGAATGATTTGCGTCTAAGCATAGAACTGCCACTCAACTATTATTGTTATGAATGCAGGGGAACTTCAGAAAAAATGGCACTTCTTGGGGCGCCTGAGTGGCTCAGTCGTCAAGCGTCTGCCTTCGGCTCAGGTCATGATCCCAGGGTCCTGGAATCGAGCCCCGCATCGGGCTCCCTCCTCGGCAGGAAGCCTGCTTCTCCCGCTACCATTCCCTCTGCTTGTGTTCCCTCTCTCGCTGTGTTTCTCTCTGTCAAATAAATAAAATCTTTAAAAAAAAAAAGAAAAAGAAAAAAATGGCACTTCCTTCACTGCTCTACCGAGCCCCTGATCCAACCTGAAGACATTGCCGAAAATGGCCTAAACCCTTGCATCTGAGGTCCTCCCCAATAGGGACAGGACCCCAGAGAAAATGAAGGAGTGAAATACCTCTTTGACTTTTCCCCCAAATCCTTCTCAAATTTTAAATCAAGTCATCAAACTCGTATGGAACATCTACTTTGGACCCGGGCATTTTGGTAGGTTCTGGAAAGGACCCTTGGGGATCTGGGAGGTGGTAGAAAGCGATCAAGGAAGAACTAGAATACTCTAAATCCTGCACCAGTGGCTGGTGGCAGAGCTGTGTTTATAATTCGGGTCCCTCTGCTGCCTAAACATGAGGGCAGGTGATCGGAAGACAAAAAACAAAGGAGGGCTGCTCCCTGTCATCTGGGGGTAGCTGAAGGAGGAGAGGGGACACACCAGGGCCAGGGCCATCTCAGAGGACAGTTTCTCCGGCTGCAATCCATTATTTGTCAGCCTTATCTTTTTAAGCCCAGGCACTGCCTCTATTTTGCCCTAAATGTCCCTGACCTAAAATTCCCTCTCTTGTTAGGCCATCAACCTACTGTCAGTAATAATGGATGTTTGGGCTCCAAATTCTCCAAAGCTTTATAGTATTAGGCAAAAAAATATTCCTCCTCAACAGGTCTTTCTTTCTTTCTTTTTTTTTTTTGTCACAATCAAGTTTCCTCCTTCCTCACTTTCAGGGCTATCTTAAAAATATCAGGAGAAAAGAAAAGAAGAAAAAAAAAATCAGACACCCAGACACCCTTACGAGGTAAACTTGGCTAAAAAAAAAAAATTATTCTCCCATCTCCTCTTTCCACTTCCTCATCTTCTGTGAGAATGGTAAGGAATTTTCACATATTTATTTACGAGTTAATCATCCTTTAAATGACCCTGCTTCTTAAGCTGAATTTAGGTTGGTTTTCTTTATCTCTTTAAAGCTTACTTATTTATTTATTTTGCAATCTCTACACCCAACGTGGGGTTTGAACTCATGACCCCGAGATTAAGAGTCACATGCTCTTCTGACTAAGCCAGCCCGGCACCCCTAGGTTGGTTTTCTTTAAAAAACAAATCTTTTTAGAAGTTAATATTGCAAGCGTGGGCAACAAAGTGTCAAGATACATTAGGCTTCTTTTTTCTCTAGTGATTTTTGTAGCCTCTGGTTTCTGTTTTAGGTAATTCTTCAGGAACTTTTCAGGCTTTCCTCAGGAGAGATGCAAAAAACAAGCCTAACCAAGAAGCGTATTGATGGGAAGAGACCAGAAATAAAAGAGGGGCCGACGTTCCATTTGCAAACCAAGCATGTAAACAGCTGTGCAGTCAGTCAAAGATCTGGGTGAATCTGCATGTTCCTGCCGCTAACTCAAAAGGAACTGCTTCTCTGGAAACTCCACTTCTCCCCCCAAGTGAAGGAAGATGAGTTTCCAACATGGCCTCCATCCAAAATCTGGAGGGCCCTACAGAGCGAGCCACACAAGACCTCTTCTCCCGCTTTCCAGGCCCTGAGCCCCAGAGAGCAGAGCTTTGGTGGTAGCAGGAGCTGCTGCCCCCAGCCCTCTGCCCCACCCCTCCCCGCCACCCCCTCCACCCCCCTCACCCCCCCCCCTCCCGTGCCCTGAAGAGCTGCCCCTCCATTTTGGGTTTACAGCAATTATGGTGATTTATGGCTCCAGAGTGAAAATTAGCAATCTGGTGAGGTAACTAAAAATGAATGCATCTCTTCCTGGAGTTCACTCCACCCAGCTGAGCTACCCAATAAAACCAGCGTATGGGGCAATTAGAGAGCCCAGTTCCTGCTTTCAGAGCTCAAGAGAGGAGACAGAGTTCAGGGGTCCCCCGTTCCTCCTGCCTGGTTCAATAATGATCACAGGTCCTAACAAGCATCCCCTCCGTGCCTTTCTAGTGCCCCAGTCTTCTTGTAAACGCAAGCCGGGAGTCCACCTTTCCAAGTCATTTGTTCCAGGATGGCTATTTTACCCTCTTTTGTTGCAAACTGGGCTGAGAGAGGGGCAAGGGGAAGTAAAGATAAACCTCTATCACATGGGTATGTGTAGGGCAAAGATGTTTTTTCTCCTTATTTGCCTTTACATGACCCAGGAAGACGGATCTTCCCTAACTTCCACAGCCCACACTCAAATATTGGTGTGAGTGGGGCACCTGGGTGGCTCAGTCGATTGGGCATCTGGCTTTTGATCACAGTTCAGGTCTTGGTCTCAGGGTCGTGAGTTCAAGCCCTGTGTTGGCCTCCATGCTGGGTGTGGAGACTACTTAAGAAAAAAATTTTTTTTCAAATTTTTGGTGTGGCTGAAAATTGTGTGGTCAAATATTGGTGTGGCTGAAAATCTTTGAAAAACATAGAGATCTGTTATTGATTCATCATCCTTCACTGAGCACATGCAGAAATCCCCTTCTGTTTTCCCCCCATAGACTTGGACTTAAGGGACCTTCCCAAGTAACAAAGATTGACTGGAGTCACCCTGTTGGCTGTTTGGAAATTTGGATTTAAATGCAGTATTCAGGGGCACCTGGGTGGCTCAGTCAGCTCAGCGTCTGCCTTCAGCTTGGTTCAGGGCTCAGTAGATTCCAATAGCATCCCCTACCCCCAGTGGTCACAAATGTCAAAAATGTCTCCAAAGGGGCGCTTGGGCAGCTCACCAGTTAAGCATCTGACTTTGGCTCAGGTTATGATCCTGAGTCCTGAGTTTGAACCCCACGTCAGGATCCCTGCTCAGTGGAGAGCCTGCTTCTCCCTCTCCCCTTGCTTGGGGGCGCTCTCTCTCTCTCTCTGTCAAATAAATAAATAAAATCTTTAAAAAAAAATGTCTCCAGAGATTGCCGAATATCCCATGGGGAGCAAAATCAGTCTGGTTAAGAGCCACTGCCTTAATGTCTTCAGTTCCCATCCTCCTAACCTGTGGATAGCATTGTAAAAACCCTCCTTAAGAAGACTGTCCTTAACATGGCCTTCTCAACACTGCCCTCTGACGCAGTATGCAAGGACATACTGATAATCAAAACATGTTTACAGAGTGGACAGAGAAGTTGCTCACAAGTCTTTTGCTCACCTCCCCTTAACCAACTGGATAATTATCTGCAAGGGAGACAAGGCGCCCCGAGTATACAACTCTTGATCTCAGGGTTGTGAGTTGGAGCCCCACGTTGGGCACAGAGATTACTTAAAAATAAAATCTTACAGGGGCACCTGGGTGGCTCAGTGGGTTAAAGCCTCTGCCTTCGGCTTGGGTCATGATCTCAGGGTCCTGGGATCGAGCCCCACATCGGGCTCTCTGCTCAGCAGGGAGTCTGTTTCTCCCTCTCCCTCAGCCTGCCTCTCTGCTACTTGTGATGTCTTTCTCTCTGTCAAATAAAGGAATAAAATCTTTAAATAAATAATAAATAAAATCTTACAAAAATACACACACAAAAAAATGAAATACATTTCTGTCTGGTTTAAGCTACCATTATTTGGGCGTCACTATTATATCAGCTGAACCTACAACCTAATCGATAAATATTCAGTCAAGTTCAACAATCACTTCCAGCAACTCTCAGCTCTGTCTCCAGCCACTGCCACTCTCCCAAGCTCTGAGCCCACATTTCGGCTACCTGTTGGGAGCGGCAGCTGGGTACCCAACTAGGATCTTTAACTTTGTATATCTAAACCCCCCACTAACGCGTCCTGCTATTTTCCCTAGAGCTGCTTAAAAGGCATCCCGTTCTCCAGCTTACTCAGGCTCCAACTCTCAAGGGCACATCTGAGTCATCCCACAGAAGTCCATCCCCACATGCACCACCTTGCATGTGGTAGGCACAAAAATGTTCCTCAAATTGAAGGGCTCAAGCAGCTTTGCCCAAAGCCACACGTCTAGTTAGAAATGTTTTGCTAGATGATGGAGACTGCACATTCAATTAATAGGCGATTTCCTGCTTTTTTTCTTTTCTTTTTTTTTTTTTTATGGGGCTGACAATGTCGTGAGGACATGGGCTTCTTAGGAAAGGGCAGTGATTTGAGAAATTCTAAACTACAATTTAAATAAGTGTTCTGCCATTTTGAGCCTTTGGCATACCATGCACTATAATTATATCCATGTGTCTATGTAATACAAGATACAATATAAGCATTTTATGTATTTTCATGGAGTAGATGTGACTCTTCCCCCAAACATGCTCAAGCCTGCCTAATTCATTGTGGGCCAGGAAGTATTTAGAATACTGAGATATTTTTGAAATTAAGAATCATCATGGGAGGGGCACCTGGGTGGCTCAGTGGGTTAAAGCTCTCTGCTCAGCAGGGAGCCCGATGCAGGGCTCGATCCCAGGACCCTGAGATCATGACCTGAGCCGAAGGCAGAGGCTTAAACCACTGAGCCACCCAGGCGCCACCCCCCCAAAAAAAAACTTAAAAAAAAAAAGGAATCATCATGGGATCCTCTGGGCTGCTTTTAAGCAAATCAGAAGATATCAGTGTCAATATTTGAGCCCTACGGCCTACTTTTACAATTGAATGTCTGTAGGCCATCTTGTTTATACGTCCATGATTTTTTTTTTAATTTTTGAGCTATAAAAAGAGAATCAGTATTCACTGAGTATCTGCTCAAGCATGTAGCTAAATGCTCCAGTGGTTATCATCACAGCCCGAGGAGGTAAGTAGGGACTGTAAGATATGGGAAACTGGGGAGACAGGCAACCGGGCCATTTGGCCAGGCCTCCAATGATGGGGCCTCCAATTTTCTCTGCTTTACAGAAGCAGATTTGAGCATGGCCGGTTTAAGCCTTGAGCTATATCCTCCCACTCTTTCTAAAAGCCATTTGCCCCAGTTGCCTTGGCCTGGACTAGTCATTCACAGCTACGTGTAAATTCCAGCTGAGTTTGTGATCAAGAAACTCTTCCCCTGGCCACTTAGGAGACAGGGCTCATGTTACTATCACTCAGGCTCACAAGGAGACCTTTCTTCCTCCAGAGCACAAGGGAAGATCCTCTTTGGGTATCATCTGGCTATTTCTATGAATATAATAGACTGATTAATGGCACATACTCTTGTAAATTACAAATTTCATATAATAATCAGTATTATCAGTATATTTGTTTATTATAATTTGAAATTGCTGATTCATAAAAAAAACCATTCCTTATCATTTTCTACATTTTACCTTTCCCTTTATTCATTTTAAACCTGGTATACATAAAACAGAAAGACTTCACATTCCATTATGTTCTTTTAGGCCCACACCAGTGCCTTTTTTTTTTTTTAAGATTTATTTATTTATTTATTTGACAGAGAGAGAGAGATCACAAGCCGGCAGAGAGGCAGGCAGAGAGAGAGAAGGAATCAGGCTCCTCGCTGAGCAGAGAGCCCGATGAGGGGTTTGATCCCAAGACCCTGAGATCATGATCTGAGCGGAAGGCAAAGGCTTAACCCACTGAGCCACCCAGGTGCCCCTAAAGGTATTTAATTAGACACTGAATTCCAGAATTTAGGTCTTGCCCAGGAAATAATTTTTTTTTAAAGTAACTGCTTTGCATACTTTTGGTATATGAATACTGCTAAGTATTTGGTAAGTAAATATTGCATGTTACCAAATTTCTTTTTTTTTTTTAAGATTTTATTTATTTATCCGACAGAGTGGAAGAGATCACAAGTAGGCAGAGAGGCAGGCAAAGAGAGAGGGGGAAGCAGGGTCCCCACTGAGCAGAGAGCCCGACATGGGGCTCGATCCCAGGACCCTGAGATCATGACCCGAGCTGAAGGCAGAAGCTTTAACCCACTGAGCCACCCAGGCGCCCCACCAAATTTCTTTGCATTAATACATTAAATATTTCCTGGTTTGTCTCATTATTTTTCAGCCCCTAATATCAGCTAGATCTAGGGACAGGATGGAAGTGTCAAAATGTCATCATGGCACTAGGTGGTTTCCTCCGTCTCATTTTACATATGATCAGACTGAGTCTCAGAGATGAAGTATCTGTTTCATTGGGTTATCAGCCAGCCTCACAGTGAATTTCCTGGATTGCTGGAAATAGTTTTGTCTCTGCTGCCTGACACCCTCCCTTCCCTAAGCCTGCCACATTTGATTGGTCTAGGACCATCGCTGGACCCATGCCAGACCAATCAGACTTCTTTTCTAGGATATTTGAAATGGGAATAGAGGAAAGAGACCAGGCCTTCTCTAACGGTAAAGTTATGATCCATGAGACCCAAGAGCTACCAGAAGGCATGATCCCTTCTCTGGAGAGAAAGCCAAACTGAAAGAATGAAGTCAAACACATCAGACAGGGGGAAAGGAAAAAAAAAAAATCCATGGGAGAACGTGTCCTGGAGGCATGTAAGTCCCTGACTCCACTTATCTCTGTTTCTAGGAGATAATTAGCTAGGAGATATCTAGGAGATACCTCTGGGATCCTTCCAGTAAATTCTCCTTTTCACCTAAGCTGAGTCAAGCCATCTTTATGCAACTGGTAACTCAGGAGTCAAGAGGCCTGGACTGGAGGAGGTAATTCCTGAGCCCACGTTCTTTTTGCCGCAGTAGGTCAAGTTCACCTGATGCCTCAGATCTTGTCCCTGACAACGTGAGAATGGACAGCACAGCACAAGGGCACCAAACCCAGCCTCTCGGCCTCGCGAGATTCACACATATGTCCTGCTTCAGTTTCCCACGGTATGTGGGAAGCCGATGTTCCCACTGATGTACATTTAAAAATGACACGCGCACCTCAGGGCACGGGCTCGGAAGGAAATGTTACTTACACTCCTAGCTACGTGTCTACACTGAACCTGGGTGAATGATCAGCCCTATGAAGCCACACCCAGACAAACTCAGGCAGGCTTGAAAGGATGGGAAGGGGAAATAAAAGAAGTAGAAAATTGAGCTAAAGGCGAAGATAACAGGCCTCTCCATGGTTATATGCTTGCTGCTCCCGAAGTCCCTTCCCACGCATCATCTTATTTTGGGTCCCATGGCAACCCAAGAGGGATCGAGAGCAGGTGCTGTATTAACCTATACTTTACAGAGAAGACTGTGAAAAGATATGTACCCCAGCACCTACTATGCTCATTAAACTCATCCCTTCAGTTCACAGGTTACCGATGTTCAGATGTTCACTGACCATTTGACAAACGAAAAATGTGGGGCAAAGGCATGAAATGACTTGTCCCATGTGACACAGCCGATCAAGCACAGAGGAGGCACTGAAACTTGAGTTGCCTCACTCTGCACCTGACTACAAGATGCTGTGAGCATTTCTAACCCCTCCATGAATTCGTGGAATGCAAGTTCAGAGACCTTAACTCTCTACTGCATGAGAGAGGCCGTGCCCTTTGCCACTTCTCAGGCTTGCCAGACGAAAGTTCTTCAAGTAAATGCTTATCGGCCATAGACGGTATCAGACCATCTAGCACTGAAAGGTCTTGCTTCTCCAGCAAACTGTTTCAGAAACCTAGGACTCCAGCACAAAAATGCTCAAGAAGAAAAAAAAAAAAAAAAAGAGTGATTCCTACAGGAGCTAGTGAGTGATTTATGGGTCAGACGTGCAGGTCCCAATTCCCTTTTTGCTACTCTTGGGGGCATGCGGAGCTAATTCGAGGAGGCAGAAGGACATTCCACTTCCCAGGTTGTGTAAAAGGGAGGAAGAAACCCTGTCCTATATCAGGCAATCCCAGTGGCAGAAAACGTGATTTCTCCTGCTGAGTATGTGAAGATGATTGAGACCTGTCATTGCTTTATTCCCTCGTCACCAGAAGACTATCAGTTCAGAAATCACACGCAGAAATTAGATCAAAATTTAAATGGGGATGAAGGCGTTGCTGTCACTTGGGGAATCTCCCCCAGCTGAAGGCGCAGAAGCTCTTCCTGCACCCTCTGGGAGCCATCTGTCACCGACTCCCCCGGCACCAGACAGATGCTTCTGTTCCCTGGGCAGGCAGAATCAGCTGGGTGTGAATCTCCAACTCAGATCTGTCTTGGACAATCCCAGTTCCTGGCTAGATTCCAGCCAGACCGATCCCGAGGAAATAAATAGAATAAGTCCCAGGGGAAGATGATTTGTTTCTTAGGGCAGCCTCTGTGGGGTCAGTCAGCCACAGTCAACTCAGCATCCCCTTGGGATCTGGAGAAAATGAGCACTCAGACTTATCCCAGGTCCCAGGGTGGCTCCAGGCACTTGGGAATTCAAGCCAGCAATGCAGCAGAGCGACTGAGCGGGGCAGGATCAGGGCTTAGGGGTTCAGCCACCCCGTGGTCGACCACCTCAAACCTCAAAAGAAGGAAGGAGATTGTAAATCGCACTGGTCTGCCTGCGTTGATGAACAGTATTTAGAGAATTTATTAACACCAAAGTCAGGCGGGGCGCCTGGGGGGCTCAGTCAGTTAAGCATCTGCCTTCAGCTCAGGTCTTGATCCCAGGGCCCTGGGATGGAGCCCCACATCAGGCTCCCTGCTCAGTAAGGAGTCTGCCTCTCCCTCTCCCTCTGTCCCTCCCCCACCGTTTCCTGCTCTCTCTCTCTCTCTCTATTTCTTAAATACATAAATAAATAAAATCTTACAAAAAAAAAAAAAAAAAACCTCACCAAAGTCACCAAGAGACTGACTTCATCAGGCCACGTTGACCTTTGACAATGAGCACACACCTTCCCAGTACTAGGAGTCCTCCCGTCTGAAATCACGCAGGTGCCCGCACCACACAGCCCCTCTGTCAGTTGGATGCTCCTAACTGACTTACTGGGGGAGGATCTCTTAGGTTTATAGAGTCATGAGGCCTTGAGTAAAGCTTCTCAAGAGATCAGCAGCTGTCCTAAAAATTTTACGCTTCAGTATTTGGCAGGATCATGACCTGAGCCGAAGGCAGACCCTTAACCGACGGAGCCACGCAGGCACCCCAACATCCGTCTGATTTTTAAATCTTGTTTCGAGGAATGTATGCTACAGACGTGTGCATAGAAACATGCAGGTCTATGTGTCCAGAAGCACAAAGATGTTCATTGCTCCCCTGCTTATAATAGCGAAGATCACTCTAACGCTCCATCAGCAGGGAAATGGTTAAATGAATTGCAGGACAGCCATAGGGTGAGTGGCCGTGAACTGGCACAGTGCTTTGATACCATTATTTTCTTCTTTCTTAAAGGATGGATAATACAGATGGATATAAATACACTTAGAAACATATGTTTTTATACATATCTAATCTGGAAAGAAGCACAAGAAACAGAAGAAAGGACTAAGAAAGGACAATTAATTCTCTATATCCTTGTATTCAGTTTAAATATTTACAGTGGAGCATTATCTTTAAATTTATTTAAGTCAGTCGTTATTTTCAGATGAAGAGTTCAGTTATGCCGCAGCTGCTCATCACACCACATGCCCTCCTTATTTCCCGTCATCCAGTTACCCCATCCCATTATCTTTAATCTTTTTTAACTATTTTTTTAAATTTTATTCCTCAATCTTTTTTCATAATGATGTCAGCCCAGCATCTGTCCCACCTGACCATTGTCTGGACCATTAATTACCCAGTGAGCTTGCCATTGAACTTGATAGGGCTTCTGTGAATTGTGACGGGAAGCTCCCTTCCCTGCCTACATGGGCAAGGGGAAAAGATTCAGTCATCTGACCCCATTATAGGTGGGTGATTCATGTGGTTGTAGTTATTTCTTCCCAGAAACAGGGATAAATAGAGACCTGAATCAGTTAAGGGGGACAAATCCACATTAAGCCTCTTTCTGACCATCTTGAACCATACTGCCAAAGACAGGGTGGGGTGGGCACCTGTGTGGCTCAGTCAGTGAAGCGTCTGAGCATTGATTGCCACTCAGGTCATGATCTTGAGGTCATGATCTTGAGGTCATGATCTCAAGGTCATGAGATCAAGTCCCAGGTCAGTCTCTTGCCTAGTGGGGAGTCTACCCCCTTACTTCCCCTGCACTCTCTCTCTCTCTCTGAAACAAATAAATCTCTAAAACAAAACAAAACAAAATAAAAAAAGAAAGAAAGGGAGGGGGCAGGATGGAGAGTTATTGTTTAGAAGGTAGAGAGTTTCAGTTTTGCAAGATGAAAAGAGTTGTATGGCCAGTGAAAGTGGTTGCACAAAGACCAACGTACTTACTGCTGCTGAACAGTACACTTCCAAATGGTTAAGATGGTACGTTGCACCACAAGTTACTAAATTACGCTTCACACAGCCCTTAGATGTCAGTTTATTTTTTACATGGTAACAAGAAAATAAAACAAAAGCAAATGCCCCCTTTTGAATGTATTCTATCTGGAAAAAGAGTCAATGCCAACCACCGGAATTTAGCAAATCAGGCCCATCTCTCCTCCACACAGAACAAAAATTCCTTCATCTATCACTCAGCTCTAAAGAGATCTATTCTCTCTATGGCACGGCACTATTTTAAAAAGGAAAGATTTTTGCAGGACGCCAGGAAGGGAGCTATTTGTAACCCTCTTGTAAAGCCCCAGGACGGATGAAAATTAATTGGGAGCCCTTGAAGGTGACAGGTGAATAATGAAGGGACCAAGGGGCCTGAAATGAAACCGTGGCCCTTCCAGAGAGGCCGAAGCAGAGACATCCCTGCAGCTCCTGCTCAGGTAATTGTTTCCCTGTCAGTCACCCGTTAGCATCCAATGGCCTGGCCTCAGCATATAGGAGATGCCTGATGCCAGCCAACTAGGGAAAACCAGGGACATGTGGCAAGTTCTGCATTTCAGAGAAGCTTACTAAGGACAGGCTAGTACTCTGTGGGGTAAGTGAAAGGGGAAGGCTGGCTCTCAGTCCTGGTCCTAATTTCCAGTTCAAATCTGGACAGACTACAGGTCTGGAAAAAATGCTTCTGTCCTCAGAGAGTCCAGAAGAATTATAAGTAGGAAACACTTTGAAAAATCTTTTGAGCCAAGAAAAGGCATAGGTCTACATCCTCATTCCCATGCGGAGGCCGGCTGCTTCCTTTGCTGTTGCAAATGTTTTCCTAACTTCTTGGAGCCTCAACTTTGTCGTCTGTGAAATGGGATAATAGTAGTGTCTATAGGCAACAAACAAGCAAACAGATAAATAGGAAAGAAAACAGATAGATAGATAAACAGGATGATGTGTGATAGAAATAAGGGCTATGGAAAATATAAAACAGGGAGATTAATCCATTTAGTGTTTAATTCGAACAAGATGTAAGAGCATCTGGGACGAGATGGGCACAGCTAGGTGCTGGAGATACATCAATGAGCAAAACCTGACAGAGACCCCTGCTCACTGGAACTTATGTTCCAGCTCCTAGAGGATAGAGAGTGGGAGATAAAAGGAGGGATCCTATGTTAGAAGCACTGGTCAGGAGAAGCCTCTTTAAGGAAGAGACTTTTGATTTGAAGAGGAAGTCTCTCCAAGAACCTTGCAGGAGAATAGTAGATGCAAAGGCCCTGAGGCAGGAAGGCCGCTTCCAGGAACAGCAAGGAGGTAAGGGGAGCTGAAGCAAAGCAGGAAGGAACTGGCACTTTCTGGAAAAGTCCACAAGTTTCCAAACTTCAGAACTATAGGTGGGCAGAGGAGTCCTGAGAATGGGTTTGGAGGATGGGAAGGTTTTCCACTTCGTTCTTCCACTTGCCTATTTTCCTGTCCCTGGAACAGAACCCTGAAAGCGACTCATCCAGCTTTCTAATCTGAACTCCCAAGGAAGTAAGAATTCCAGTGAGAAAACACTGCTGGGCCACCACCCACCAGGCAGGAGCCAGCCACCCTCTCCAAAATTCGCAGGCTCCCTCAGCCAGATAGATGCACACCTCCCTTGTTGGAGGGAGTGGAGGCACCCAGGACAAGTGCTGTAATGATTATACCGGATTTTTCCAGCAGGCAAGGGCCAACCTTCTCTGCTTTGTTAGAGTTCAGAATCTATTTCTGCCCCCAGGTGCTGAACGTGAGATAAGAGGCACTTTGGTGGCCCTGGTTAGGTGTGTTTTCTCCAGGGAAAGTGCCCTCCACCCCAGGCCGCCTGGACGAACCCACTTGCATTCTTGTGGATTTCCCACCTCTGGGTGCGAGGATGTCGGGCCCAACAACTGTCAAAGACGGGCATCTCTGCAAGGGCAGCCTTGAAGGTGTGACATGGTGCTTTGGGGGGTAATTTACACCGGAAGGAGACGTTGGAAATCCTTCTGAATTTGCAGGTCACTGGCACTTCACACAAAGACAAAAGTCACTGGTCCTCAGGGTAAGAACGCCGAGGTGCCAAGGTGGGCACCTTGGAAGGTTCCATTTAAAATGGAAGAAACTCCATCTTAAATTAGGCTGGACGGTTGCATCTTTGGAAATGGCAAGTTTCTAGAGTATGGCAGAGTTACTATTGTCTGTCCCGATGAGCAAACGTGAGAGGGTCTTCCACACAGAGAAACAGAGAACCCAGAGGGCAGACGCCCCATTCCCAGGCCTGGGAGGAGACAGCGCAGTCACCAAAGGCTGAGAGAGGCTTTACCCGTTCCGTTAGCGGCCTGTCCTGCTCCCGAGCCTTGATGGGGACATTGATACTGACTGTTTCCCCGTGATTTCTAAAGGGCAAGCCCCCACTCCCACTTTCCATGTGGTGGCCCTTTCAGCCCTCATGGAGACAAATTTTGAAGCCATGCTGGTAACAAAATGATAATAAAAATAATAATAACTCAAAAACCCCTCTGACCCTATGCCATTCACACCGCCAACCTCAAAATAGTTTACATTTATAGAATGCATCATAATTTTCACTCCCCTTTCCCCATAAATTATTGCTTTGAATTTCATGACGAGCCCTTCAGGTAATAGGTACGGGTTATTGGCCCCTTCTTTACTGCAGAGGAAACCGATGCTCAGAGAGGTTTAGCAACTTGGCCAAGGTCACCCAGCTAATACAGGAAGTGGTGAAATAGGGCCCCAGATCCAAGCCCCCAGATTCCTAGCTCCAAAATCTTAGCACTGTGTCCCTTCTGCTCTGTGTAAACTTGGATTCGCCCAGATCTCAGTGGATGGCAAAGAGAGACCACATGTGCTGAGGTTGGCCAGGAAGATAGGAACCGGCTTTCTCACCAGAGGTGCTCAGTGACAGCCTCGTTACAATGATTAACTCGTCCTGTGTTGGTGACAGATTGGAAGATTGGGAGGCAGGTGGACTATGAACCCAAGAGTGCCCCTGGGAGAGCCCAGCCAATGAGAGCCATCCATCACTAGGAGCTGGCAGGGCCCCATGGGCTCCTCCAACGTCTCTGGGGACAAGACAGCCGGGGACCCTGATGAGCCAGATGTTATCTACCGCCATTTGCATCTAAAATTCCTCATTTCTTGGCATGAATTGATGGAGGGAGCATAAAGGGATGGTGTAATGAGGCCGGTACTTTCAACTCCTTTCTGACCTCCATTTAGAGCAACCTCAGGGGGGAATTCCTCCTAAGGTTAAATGGCTCCAGGTGATGAGCAGGACTACGATTAGACAACTCAGCCAAGAATTGTCAGAGGCCCGGGGAGGGGAATTTGGCAGAATCTACCAGACTTTTAAACGAATTGAATTTATCCTATAAATATATTCTCTCATGGGCCAAAGAAAGCGATCACAAAGACAGCGTAGCTTATGTATCGCTACAAATATCAATGGGGCGCCGTCGGTTAAACGGCTGCCTTCGTCTCATCGTGGTCCCGGGATCCTGGGATCCAGCCCACGGCTGGCACCCTGCTCAGCCAGGAGTCTGCTTCTTCCTCTCCCTCTGCCCCCTGCTGTGCTCTCTCTCTTTCTCAAATGAATAAATACGAAGTCTTTAAAAAAAGAAAAACAACCGTAGGGGCTCCTGAGTGGCTCAGTCGTTAGGCATTTGTCTTCAGCTCAGGTCACGATCCCAGAGTCCTGGGATTGAGCCCCACATCAGGCTCCCTGCTCAGCGGGAAGCCTGCTTCTCCCTCTCCCACTCCTCCTGCTTATGTTCCCTCTCTCGTTGTGTCTCTCTCTATCAGATAAATAAACAAAATCTTAAAAATATAATAATAATAAAATAATTTTTTAAAAAACCGTGGCACACAAGTAGGACCAGATACATTCTCAGGGCCCAGTATGAAATGTTGACTCCTTATTATTATAAATTATATACATAATTTATATATAAAGTATTAAGAATTTCAAAAGATTAGCAGGAGAACATGAAATCAAGCGTAGAGTCCTTGCAAATGAAGGGCCCTGGTCCAGTGCCCAGGCCGCCTGCCAGGAGAGCCGGCCCTGCGCGCATCCAGGGGCCAGTTGTGCAGAACGGGGCAGTTTCCCCACAAGACAACATGCCCTGCAAAGCAGACAAACCCCAAGGCGGCTGGGAGGTCTCCTTGAACAAGGACACCTGGGAACCTATTTCCTCACAGGGTCACTCTCCACGCTCACTGCGGCTCTGGTCCTGAGCTCCGAAGAGAAAGCAAAGCAATAAAATCAGCATAAATCAAAAGCACCCACGTTCATAAAATGGGCCAGTGTGGCGGGCGGGACCTTAGGGTTCAGACAGCTTTAGTATCTTCCTGGAAAAATTACACAAATTGCTGTCAGAGGTATCTCAAAGTTCGCACAAAATATGTCTCCTGGCTCATTTAACTCCCATTTCCCCAGCAGTAAATTATTAGCTGAACAAGCTTGAGCGGGCACAGCTGTCGTTCCAACGGCGGCCTCACATACACACGGAAAACTGCTCGGCCATTTGTTCTAGAAGTGACCCACGGCCAAGTGTCCCGGAGCACCGGCACCTAGCTGCAGGGGACAACTCCTCCCCACGCCCTCTCGGCGTGGGGTGCAGACTCCCCATCAAGGGGCCGAGGTGGCCCTGCAGCCTCGGGGCAGCGGTCCATCGATAAGGCCAAGGGCCCAGAGGGGCCCACGGAGGCCGTCAGTGGGGGACCAGCAGGGGGAAGAGGTAGGGAAAGGAAAGAGGGGAGGGGATCGACTGAAGATGAGAAATACAAGCTTTGGGACGGACTATATGGTTCCAAAGCGCAGTTTTTTCCACCTTTCACCGTCCCCACCTCAGTTTCTGGGAGTCCTTCCCATCCTGGAGGCTCCATTTAGGGAAGATTTCCTCCAGGAAGCTTTCCCTGATTGCCACAGAATGATGTTGCTGCAAAAAGAAGCAACAGCAGGTCTACCCGGGTGGCTCGGTTAGTTAAGCGTCTGAGTCTTGATTTTTGGATCAGGTCATGATCCCAGGGTCGTGAGTTCGAGCCCCATGTTGGGCTCTGCTTTAGATTTTCTCTCCCTCTGCTCCTTCCTCCCTTCTCTCTTTCTCTCTCCCCCTCCCTCTCTCCTCTCTCTCTCTCAAAAAAAAAAAGGAAGAAATACTAGCTAACGCTGGTTGAGAGTTTCCCACGTGCCACTTGCATTATCTCTTTTACTCCCCTCAGCCCTTCCAGGCGGGCGTCATCCCTGCCCGGTTTTGCAAATGAAGAAACAGAGGTACAGAAGGTTGAGTGACCTGCCCAAGGTCACACGGGAGGCAACTGTGCGGCTGGGACCAGCCTGAACCATCCGGCAGCCCCATGTCCTTCTTCTTCCTCACTGTGTGCCCTCGAGCAGCTCACACACTTCTGCTTGTGGTACGGACGGTGGTGTCCCCGCGTCACCTCTCCACCCCCGTGCCTGAGAAAGCTCCTTTGAGCCCAGGCCTCTGCCTTACTCACACCCCCATTCTTCCAGAAACCCAGTCCAAGGTCTAGTACATCATAGGTGCTCAATAAATCTCAGTGCCATCCCTTCCTCTCCTCTGACACAGGTACAAAGAGGATTGTGTCTAGCTACAGACTGAGGAAAAATATTTACAGATCACATATTCAAGGCAGGATTTGTATCCAGAATATATTCTGAACTCTCATAACTGAACAAAGAGGAAAACGGGCAACTCAATTAAAAAATCAGCAGAAGATAGGGGCGTGTGGGTGCCTCAGCTGGTTAAGCAGCCGGCTCTTGGTTTCCGCTCAGGTCATGATCTCAGGGTGGTGGGATGGAGCCCCATGTCAGGCTCCACACTCAGCAGGAAATCTGCTCGAGAGTTCTTTCTCTCTCTCCCTCTGCCCCTCCCCCGACTCACGCATTCTCTCTCTCTATCTCTGTAAAAGACATAAATAAATCTTTTTTAAAAAATGAACAAAAGACATGAATGCTTTACCAAAGAGCATATTACAGGGATGGCAAATAAGCGCATGAAATATGTTCAATATCATTAGTCATTAGGGAAATGCAAATTAAAACCATGATGAGATATCACTACACAACTATTAGAATGACTAAAATAAAAACTACAGATAATACCAAGTTCTGTCAATGATACGGAACTCTCCTCCATCGCTGCTGAGAAGGCAAAGTGGAAAATAGTTTGGCAGTTCCTTATAAAGTTAAACATACGTATATTTACCCTGCGACCAAATATTCCCGCTCCTGGGCATTTACCCTAGAGAAATGAATATTTATGTCCACACAAAGCCCTATAAATGTATGTTTATAGCATCTATAGGTGTAATCGCCAAAAACTGGTATTAGCCCAAATGTCTTTTAATGGTTGAATGGATTTTTAAAAATCCCGAAAAACGTCCGTACGATGGAGGCCTACTCAGCAATAAGAAGGAACAAACTTGGAGCGCCTGGGTGGCTCAGTGGGTTAAAGCCTCTGCCTTCGGCTCCGGTCATGATCTTAGGGTCCCAGGATCGAGCCCCGCATTGGGCTCTCTTCTCAGCAGGGAGCCTGCATTCCCCCACCCCGCACCGCTTGCCTCTCTACATGATCTCTCTCCTCTCTAATAAATAAATAAAATCTTTTAAAAAAATAAAATAAAAAGAGAGAGGGAGAAAGAGAGAACTACCCATTAGAATGGCTATAACCAGGGGCACTGGGTGGTCAGTCGATGAAGCATCTGCCTTCGGCTCAGGTCATGATCCCCGGGTCCTGGGATTGAGCCTTGTGTCACACAAATGTTCATAACAGCGTTATTTATAATCGCCAAAAAGCGGAATCCACCCAAGTGTCCATCAACCAATGAATGAATACACAAAATGTGATACACCCATGCAACAAAATATTATTTGGCAATAAGGAGGGATGAAGTACTGAGATGTGCCCAACATGGATGAATCCTAAACACATGCCAAGTGAAATAAACCCAATGCAAAAGGCCACTGATTGTGCAATTGACATGAAATGTTGAAAACAGGAAAATCCACAGAGAGGGAGAGTAGACTCATGTTTGCCAGGGGTTAGGGGGAGGGATTAGGGGGGAGTAACTACTTAAGAGTACAAAGTTTCTTTTGGGAATGATGAAAACCTTCTGGAATTAGTGGTAATGAGTGCACAACCTTGGGAATATACTAAAAGTCATTGAATTATGTACTTTAAAAAGCTAAATTGGGGGCTCCTGGCTGGCTCAGTTGGTGGAGCATGGGACTCTTGATCTCGAGGTTGTGAGTTCAAGCCCCACAGTGAATGGAGAAATTACTTTAAAAAATATATAAATATAAATAAATAAATAAATAAATAAATAAATATATATATATATATATATATATATATATATTTTTTTTTTTTTTAAGGGTGAGGGGCACCTACCTGGGTGGCTCCATTGGTTAAGTGACTGACTCTTGATTTCAGCTCAGGTGATCTCAGTGTCATGATTTCAAGCCCCAGATCAGGCTCCTGCACTGGGTGTGGAGCCTGCTTGAGATTCTCTCTCTCTCTCTCTCTCTCTCTCCCCCCAAAAGGGTGACTTTTACAGTTTGTGAATTATATGGACAAAAATATTCATAGAACTGTATGTCAACAGAAAAAATTTTTCATTAACCATTGTGTCTGGAGGGCAGGAATCAGGTTCTCACCAGTTTTGTGTCTCACACACTAAATGCTTAGATCAGTGGTTCTCAGACTGCTACACACTAGAACCACCTGGAGATCTTCATAAACTTCTGACGTCTGGCAACCACCCCCAGGCATTGTGATTAAGTTGATCTGGGGCGCAAGCTGGGAACTGAGAGTTTTGAAATCTCCCGGGGTGATTCTAACATGCAGTGAAATTTGAGGACCGCCGGCTTAGCAAATGGTCAAGGAACAACCATTCCCCGGAACGAAAAGGCAGCCCCTCCCCACTTCGCTTCAGAGAAATCAGATCGGATTTGTCCTTTGCCAAAAGTACAAATGCAGTCATTCCTGCTGCTCACCAAGCTGGACAGAAACAAATGAGAACATTCCTTCCAGTTCCTTAAGGGCCACTCACTGCTCTCTCCGCAAACATGTGGTTGATGAGAGCATCAACAATTCAAGGAGAATATGTTCTGCAGGGCCTGGCCTCCTCCATCCTGCTCAGGCTCTCTCCTTGCCCCCACTGGTAGTTGGGGATGGGAACGTGCCAGAGGAGGGAAGGAGCCACTTAATAAACACATTCTCAGTAGGATGTAGCAAGCTTTCTTGAGGGACATTCACATTTTCAAAGAAGATCAGATGCCAAACAAAGGCATGAGTGGCTAAGGATAGAATTTCAGATTCTAGCAGGGGTGGCTTTGGAGGAGAGGGTCTCTTTCCCTTGACTTTCCAGGCATGTGACTTTACTGGTCCTGATCTTTTGGATCCTGATTTCTTTCCTTTTTTTTTTTTTTTTTAAGATTTTATTTATTTATCTGAGACAGAGACAGAGGGAGCATGAGTGCGGTGTGGGGAGGGGCAAAGGGAGAGAGGGAAGCAGACTTCCCACTGAGCAGGGAGCTCCATGAGAGGCTCGATTCCAGGACCCTGGGATCATGACCTGAGTTGAAGGCTGAGGCTTAACCGACTAAGCCACCCAGACACCCCTGGAGCCTGTTTTCTTAGAACAGAGAATGAGATGGTAGCTAGCAGCCTTCTAATCACTTAATGACTGTGGTTTGAATTTAAATTTCGTTTAGTTATGATTAGATATTGTCTGTGGCATTTGGGGACTTTATTGGGGAAGCAATCTCACACTTAACTGAAGGCGCTTTTGTGTTATCCACTGTTGTTTGAGGCAGGTGAGTTAATTACTAAGACTTTTGGTTGCAGAGTACAAAAACCAATTCAAGGCTTAAGCAACAAGGGAGTTTATAATAAGATTAGAGTTGGGACTAGGAAAAGATAAACCTTGAGGAGAGCAGGAATCCAGGAATATAAGGTCAAGAACAGGAAGTAGAAACTGGGGCCTCACCCTAGTGGATGGGGAAGTTAGAGCTCAGAATAATAGTCGCCTAACATTAATTGGATATTTACCATGTGCCAGGCACTGTTCTAAATCCTGCATGTTAATCCAGTGAGGTTATTCTTACATCATCACCATCATCATCATCATTATTATTATGAGGTACATTGCTATTACTATTGCCATTTCATAAATGAGGAAACGAAGATACACAGAAGATAAAGCAACATGCCCAAGGTCTTCCAACCTTTGAAACTTCCTGCATTTGAACTCAGGCAGTTTGGTTTCAGCATCCACATATTTAACCACCATGTGAATAATGCCTTTAAGAATTGTACAGTAGTGGGGCGCCTGGGTGGCTCAGTCGTTAAGCGTCTGCCTTCGGCTCAGGTCATGATCCCAGGGTCCTGGGATCGAGCCCCGCATCGGGCTCCCTGCTCGGCGGGAAGCCTGCTTCTCCCGCTACCATTCCCTCTGTTTGTGTTCCCTCTTTCGCTGTGTCTCTCTCCGTCAAATAAATAAAATCTTAAAAAAAAAAAAAAAGAATTGTACAGTAGGGAAAAAAAAAAAAGAATTGTGCAGTAGGCAACCTGTATGCCCGTACTGAGCAGCCTGACTATGGAATAAGGACTAGATCAATGTTTCTCAGCAGGGGCACAATGGGGGTTGAGGGCCGCATGACTTATTGTGCAGGGCCATCTCAAACCTATTTACTAAATGCCAATATTAATCATTCCAATCATTGTGACAATCAAAATGCTCCCAGGGGAGAGTACCAACCTCGGGAGAGAACCACTGAGATAAACAGACATCCCCAAAAGGTGTATACCTCTCTATTTCGTGAGCCCCTTGAGACCTACTATCCAGATGTCTTCTTTCCCTCCTCCCATGGCAGCCAGCCCAGAGAACCATCCACGTATCACACCACAGTAGCACAGGGCGTGCATTGTGCCTAGAGCCTGTAGCTGCCTACAGTCCTCACCCCCAAGATATGGCTGAGTGCCAAATGAGTGGAGGTGTCCAATCTTCCCAACCTAAATTAATAGGGATGAAAATATGAGTCATACATGGTAGGTTCACCTCTGACAGGCCTTTGCAAACATACCACAGTTTTCACAGTTTAGAAATGAGTCATTTCTATTATGAAAAAAGAATGCAGATTTTTTTTTTAATTTTGGGAAAGAGAAAAGCACCTATACTCCTACTTCCTGCATAACTACTCTGTTTTGCCTATTACCTCCATTCCCTATCTGCACTCGCTCTCAGTGTACAGGGTATAGTCAAAGAGAAACCATCTGGGCTTCTGCTGGTTTGGCTAACATTTATAAATGATTTCCACATTGCTATGTGGTCTTCTGCACAGTGTTCCATTACACTGGTCTACTTTTATTTAATTATTATTGGTCCTTAGAAGCATCTTTATTACAAGCATCTTTAAAGGATCTACTTTAATTTTAAGCAAATTTCCAAGCGCTAAATGTTTTAGCTAATTTCCAGGTTTATTGGTTTTCGGTTTTTTGCTTTTTCGGTATTGCTGCAATACATATTTTAATGCACGTAACTCTGCTTCTGTGTTTTAATTATTCAGGTAGTTCCCAGAAATGGGATTATTGAGGCAATGGGTGTGGACATCTTTACGGCTCTGGGAACTAAGTTCCATATCACTTTCCAAGAAATAAGCACCAGTTCACACTGTTTTCCGGCAGTCTATGAGCGTACCAATTTCCCAACTTCACCAGCATTAAAGACTCTTCTTGGTTTTTTTCCTCCAAGGTTTATTTATTTATTAGAGAGAGAGAGAGAGAGAGAGAGAGAGAGAGATACCATGAGCAGGAGGGGTAGAGGGAGAGAATCTCAGGCAGGCTCCACAGAGTCTGACGTGAGGTTCAATCTCACCACCCTGAGATCATGACCTGAGCCGAGAATTGGACACTTAACCAACTGAGCCCTCCGGACGCCCTAAGGACTCTTCGTTTTAAAAAAGGAATTGTCGGGGCACCTGGGTGGCTCAGTGGGTTAAAGCCTCTGCCTTTGGCTCAGGTCATGATCTCAGGGTCCTGGGATCGAGCCCCGCATCAGGCTCTCTGCTCAGCAGGGAGCCTGCTTCCCCCTCTCTCTGCCTGCCTCTCTGCCTATTTGTGATCTCTTTCTCTCTGTCAAATAAATAAATAAGATATTT
>CM053619.1:31860915-31875588 GCA_028646535.1 Procyon lotor
CCCCTTGAACTTTTTTTTTTTTTTTAAGATTTTATCTCTTTGACACAGAGAGAGACAACCAGAGAGGGAGCATAGGCAGGATGAGTGGGAGAGGGAGAAGCAGGCTTCCCACAGAGCAGAGAGCCCGATGTGGGGCTCGATCCCAGGACCTGAGATCATGACCTGAGCTAAAGGCAGAGGCTTTAACCCACTGAGCCACCCAGGCACCCTTTCATCTGGATTTTAAAGCTGGGATCGAGCCTCTGCATAGGGCTCTCGCTCAGCAGGGAGCCTGCTTCTCCCTTTCCCTCTTCCAGCCTCTCTGCCTACTTATAATCTCTTTCTCCCTGTTAAATAAATAAAATCTTAAAACAACAACAACAACAAAAAACAATGCCAATGGTTAAGGCTTTGTGACCCGCCCTTCACTGCCCTGCACGCACTATGCTAAGTGCTTCACGTGAGTTATCCCCGCGATCCTTGCAACAGCCCTCATTGGTAGGTGTCATTACTGTCCCCCTTTTTTTCCTCCCAGATGAGGAGGCTAAGGGTTTGAGATGCTGACTTACCCAAAAACTAACTGGTGGAGCCAGGAGTGGAACCCAGGCAACTTGACTTCTGAGTCCACATTCTGTGAGAGAAATGTGGAGGGAAAAGTAAGCCACATGGTGCTGGGCATGCAATGCTGGAGAGACCATTCCAAGGCCATCAGCGGCATATTCACATTGCAGCTGTCGTTAATCGGGGTTTTTTCTTAATTTTCAGAATTATATGGGGGCATCATTAAATTAACTCAACTATCAAAGATGAACTAGTGAATCAGATTTTTTTTTTTAAGTGAGCTCTACACCCAATGTGGGGCTCAAACTCATGACCTGGAGATCAAGTCACATGCTCTACCAACTGACGTAGCCAGGCACCCCAAAGATGAATTAGTGGTTAAAAACAAGTTCAGTGGGATGCCTGGATGGCTCAGTTGGTTAAGCCGCTGCCTTCAGCTCAGGTCATGATCCCAGGGTCCTGGGATCGAGCCCCACATCAGGATCCCTGCTCAGCGGAGAGCCTGCTTCTCTCTCTGCCTCTGCATGCCACTCTGCCTGCTTGTGCTCTCTCTCTCTCTCTCTCTGACAAATAAATAAATAAATAAAATCTTAAAAAAAAAAAAAAAACAACAAGTTCAGTGCTGGGGCGCCTGGGTGGCTCAGTCGTTAAGCATCTGCCTTCAGCTAAGGTCATGATCCCAGGGTCCAGGGATCCAGCTCTTCCTTCTCTCTCTGCCTGCCTCTGTACCTACTTGTGATCTCTCTCTGTCAAATAAATAAATAAAGTCTTGAAAAAAAAAAATCCAGATGAAACCATTACCATTTTCTTGTGGCTTCACAGCGTGAGGCTTATTATTTCAGCCCCCCATAAAATGCACTTTGCTCCCGAAAGTCTCTTACTTAGTAAGTAGCTCTAATATTAGAAATTTCAAACACTAAGCAGGTTTGTAGAGAAAAATCTGGGGGGCAAGTGAGTCTTTGATCAACTTGGAGATTGTGTCACCCAGAGCTGCCTGGCTGTCGTAGATGGATTGGATCTGAGCTTCCTGAAACTGTAGAGGGCATCCTACCATGTGCTTCCATGGGGGGAGGGAGGGGTCTTGCTTTGGGGCACAGTCACCTTTGGGGTCTGTATGGCAATGTGGACAGCTGCTAGTCTCATGAGAAGAGTACGATGATCTGGAGGAGGGAAGTATTTCTCCCTTTGATGCAGTGATGGGCCCAGTGAGCCATTCTGTAGTATTATCTTCTTTGCATTTCTAAAAACTAACTGGAACATACCTGGATAATCTTGGTACTCTAAATTCTCTTTACTCTCACTGGATGGTGCTCTTTGTTTTTGTTTTTGGTTTTTTTTTTTTTTTTAAGATTTTTTATTTATTTGACAGAGAAACATAGCAAGAGAGGGAACACAAGCAGAGGGAATGGTGGGAGAAGCAGGCTTCCTGCTGAGCAGGGAGACCGATGTGGGGCTCGATCCCAGGACGCTGGGATCATGACCTGAGCCGAAGGCAGATGCTTAACACCTGAGCCACTCAGGCGCCCCGCTCTTTGGTTTTTATGACTCTTGGATTGGCTGATTGGTTTTGCTTTTAATGTACTTGAGAGTGATTTTTTTACTAGTCTCCATTCCAGTTTTAATCCCTTTTCTCCTTTGCAGCTGAATTTGTGATCAGTCTTGCTGAGAAAAATACCACTTTTGATACCTTTAAGGCTTCTCTGGTCAAAAATGGTGCTGAATTCACGGTATGTGTACCTGGGACCCCTGTTTTATTTTAATGTCACTACTGAAATTTTGATAGGATTTCACATAGGATTTTGGTGGAGAAAAGAGATAATTTATACATACCAATCAAAGAAACCAGTAAATATGTAATGTTTTCATGCCACAGAGCAGTGGTGATATAACTGGATTTCCTGTGATACCTTTCTAGGAAAATGGGGCAGGATTTCCATCATTGAGTCTTTGTGAGTGTTTATAGTCTTGTTCTATGAATCCGAAGTTAAAAACAGAAGAGTCTAGGTTTTGGAAGTAATTCTGAACAGTGGAAAATAAAAATGGTTGAATGGAACTAAATTACTTTTCCCCCCAAAGAGTCCTAAATATCAGCTTTCTCTGAAGCTATGTTGCTGGCTTCATGCCCGTCAAATTGATACTCTGTGCTTCATTTGTTCCAACCAGCTCCATTCGGGTCTACAATCACCTTTTCTTAGTTGTTTTTTTTTTTTTTTAAAGGTGTGTTTATTTTAGAGAGAGAGAGAGTGCATGTGTGCAGGGCGGTGGGAAGTGGGGGGAGGGCGCGGGGCGGGGGGCAGTGACAGAGGGAGAGAGAGAATCTTAACCCCAGGCTGAGCATGGAGCCTGATGACATCGGGCTCAATCTCATGACCTTGAGACCAGGACCTGAGCTGAAACCAGGGGTCACGATGCTCAGCCGACAGTTACCACCTCGGAGCCCCTAAAACTAGTGGTTTTAAGCACTAATTCAGGGGCTGATAATTTTTGTTCTGTTTCTTTTCAAAGGATTCTCTTATTAGTAACTTGCTGCGCCTCATACAAACCATGCGGCCTCCAGCAAAGCCTTCTACTAGCAAAGGTGAGTGAGTAGAGCGTCTGGCTAAGCTTAGCCTCCAGAACGGTGTAGAGCATGAGCATCCTGTCAATTGTGTCCTTTCCTTTGCGGCAGCTCCTGAGCCAAGTACACAGTCTAGTAACATTTCCCAGATGACTTAAAATTAAACTCATAAGACATAACTAATCCAATGAATTCTTTTTTTTTTTTTTTTTTTTTAAAGATTTTATTTATTTGACAGAGAGAAACACAGTGAGAGAGGGAACACAAGCAGAGGGGATGGTAGTGGGAGAAGCAGGCTTCCCGCAGAGCAGAGAGCCCGATGCGGGGCTCGATCCCAGGTCCCTGGGATCTGACCTGGGCCGAAGGCAGACGCTTAACGACTGAGCCACCCAGGCGCCCCTAATCCAATGAATTCTGATGTCTCTCTCCACCTCCCCACACCCTACCACATGCCCAGATAGTTTATTGAGGGTTTTGTCATCAGTGTTATTTTAAGGAAACAGATCATGTTTATAGTAATGTATGTGAGTAATATGTAGAAAAATGCCATGTTCAGTTTTGAGTTTGATGCAAATCTGATTTTTTCTTTAAAAATATTAAATAAAATATTAAATTATATCTTTTATATATTAAGATATTTTAAAATATTAAGATCTATTAAATGTATCTTTTTTGTTTTTGTTTTGTTTTTTGTTTTTTAACCCCTCCGCACTCTTTGGTGAACCAAGATACAGTTGTTAAACCCAAAACTGGAAAAGAAAAGCTGAAGGAACTCTTCCCAGTCCTTTGCCAACCAGACAACCCTTCTGTCCGGGTACTGATACCATTTTGAGGATGTCTGCTAAACTATGGTGTTTCCCCCATCCTTGTCCCTTTTCTTTGTCTCATTAGTTCCTAGTTTTAAGTTTGGGTTCCTTGTAATATATTTTTCAAATTGAAAGTGTTGGATTGCTCCCTGAGTGTGCACTGCACAGAATAGTGTTAGAGTTCAGAGAACAACGTTTGAGGGAAACGGGATTGACAGTTGTAGGGAGCAGTGGTTAGGGATATGAAATGTGTATGAAATAGCTTAAGGTTCTAGAACAGATACCTGATATGTGAAATTAGATTTTTTTGCTCTATTACATGTTAAAAGTGTTTTGTTTTTTTAAAATATTTTATTTATTTATTTGATAGAGAGAGATCACAAGTAGGCAGAGAGTCAGGCAGAGTGGGGGGGAGCAGGCTTCCTGCTGAGCAGAGAGCCCGAGGCAGGGCTCCATCCCAGGACCCTGAGATTATGACCTGAGCCAAAGGCAGAGGCTTTAACCCATTGAGCCACCCAGGCGCCCTAGTTAGAAGTGTTTTTATTTTTTAGAAGATTTTGTTTATTTATTTGAGAGAGGTTGAGAGAGTGAACCCAAGAGTGCACAAGCAGAGGGAGGGGCAGAAGGAGACGGAGAAGCAGACTCCCTCCTGAGCAGGGAGCCTGATTTGATTTGGGGCTCCATCCCAGGACCCTGAGATCACGACCTGAGCTGAGGGTCGACAGTTAACCGACTGAGCCACCCAGGAGCCCGTTAACGTCTATTTTCTGTTTGCAGTAATCACTTGGATGCTTTTGCAGCAGGGGTGGTAGCTAATTGCCCTCTGTAGGCTTATATGAAGGACAAAGGGAATTTGCCAGATGTAGCAATGATTTCCAAGAGCCTTTGCTCATTCCTTCTGCTGGAAATCTCCACCTGCTTCTGCTTCCTTCGCATAAAGTGGTCAGTGACGCAGGGGCTGGAGGTGACGTAGATGATCTGGAGTGCAGATTCTCACGATTTTCTCCCCCGCTCTCCCTAACTTTGCCGGCCGCTGCTGTCACAGACCATGCTGGACGAGGATGATGTGAAAGTCGCTGTGGATGTCCTGAAAGAACTGGAGGCCTTAATGCCCAGTGCTGCGGGCCCGGAGAAGCAGAGAGATGCCGAGCACCGGTGTGTCCTTAGTGTCCTAGCCTTCGGAGGTTTAGGGTACTGTGATAGTTGGATTTTGTGGACCCGCTAAGCAAAATTTTGGGCAGGTTTACAGAATTGAGACTGGCCATGCACCACATTGTTAGATCTACTTCATTGTTCCCTGCAAAGAGTATTTACACAGCGAATGCTAAGCCGTTCACGAGGTAGAAGTCTGGGTTGAAGGAGGCCGAATGTGTTTGTGACCTCCTCCTTTAGTGTCCTGCAGGGGTGTCCTAGAGAAACTCTAATTCAGTTCAGCGCTTAGTAGGCACCTGACAGGTGTGGTACTGGGCTGGGTGCTTTGGGATGCAGAGATGAAATAGGGCTGGTTTCTTTTTCAAACAGGTGTTTGTTGATTTGTTAGGGACAAGACAAAGAAGAAGAAGCGGAGCCGGAGCCGCGACCGGGACCGGGACCGAGACCGTGACCGGGAGCGAGACCGAGACCGTGAGAGAGACCACAAGAGGAGACGCCGGTCCCGCTCCCGGTCACGGTCCAGGACCCGGGAAAGGAATAAAGGGAAGTCTAGGTATCGGTCCCGGAGCAGAAGTCCGAGTCCCCCCAAAGATAGGAAGGAGCGGGACAAGTATGGGGAGAGGAATCTGGACAGATGGCGGGATAAGCACGTGGACCGCCCCCCCCCGGAAGAGCCTGCCATCGGAGACATTTACAACGGCAAAGTTACCAGCATCATGCAGTTCGGATGCTTTGTGCAGCTGGAGGGATTAAGGTAATGGCTGGTGCTCTTCTTTCACACCTGTGATGGGCAAAATTTCTCTTATCACTGGGGATTTTCACATTCTAAAATGTTATGATTAATGCCACTTTAATCAAATCAACCATATCAGGCTGTTAGAATTTGGCTTTTTTTTTTTCTTTTTGAGGATTTTATTTATTCATTTGAGAGAGAGTGTGCAGGGCTGGCGGGGGATAGCAGAGGGAGAGGGACAAACAGACTCCATGCTCAGTGTGGAGCCTGATGTGGGTGTCGATCTCAGGACCCTAAGATCACAACCTGAGCCAAATTGAAGAGTTCAGATGCTTAACTGACTGAGCCACCCAGGTGCCCCACTATTTTATTTTTTGACCAACTTCTTGGTACTTGCTAGTTTTTGAGTTTAAGACCATTTCCTTTTGTTGAGTTTCAGCAACAAATCGGTTGGGGAAAAGGTATTTTAGGCATGCTCCAGATGTGTGTGACTCTCCCTTAGGAAGCGATGGGAAGGCCTGGTGCACATCTCTGAGCTCCGGCGAGAAGGCCGTGTGGCCAATGTGGCTGATGTGGTGAGCAAAGGCCAGAGGGTGAAGGTCAAAGTACTGTCCTTCACTGGGACCAAGACCAGTCTGAGCATGAAGGTAGGTGAAACACCCAGTCTGTTTCCACATCTGATGGTCAGGGAAGCACCAGAGGACAGAGAATGAGTTCATTCCTTTTTTTTTTTTTTGTATGTGCTTTAGGACGTGGATCAAGAGACAGGAGAAGATTTAAACCCCAATCGACGACGAAATCTTGTTGGGGAGACCAATGAGGAGACCTCAATGAGGAATCCGGACAGACCCACTCACCTCTCCCTTGTCAGTGCCCCCGAAGTAGAGGATGATTCTCTGGAGCGCAAGCGCCTTACCCGCATCTCTGACCCGGAGAAGTGGGAGATCAAACAGGTTGGGGCCATTTGCCTTTATGGCTATGGAGTTATTCTGCCTGTCATGGTAGTTAGGAGGGCGGGCCCTGGAGCCTAGTGGCCCAGGGTGATGTCTGGCTGCTTATTAGCTGTGTGATCTTGAGCCAAGCTACTCGACTTCTATGTGCCTCAGTGCCCTTGTCTGTGACACAGGGCCAGTGGTGGCATTGTGGGTTTAAATGAGTCCCTGGAAGTGGAACACTTAGGTTCTTTTTTCCACCATTGGTCAGTGCCCATCAGCGCCGCGGGGAGCCAGGCCCCGAGTACATGCTAGGGCTGCAGGGACAGATGTATCATGGTTCCTTACCCTCGAGGAACTCAAAGTCCAGTGGAGGAAACAGGGAAACATCATTGTGACAGCTGAACGTTCCGTAACTGGGAACGCGCACAGTGCTGGGGAAGGCAGGGAGGGAGCAGGTAACACTTCCTGGGGGTGAGACTCTCAAGCCCTCCTTAGGCACCATGTTGTGCCCCCCACGGGTGCCATAGATGGTGGTTGAGGCCCCGTAGTCCCGGGTCAGAAGAGGAAAAAAACCCAGGTTTCCTCTGTGGAACCTCCAATGAAGGAAGAGTTGCCATCCTAGCAGGTTACAGACGCCCCCTTCTGTCCTTTCATTAGATGATTGCTGCCAATGTCCTTTCCAAAGAGGAGTTTCCGGACTTCGATGAAGAGACTGGCATTCTCCCTAAAGTGGATGATGAAGAAGGTAACTAGCTACTTGGATTGAGCAGGATCGTGGATCTGGAAGACAGTGGGCAAGTGGAGCCGTTGGATGGGGTGGTTTACATGTAGTTTAACCTGCCTCTACATCTAAGTAGTGACTTAGTTCACTTGTTCCTTAGGTCTTACCAAGCCTTATCTCTGAGAACCGGGCTTCCTCCAGGGTGGAAACAGAAAATGCATTTTCCTGACAGACAGACATATATTGTACTTTTTGGTTAGGATACTTTTTTTTTAAAATATTTTATTTATTTTATTTTAGAGAGGGAGTGAGAACGTGTGTGCGCACTGAGCAAGTTGGGGGACGGGCAGAGGGAGAGGGGGAGGGAGAGAGAGTCTCAGGCAGACCCCCTGCCGAGCACAGAGCCCGACTTGGGGCTCAATCTCACGACCCTGAAATCGTGACTTGGACTAAAACCGAGTTAGACACAACCGACTCAGCTACCCAGGCACCCCTATGATAGGTGTTCAGGCTATAAAAAGTTGTATTTTGGGTAGTAAATTTCATCTGATATTCTTAGTAATGGTTCTGAAAATCGTAGGTCCAATTAGATTACCTCTGAGTTGCCATGGAAACAACTTTTAACTCAGCCTATTAACAGTTTTTAAAAATTGCAAAATCCAACAATGGGACATAAAATTTATATGACGGTAATAAGCAAACACTATGTACCTACTACCTAGGTTACGTAGAATTTTACCCGCACCTTTGAAACCCTTACATGTTCCCCTCTGATAAGATGCTCTTTTTTCCTCCTCTGGGTAACCACCATCCTAAATTTTGTGTTAATTATTTCCCTGCTTTTTCTTTTAGCTTTTTCTTATCTGTATATATATCTGTCCCTAACCACTGCCTTATTTAGTTCGTTTGGATTTATTTCCTTTTTTTTTTTTTTTTTTTTTGGTCATTCTTTTTGGTATTTTTCTATGATGATTTTTATGGTTATATTTCATTTTCATTTATGTAGTGTTTTCTGTATGTAAATTTACCATAAATTATCCGTTGCACTTTCGATGAGCTGTTTGTGTTTTTGCTTTTTATTTTTAAATATTTTTTTTATTTATTTATTTTTAAAAGATTTTATTTATTTACTTATTTGACAGAGAGAGAGATCACAAGTAGGCGAGAGAGGGGGAAGCAGGCTCCCTGCTGAGCAGAGAGCCCGATGCGGGACTTGATCCCAGGACTTTGAGATCATGACCACAGCCGAAGGCAGAGGCTTTAACCTAACCACTGAGCCACCCAGGCGCCCCAAGATTTTATTCATTTTGAGGGCACCTGAGTGGCTCAGTGGCTTAAACACCTGCATTCGTCTCAGGTCATGATCCCAGGATCCTGGGTTCGAGTCCCATATTAGGCTCCCTGCTCAGGGAATCTGCTTCTCCCTCTGTCCCCCCACCCTACTCCTGCTCACGCTCTCTCTCTCAAAAATAAATAGGATCTTTTTAAAAATGTACTTACAGATTTTATTTATTTTGAGAGATAGAATTTGAGTGTGGGGAGGGGCAGAGGGAGATCAAGACCCTCAAGCAGACTCCAGACTGAGCACGGAGCCTGACACTGGGCTCAATCTCACGACCCTGAGTAGTTCAATTTAATTTTTTTCCCAGTCCGTTGTGGGTTAAGTTACTCCATAATGAAGCTGGATGCAAATACCTTAGGACCATTTAGAATGTTAGACCACATTTTTCCACAGGCTTCTTTTGAAAGTAGCTCCTGTGATCAGTTTTTCCTTCAGAGCATAGATGCCCAGAAGTACCTGGGGGCAAGGAAAACAGTCCTTTCTATTAGAGTTTCGCTTGAATTGCTGTCTTTTTGACCTTGGAAGCTATCTTTGATAAAGATCACTGGTGCCCATGGAAATCATTTGTTTTGGTAAAAATGTTTGATTATTTCTCTCTCTCTCTTTTTTTTTTCTCTAATTCTTCTTTTGGGGGGATTTGTAGATGAAGATCTTGAGATCGAACTGGTTGAGGAAGAGCCTCCATTCTTGAGAGGGCACACCAAGCAAAGCATGGACATGAGCCCTATTAAAATCGTTAAGGTGAGAAATGATGGGCCTCTAACCTGGGCGTGCCGAGTGAATTTCTTTTCTAGAAGTGACTGTTTAGTTAGTTTCTCAGAGCAGGCTATTACACACGTGGAAGCAGAACTCAGGCTAGAAGGTAGTATTGACTACCTTCATTGATCAGGGTCTAGAATGTTTTTGTTTTAAAGGGTGATCAACTTGGCTTTGTTACTTTTGCCTTTTTAATTCTTTTGCTCTTATTCTGCTCTATTTTGGGAAGAAAGAAGGAAATATGACTATTACTGCCTTTGCCCTTGCAGATTCCCAGGCAGTTTTGAAGGGCTCACTAGAGGCTGGCCCTCAGTAGAAAGCTATAGCCCTGGGTGCTGTGGATAGCAGGGCTGTGAAGAGAAGAACTCATGCAAAGTTACGATACATTTTTAGGGTTGGAAAAGGGTATTTTAAAGGTCTTCCAGCCCCCTCACCCATACAGTGCTTATAATTTACTCTTGTACCCTTTTGTAGCAATTCCTCCCCTGTGGTTTTTCTGTCTACTTGACCTTTTTGGTGACAGGGAATTGGCCAGCCCTTAAGGAGACCCGTTCAGAGGGACCTGATCATTAGCTCTTCTTTAGGCGGAGCTGAAATCTCTCTTCCCGAGACAGCCACGTTGGTCCTAATTACAGTTCTTGAGACCATACAGAAGGAGTCTTACCCCTTTCTTGTGTGTCCCATCTCTCTTGGGGTTCTCAGCTTCGAGCCGACAACCCCCGTTCTTCTGGTGTGGTCCGATACATTGAGATGAATGCCCTTCCAGATGGGTCTCATTTCTTAGATTCAAGGGGCTTAACCTCTGCATTTTATTTCCTGGACATTTACTGCATGCTGGGATCTCATTGTGATGCTCTTTGTCCTCTGGTGCACTAGAACCCGGACGGTTCCCTCTCCCAAGCAGCAATGATGCAGAGTGCCTTAGCCAAAGAAAGGCGGGAACTCAAGCAGGCCCAGAGGGAAGCGGAGATGGATTCTATTCCCATGGGGCTCAACAAACACTGGGTTGATCCTCTGCCTGATGGTAAGACCCTGGGAGGGGCATGTGGACTGTTCAAAAACAATCTGAGTCTTCAGTGGGTTAAGCATCCGACTCTTGATCTCGGCCCCCATTGGGCATAAAGCTTACTTAAAAAAAATTTTTTTTAAAATATTTTATTTTATTATTTTTAAAGATTTTATTTATTTTTTTTGACAGAGATACAGTGAGAGAGGGAACATAGGCAGTGGGAGTAGAAGAGGGAGAAGCAGGGAGCCCGATGTGGGGCTCGATCCCAGGAACCTGGGATCAGGACCTGAGCCACCCAGGCGCCCCAAGTATTTTGTTTTTAATTAATCTCTACACCCAATGTAGGACTTGAACTCAGAACCCTAAGATCAAGAGTCGCACACTCTTCCGACTGAGCCAGCGAGGTGCCCCAAGAATTTTTTATGCTAAAGATAATATAGCTTTGAAGCTTCTTTTTTCACATAATTCTTTGTGAAGTCAGTGTTAAGTAACTGCCAGATAGAGTCATAATAAGTGCTTAGTAATTCGTGGGGGGCAGCTGGGGAGCTTGAGTCACACTGGGAAGTCAGTAGACATGATGGCTTCTCCTATGAGGCTTACAGTTTAGTGGGGAGAATGGAGATTAATCACAGCTACCAGCTAACTGCCTCACGACCGGTGCTGTGTGGAGAAGTACAGGTAATAGGGGTGACTTCCGTGAGAAAGTTGAGACCCGAGGATAAACAGGACTTTGTCCATCAGAGGGGATGAGGTGGGCTTGGGGGCATGTGTCCCAGGCTGAGGAGTAGCCTGGGCTGGGGCTGTGAGTTGGGGGCGGCCAGGAATTGGGGCTCAATTCTAGAGTCCACCGGCAAGTGCTGCCGGGGTCTAAACAGGTGAAGGGCATGATCAGAGTTGCATTGCCAAAGGATTGTTGAGGGTGCCCCGCAGAATGGATCGGATGGGCTGAGCGTAGACACCTGAGCTGACCCGGGAGGCTTTTCTAACGGAGGAGAGAGGGTGGCGGCTTGGACACAGAGGTAGCAGACAGGAGGGATCAACTGGGGAAGTGGAATTTGTTGAATGTTGGGGATGGGGGCACCGAGATAGCTTGTGGATGATACCAAGTCGCCTGCCTTCCCTTGCAGCGGAAGGCCGGCAGATTGCCGCCAACATGAGGGGGATTGGGATGATGCCCAATGACATTCCCGAGTGGAAGAAGCATGCTTTTGGGGGCAACAAAGCTTCTTATGGGAAAAAAACCCAGATGTCAATCATTGAGCAGAGAGAGAGCTTGCCTATCTACAAGCTGAAGGAGCAGCTGGTCCAGGTGAGAATCCCCTTTTATGATGTGTAGCGATGTTTTCTAAAAGAAGGATGATGTGTTTGAGTTGAAATTAGCTGGACGGATATGTGGACATTTGAAGTGGCTTTTCCAAGGAGGATAGGAAAAAAACAGATCATATCCAAGTACTCTAAAAAAAAGAAATATATGTATATTAGTCTATACATTTTTTAAAAATTTTATTTATTTATTTGACAGAGAGAGATCCCAAGTAGGCAGAGAGGCAGGCAGAGGGAGAGGAGGAAGCAGGCTCCCCGCCAAGCAGAGAGCCCGATGTGGGGCTCGATCCCAGGACCCTGAGATCATGACCCGAGCCAGAGGCAGAGGCTTTAACCCACTGAGCCGCCCAGGTGCCCCAAGTCTACATTTTTGTAGCTTTCTTTGCATAGTCTCTACACCAGTGTGGGGCTTGAACTCAGAACCCCAAGATCAAGGGTTGCATGTTCTGCCGACTGAGCCAGCCAGGCGCCCCTACATTTTTTTTTTTCCAATGAGGAGATAAACCTGTTTGAATGAGGAGCCCCTGGAGTGATTCCGAGTGTTGGGTGGCACCGAGGCCTGTCTCCGGCCCGTAAGAGAGATGGGGGTGCTTGGCCGGAGATCCCTTATGGGCAAGACTTTGCTAGGGGGACTTTTTTCCGTTTTTTGGAGATTGAATTTGAAGACCAGCAAACTTTCCCTAGGCAGCTGAGTTTACTAGTTCCTAGTGAATCCTTTTGGTGTTATCTCAAACATACACCAGCAAGAACGTGCATGCGTAAACATTACGTGTTTTATGTCTGCTCTGTGTGTCTAGATGGCAGCGTACCATGCATGTGTCCTGCATCTTGCTTTTTCCCTTTAATGATATAGTTCAGAAATTATTGTTATTTTTTTTTGGTGCTTTGTCTTGTGGATGTGCTCTGGCTTATTTAACTAGTCCTGTATTAATAGACATATAGGTTGATGGCAATCCTTTGCTGTTATAATTGGTGTAGAAATAAGATGACTTCTGGGATAAGATATTGGAGTTTTGGTGGTGGCAGTGAGTGGGGAGCCCGTTTAGGGGGTCGATCCCGGAATCCCAGGAATATGACCTGAGCCGAAGGCAGATGCTTAACCAACTAAGCCACCCAGGCACCCCAGGAACACTTTATATACCTTTTTTATTTACCGTTGCATTTTTTAACCGTGTGCATATAGTACTTAGAAGATACATATGTAAAATCAGGGATATCTGGGTGGTAGTTTATGCTTTTTGCCTCAACCTTTATGTTCTTATGAATTTAAGAAAACCAATAAAATTTTAAAAAGAAGAGTTGAGTCAGTTAAAAAAAGAATATCTGTAAAGTTTCAGGTTTTTAATTTAAGTAAAATGTGCCGTTCAAATAAGAAAGAGCATTGCCCATAGAAAATCACCACTAATATTTTTTTCTATGTGTGATTAAAAATAACTTAGACTTTGGTTGTAATTCTATCATATGTTTATTATTATATCCCTTTTTTCTTTTTTAGTGTTAGAATGTAAACATTGATTATTTTCTGCCAGAGTCATTTGTGGGAAATTTTAATGACTGTACTTAATATTCTTTTGCTCTCAGGCTGTCCATGACAATCAAATCCTGATAGTTATTGGAGAGACAGGATCTGGGAAGACAACGCAGATCACCCAGTACCTGGCGGAGGCAGGCTACACGTCCCGGGGCAAGATTGGATGTACCCAGCCCAGAAGAGTAGCAGCCATGTCAGTGGCCAAGAGAGTGTCGGAGGAGTTTGGCTGTTGCTTGGGCCAAGAGGTTAGTGGGTAGTGAAGCCGTTCTGGAAATGCCTGATCTCTGCCTGTGAAATGGGAACGGTACTGTCTTCCTTCAGGTTTCTCCTGTGGGGGAGGGGGTTCTCATTGTCGTCATTGGTCCATTCAGGGTCAAGTCCAAGGCAGATTTTACTATGAAGAAATCACTGCATGTCTTGGTCGAATTCTTACCTGTTAAGATTGCAGGTAACATTCCGACTAGGCCGAAGGCTTGCCTGGTGATTGCGGAAAGGAGAGGTTCGTGTCTGAGGTTTTCAGCTTCGCGTCTGCTTTAGGTGGGCTACACCATTCGATTTGAGGACTGCACCAGCCCAGAGACAGTGATCAAGTACATGACAGACGGGATGTTGCTCCGAGAGTGCCTGATTGACCCTGACCTCACGCAGTATGCTATCATCATGTTGGACGAGGCGCACGAGAGAACCATTCACACGGACGTGCTCTTCGGGTTGTTGAAGAAGGTAGCGAGGTGCTCTCTGGTGACCCTTCCACCTGTCAGGGACTCGGTTCTGGGAATCGGAGTTGAGTCCCTGTGCCTTTTTGCCCTAGTCCTTCTCAGCCACGTTGCGTTTTCCTTTAGACGGTTCAGAAACGGCAGGACATGAAGCTGATCGTCACCTCAGCCACGCTGGACGCGGTGAAGTTTTCTCAGTACTTCTACGAAGCGCCCATCTTCACCATCCCCGGTCGAACATACCCGGTGGAGATACTGTACACGAAGGAACCGGAGACAGATTATCTGGACGCCAGCTTGATCACCGTCATGCAGATCCACTTAACAGAACCGCCAGGTGGGAGGAAAGAGCATTTTCCCCTCTTAGGCCACAAGTCCCAACGTGGGTCAGTTTTCTCTCATCCTGTAAACAGTGCCTCTTAAATATCAGTCTCTCTGTAAGCCTAAGCCTTATATGTTTGAAGCGGCGGTAGAGGTATAAATAATGGCCCGCAGGGTTTAAATGCATCTATTTAAACATAGACACACACACACATGCACAAATAAACAGAC
>CM053619.1:31875688-31894089 GCA_028646535.1 Procyon lotor
TGCTCTCTTCCTAGGTGATATCCTGGTCTTCCTGACTGGCCAGGAGGAGATCGATACCGCTTGCGAGATCCTCTATGAAAGAATGAAGTCCCTGGGACCGGATGTCCCGGAGCTGATCATCCTGCCGGTATACTCTGCTCTTCCCAGTGAGATGCAGACCCGGATTTTTGACCCGGCCCCGCCCGGCAGCAGAAAGGTAACCGCGGGCAGAGGTGAAGCTCCTGTGCACCCTGGAACCATGGCGGCCTGTGCACCCGGCCCTAACGGGCATTGCCTCAGGCGCGTGCGAGCTTTGTTTTTTTTATGTTTCTGACCAGTTTGTTAAGGAATAAGGATCTTGTCTGTGGCCCCAGCTCCTCACCCTCTCCTATATTCGACAGATATTTTTTGAGCATCTGCCTGGCTTTGGGGTACACAGCGGGGCTGTGGTGTGAGGCCAGGCCTCTCTGCTGTGGGGCACCCGGCGGGAGACAGGCCTTGACCGTGTGGTGCGAAGGAGCTGCTAGAGCCCCAGAAACCTGAGGGGAAGGCCCTCACCCAGAATTCTTATTGAGGACGTAAGGACCTACGCTCATCCTGAAGAGCATGTGGCTGCTCTTTAGGCGGGAAGGGCAGAAGGACAAGCTGAGAGGACAGCCTGTGACAGCCTTGGGACAAGAGAGAGTGGCCATCTCGGGGGGCTGCGTCCTTCTAGCAGCTGGACCTCACTGCGTGGGTGGGCATATGAGACAGTGGGAGAGGAGACAGACGGGTTTTTCTAAATACCAGCCTTAGAGATATAATTTACATACCGTGCAATTCATGTCTTTAAAACATACAATTTAGTATATTCACAGAATCGTTTGATTGTTAATTGCCATTATTGATGGTAATTAATCATAATCATTGATCACTAGAGTTAATTTTAGAATAATTTCATGACCTCTAAATGAAACCCGGTACCCCTTAACAATCCGTCCCATCCCCCCCCGCCCCACACCCCCACCCCTGGAGACCACTAATCTACTTTCTGTACTTCTAGATTTGCTTGTTCTGGACAGTTCACATGAATGGGGTCATATTATATGAGGTTCTCGGTGACTGGTTTCTTTCACTTAGCATGTTTCCAAGTTTCATCCACATTGTAGCATGTATCAGTAGTTTGTTGTTTTTTTTTTTTAAAGATTTTATTTATTTGACAGAGAGATCACAAGTAAGCAGAGAGGCAGGCAGAAAAGAGAGGGGGAAGCAGGCTCCTCGCCAAGCAGAGAGCCCGATGCGGGGCTCGATCCCAGGACCCTGAGATCATGACCTGAGCCGAAGGCAGAGGCTTTAACCCACTGAGCCACCCAGGCGCCCCTTATTGTTTTTATTGCTGCACAATATTCTATTGTAGAGTGATATTCCACATCCAGAATGTGGATGTACCACAGCTTTGTTTTTCCCTTCACCAGTTGTTGGATATTCGGGTTGTTTCCACATTTTAGCTATTATGAATAATGCCTCTGTGAGCATTTGCTTACAAGTTTCTGTGCGGACATATGTTTTCATTTCTCTTGAGTACATACCTAGGAATGGAAGACAGATGAATTTGAATACACTGAAGCGTTAGAATGGACGAGCCGTAATGGGTGCCTGGAGGTGCAGTGGAGGGCAGGGAGAAGTCAGGAATGACTCCCAGCTTCCTGGCTTGGGCAGTTGGATAGAAGAGGGCGCCGAGGAGGGAAACATGGAGAAGGAACAGCTTCGGGGAGGGGAAAGATGGCGATTCTTTGTTCTGTTCCTGATGATTGGATTTCTTCATATATATGTATACATATGTATACACACACTTATATATACACACATTTTTTAAAGATTTGAGAGAGAGAGAAGAGTGCACAGAGGGAGAGTGAGAGGGAGAAGCAGGCTCCCTGCCGAGCAGAGAGACTGATGCGGGGCTCGATCCCAGGACCCCGAGATCATGACCTAAGCCGAAGGTAGATGCTCAACAGACTGAGCCACCCAGGCGCCCCACGGACCTCTCTTTAGGAGGGCGGTGCAGCTCTGTGGCAGGTGGAGGCCTTGCAGGGCCAGTGAGATGCTGGCACGATGTGGGATGTTGTGCTTTTCCTCTCAATGATTTTTCCAAGCGATTGTGTTTTATTAGCTGAACCTCTGGGTGGGAGAACAGTGGCAGTGCCAAGCCGAGACCAATAATCTTCTAGATCACACACACTGCTGCACACACACAAACCGTGCAATTCCTCTGCAGCCTCGTTCATTTTATGATCAGGAAAAAAAAATCTCGTTCCACATACACAAACAGCCCATTTTGTAGTCCAGATGTCCCCATGGGGGAAGAAAAATCTCATTTTGCAGTGGCACATGTGATGCCAGGAAATCTCTGCTTTCCCAGGGTGCAAGAAAATTAAAATTGTAGTAATCAACATTGGATCTAGAAAATGGGATATGTAGCCATTTGCACCAAATGAAATTGGCTTCGATTGGCCTTTGCTTTTCCGTGTTCCACTTCTCTCAGGTACCACCCCGTCCCCCACTTGACCTTTAAGATGAAGGCACCTCCCCTTCCATGCATTTGAGGCCCAAAGAGACTAGGTGCTGTCTAATCATGTAGAGAGGCAGAGCGTGGCACAATCCTTCAGGAAAATGTCTGAGGTCAGATGTCCTCAGATGGGGCGGCTCAATCCAGCTGTGTCCCTCTTGTCTGCAGGTCGTGATTGCCACCAACATTGCAGAGACCTCACTGACTATTGATGGCATCTACTATGTGGTGGACCCCGGGTTTGTGAAGCAGAAGGTTTACAATTCCAAGACCGGCATCGACCAGCTCGTGGTCACCCCGATTTCTCAGGTATGGCAGCTTCTGCCCACAGCCGTCCTGAAAATCCTCGTTAGGGTTTCTAAATTTTTTATGTTTTTTTTTTGTATTTTGAACTTTATTGTTTTTCTTTCTTTTTTTTTAAAGAGATATTCTTTTTCTTTTTTTTTAAGGTTTTTTTTTTTTTTTTAATTTGAGAGCACACATGCACGCGTGCACAAAGGGGGAAGGGGCAGAGCAAGAGGGAGAGGGAGAAGCAGGGGTAGACTCCGCGCTGAGCAGGGCGCCTGACACGGGGCTGATCCCAAGACTCTGGGATCATGCCCTGAGCTGAATGCAGACCCTTAACCTACGGAGCCACTCAGGCGCCCATAAGGACAGATTTTAAAAAATACTGTACTTAGCCTCAGACATCTGAGATAGTAATAATTCTTGAGATGTTAATGCGTTTCTTTGGTAATTGTGGAATAATTTCCTGCCCAAATTATATTGAAAAATGAATAACCTGATCAGCCTTTTTGAGGGCATTTTGGCTATGGGGTATCCAACATTGAAAAGATCATCTTTTGAATGTAATGGTTCCACTTGCAAGAATACATCTGAAAGTTCAGTAAGCCCGCGTCTGAAGGTAAGGGAAAAGGATATTCACTGAAGCATTATTTATATGGAAGGAAACCTGGGAAAATTCTAAATGAACTCCAAAAGGGAAGTCTTTTAATAAAATACGGCATATCTACGCCGTAGAATATCGTGTGGTGTTAACGTGGTGGCATGCATCTATACTTAATGACATCAGTGTATAATTATGCTATATCATTTGAAAAAAGTGAACTGAAACAGCATGTAGAATCCAACTTTTGTTTAAAAATAAATGGGGCACACTTGCATACAGCATGTAGTTGGGCTTGTCGGTGGAGCTGCTGGTTACTGTGTTGGGGGTGAAGTGTGTTTTTCCTCCTTATGCTTTCACACATTAATATGTTTTTTTTTTTTTTAAGATTTTTATTTATTTATTAGAGATCACAAGTAGGCAGAGAGGCAGGCATTGGGGGGAAGCAGGCTCCCCGCCGAGCAGAGAGCCCGATGTGGGGCTTGATCCCAGGACCCCGAGATCATGACCTGAGCTGAAGGCAGAGGCTTTAACCCACTGAGCCACCCAGGTGCCCCTTACATATTGTTTTATAAGAGGGCTGTGTGATTTTCATCATCCATAGAAATCAGAAGGCTGTTGCCCTTTTGAACCTTCAGTAGTGCTGGTGACCGCTCTCAGAGTGCTTACTGAGTGCCACACTCGAGGTACTTGCACGTACATGAACTCACTGCATCCTCGCATCCATCCTCAGGGGTAGATGCTGTTTGTACCCTCATTGCACAGGTGAGAAGGAGGCATAGAGGGGTTAAGTGACTTGCCTAAGGTCACACAGCTGCTGGAGCCAGGATTTGAAAGGGGGCGGTCTGGCCCCTGCGTGTACGCTCTGTGCCATTTCTTGGGGTGGTGCGTGCAACTCGAAGTGGTTGAGAAGTTAACTACACGTGTCCTCTCTGATTTGGAGAGAGACATCTGTACTGTGCCGTGCAGCCTGCCACTGTACACGACTGCTTCCTGCCTTTGGGTGCTTAGTGACTTCTCCTCCTCTATCCTTTGGTTTGGGGCTGGAATAGGAATTTGTAAAATCCTGATGCCATTTGTAAGACAGATGGTTTTATCACCAAATGGCCCTCTTCAGATTGCCAGTCACTGTTTCCTAGCAACCTATGGCTAAACTACATGTATTTTTTTAACTTAAAAATTAGCACCGGGGCGCCTGGGTGGCTCAGTGGGTTAAAGCCTCTGCCTTCAGCTCGGGTCATGATCTCAGGGTCCTGGGATCAAGCCCTGCATCGGGCTCTCTGCTCAGCAGGGAGCCTGCTTCCCCCTCTTTCTCTGCCTGCCTCTCTGCCTACTTGTGATCTCTCTCTCTCTCTCTTTCAAATAAATAAATAAAATCTTAAAAAAAAAAAAAAGAAAAACTTTTCTCTCCCTTTCCTTTCTAAAAAAAAAAGAAACACTTTATTATTTATTATTTAATTTAATTTTTTAAAGATTTTATTTATGACAGATAGTGAGACCGGGAACATAATCTTTAGTCTTTTTTGGGGGTGCCTGGGTGGCTCAGTCATTAAGTGTCTGCCTTCGGCTCAGGTCAAGCCCTGTATCAGGCTCCCTGCTCAGTGGGGAGCCTACTTCTCTCTCTCCAGCTCCTGAGTGCTTATGTTCCCGCTCTCAGTATCTCTCTGTCATAAATTAACGCCCCTCTCCCCTAAGTAGTGCAGAGAAGTATTACATTATTTTGGGGAAAGAGGAGACAAAATTTTAAATTGCTCATAATCCTCGTACTACTGCTGTCCTCATTTTGATGCTTTTCCTGCCCATCATTTTGTTTGTTTCTTGTTTGCAGGTCTAGTAGTCTACTAAGTGTATGGTAATGGTGTATTTTTTGTTTAAATATTTCATTTTCTTTTTTTTTTTTAAGATTTTATTTATTTGACAGAGAGAAACACAGTGAGAGAGGGAACACAAGCAGAGGGAATGGTAGTGGGAGAAGCAGGCTTCCCACAGAGCAGGGAGCCCGATGCGGGGCTCGATCCCAGGACTCCGGGATCATGACCCGAGCCGAAGGCAGCCGCTTAACGACTGAGCCACCCAGGTGCCCCTTCTTTTTTTTTTTTTTTTTAAAGATTTTATTTATTTATTTGACAGAGAGATCACAAGTAGGCAGAGAGGCAGGCAGAGAGAGAGGAGGAAGCAGGCTCCCCGCTGAGTAGAGAGCCCGATGCGGGGCTCGATCCCAGGACCCTGAGATCGTGACCTGAGCTGAAGGCAGAGGCTTTAACCCACTGAGCCACCCAGGCGCCCTTAAATATTTAATTTTCTTGACTATTAAGGTATAATAATGTTCAGCATCAGATCTTTGATAAAAATCAGTAGAACTGATCTGTAAGCCTACCGTCAGAGTTAGCCACAGTTTTAAGGCATTTTGTCCTAGTTTTTCCTTCTGGTAGTTTTTTTGTTTTGTTTACAAAATTAGTATTGTTCTATAACTTGCTTTCTCACCTGTGTGCATGAACATTTCCTTCTGTTATTGAAAGTCTCAAACCTGATTTGGGAGGGGCACCTGGGTGGCTCAGTGGGTTAAGCTTAGTTCAACTCTTGGTCTCAGGGTCATGAGTTCAATCCCTGCTGGGGATCCATGCTGGGCCATGAAGTAAGTGGAGCTCAGAATTCTTTTGTGAGTGGAGCCTACTCTCACACACACACACACACACACACACACACACACACACACAGAGAGAAACACACACAAAAGCTGCAGAGTCATCACTGGTATGATTAACATAACATTTCTTTAGTTCACTTACATTTTTGGTCACAACTGCAGGGATGGCATTTTTCAGATTGTGTTATGCTTTTTCTTTTCTCTCGTGCCACATTTTGTGGAATGTGCATTTCTACGATCTTTCCGATGTTTCTTCCATGCATGTTGCTAATATTTGCCTCGCTTGAACAAACTTGCCTGGATGCCGAGTTTTAGAGAGGGGATGATAAAAGCGTTGAGAGTCTTGGAAATAGTCCTAAAGGAAGTGAAATAAACCCTATTTCAGGTTTTGCCAGCTGCTCGGTGCCCCTGTTTCAGCAGATTTCCCGGGTAAGGCTGTTGAGCCATGTTCAACAGATCTGTTACTTTTATACGCCCGCCCCTCTAGGCTCAGGCGAAGCAGCGAGCCGGCAGAGCCGGGAGGACGGGCCCAGGCAAGTGTTACAGGCTGTACACCGAACGCGCCTACCGAGACGAAATGCTGACCACCAACGTGCCGGAGATCCAGAGGACCAACCTAGCAAGCACAGTGCTCTCGCTCAAGGTAGCAATCACTGTCTCGTTAGAATGGGCTGGTGGAACAGTCCAGACGTGTGTCTGTCGTAAATGAATGTCAGTTTTACGAACCTCGTTAAATACTTTAGTAACCTCGTGGAACCAGTCCCTTTGAATGGAATGCGCGTGGCTGCCTAACAGCCACCCCTCCGCGGGCCTGGGGCTGAGTTGGCATGTCTGCCGTGAGCACGCGTTTTTTTGTTTTTTGTTTTTGTTTTTCCTTATCGTAATAACCAGCGGGATATTTGGTGATAAGAGATTTTAGTTAGGAGCATTTTCTAGAAGGATATTAGAAAAATCTGATTGGTGCCAAACCGTGGACAGGCACACTTCCTTCAACCCTGATCCAATTCTCTGTTAGAATGGAACTGAAACTCCCAGTCCAAAAACTTTGTAAGGGAACTATCAGTACAGGTTTCAGATTGACCCTCTGGGGGCTGGGTTTTCATTCTGAATCACTGCTCTTCCTCTGTCTGTCCCCAGTGAGGACCCTCATTCTCTTTTGGCAGGGGGAGCTGCATGAATAATTTCCCGGCTGATGGCATGCCCACCCCTGACATGGATGCTGCCCTGGGGCGCTGGCATTCCGCTGGTGCGGAGTGCTCTGTTGTAATTTATTATTAATCCACTGTACGAGGGGCTAAAACAGAGCTTCAGACAAAAAAAAAACCCTGCTCCAGTCTCTGGAGTGAGAACAGAGAGACATCTGTGGCGCAAACTTCGGCTCCTTGCTCTGTGTCCTTGGCAAATTTATCTGCTCAGCCCTCTGTTCTATCTTCTCCTTTCCAGAAGTGGGCTATTAATAGTATCTGTTGTGAAAATAAATGAGATAATACAGGTAAAGGCCCTTGCCACAGTGCTGGCTGATTGCTAACATAATTCCTTGTAGTTATTATTCATCCAATAAGCATTTATTGGACACCTGCTGTGTTTATGGTCACAATCACTTTAGGGGAAAGAAACAGAAGGCTTAGGTCCCACCACATCCCTTTTACGCACACTTGGATAGTGCATCCCTCATCTGTTTCTTTGGTTCATCAAATTAGCTAACAGACTTATCGAAGGCCTACTCTGCCCGGCATGCAGATCGCATAGATGACTGCGGTTTCGCGTCTGTGTCTCCCCATCGTGAACCCTCTGAGGGCCAGGGCCATGTCTCAGTCATCCGCACATCCCTGCCACCTGACACGAGGCGCGTCCTCGATGCACAGTAGAAATCACGTACGCAGGAGACAGCACAAGCTGGTGTGTTGTCCTTTTTTTTTTTAATTTTGGTAAAATATGCCACATACTACTCTCGTAACCTTTTTTTTTTTAAAGATTTTATTTATTTGACAGAGAAACACAGCGAGAGAGGGAACACAAGCAGAGGGAATGGTGGCGGGAGTAGCAGGCGTCCTGCCGAGCAAGGAGCCCGATGCGGGGCTCGATCCCAGGACTCCAGGATCATGACCTGAGCCGAAGGCAGACGCTTAACGACTGAGCCACCCAGGCGCCCCTCTCGTAACCTTTTTAAGATGCACAATTCAGTGGCATTAAGTACTTTCCCGGGGTATGCAGCCATCACCACTGTTCATTTCTGGAACTTTGTCATCGCTCTAAACAGAAACTCTGTCCCCATTACAATGAGCCATCCTTTCTCCCGTCCTCCAGCCCCTGGTGGCCGTTAGTCCACTTTCTGGTCTCTGCGAACTTAATTTCCATGTAAATGGGATCACGCAGTATTTGTCCTTTTGTGTCTGGCCTCTTCGGCTTGCATCATGTTTTCATGGTTCATTGTGTCGTAGCATGTACTAGAATCTCATTCCTTTTTAAGGGCGACTAATACTCATGGTACACTTACACTGTGTTTTGTCTGCCCCTTCATCTCTTGGCGTGTATTTGGGTGGTTTCTGCCTTTTGGCTACTGTGAATAATGCTGCTGTGAAAATTAGTGCAGAAGTATCTGTTTGTGTTGCTCCTCTTAATTCTTTCGGGCATATCTGGAAGTGGAATTGCTATACCAGACGGTGATTGTGTGTTTATTTAACTCCCTGAGAAATCACCCGTTTACATTGCCACTGGCAACACATGAGGGTCCCTGTTTCTCCACATCCTTGCCAACCCTGGTTCTGTTCTTTTCCTTATTATAGCCGTCCTAGCGGGTGTGAAGTGGCATCTCATTGTGCTTTGATGTGCATCTCCCTAGTTACCAGTTTCATTGAGCATATTTTCGTGTGCTTTTTGGCCATTTTTATTTCCTTTTTATTTTTTCTATTTTTTTTTTTTAAGATTTTATTTATTCATTTGACAGAGAGAGAGCGATCACAAGTAGGCAGAGAAGCAGGCAGCGAGAGAGGGGAAGCAGGCTCCCCGCCGAGCAGAGAGCCCGATGTGGGGCTCGATCCCAGGACCCTGAGATCATGACCTGAGCCGAAGGCAGAGGCTTTAACCCACTGAGCCACCCAGGTGCCCCTTGGCCATTTTTATAACATCTTTGGAGGAATGTCTCTTCAAGTCCTTTGCCCATTTTTATTTGTATTCACTTATTTTTTTAATTTATTTTATTTAATTTATTTTTTTAAATTCACTTATTTTTTTAAAGATTTATTTATTTAAATAATCTTCATACCCAGCGTGGGGCTTGAACTCACCACCCTGAGATGGAGAGTCGCACGCTCTTCCGACTGAGCCAGCCAGGCACCTCCCTTGGCCCGTATTTAAATTGTCATCTTTTTGGTGTTGAGTTGTATTTACATTTACCTTGAAGGAGCAGTTTTTTTAAGTTTCCCGAGAAAGTATATGCGTTCTGCTAGTCTGAGTGTTTTGTGTGGCCCAGCCTTGGAGGTGACTGCCAAGCTTGCTGATGACTTCCTCCCTGCAGTAGAAGAAACAGGAAAGAAGTGGACAAGGACCATCCCTCCCCGTTAAGGCTGGCGGGGCTGACCCTCCCGTCACACACTTTTCTTCCCTTCTCTTCTAGGCCATGGGCATCAATGACCTGCTGTCCTTTGACTTCATGGATGCGCCTCCAATGGAAACCTTGATCACAGCCATGGAGCAGCTGTACACGCTGGGGGCCTTGGATGACGAGGGACTGCTCACTCGCCTGGGCCGCAGGGTAGGAGCCAGACTGAACTCCCAGTGCTTTTGGCGGGAGCAGCAGCCTTGCGTACTCTTTGTTCTATGCAAAATCAAACTCGGAGGCCCTGGGTCAACTTTGAGTAGAATTCTAGGATGCCTGTTTTTAAACTGGATTCTCCCCTGTCACTTAAAATTATTTCTTTATAGAAAAAGGAATTCCATCCATAGTCAGTTTCACTTCAGGATACATGATTGAGTCTAGGCTTAATTCTGAAAGATGTCTGCAAAGTTCCCACTTACCTCAACAATACTGATGTTCTCAGTCACATACATTTTGCTGAGGTTTATTTGGGAAATTAGAAAACAACATTCTTCCTGACAGAGACCGGCAGCTCACATCATCACGCCCGGGTAAAGGTCCTGTGGCCTGTTACCCACTGGGCCCTGTCAGCCACTGCTGCTGGCCAGTGCGGGAGGGTCTTCCTCTCCACGGCAGCTGTCATCTCCGCTTCTCCCTCTAGATGGCAGAATTCCCTCTGGAGCCAATGCTGTGCAAAATGCTGATCATGTCCGTGCATCTGGGCTGCAGCGAGGAGATGCTGACCATTGTGTCCATGCTGTCGGTGCAGAACGTGTTCTACAGGCCCAAGGTAGGGGGTTCAGACTCAGGTTCAGGCACAGGGCGTGTGGACACTTGACGGGGTCGGGCAGGACTCTGTGCAGCTGCTGAGCGCTCACCTCGTAGCTGTTGGACAGAAACGATCCTCCGTCCCCCCTCTTGGCAGGATAAACAGGCCCTCGCAGACCAGAAGAAAGCCAAATTCCACCAGACCGAAGGGGACCACCTCACCCTGCTGGCCGTGTACAACTCCTGGAAGAACAACAAATTCTCCAACCCGTGGTGCTACGAGAACTTCATCCAGGCCCGCTCTCTGCGCCGGGCGCAGGATATTCGCAAGCAGATGTTGGGCATCATGGACAGGTGACATCTGGGGCCTGGCCCCGTGTGTGCGCGGAGCCTGCTGGACTGTCCTGTCTGTTCGGCCTGCTCTGCCCCTGAGGGGTCACAGGTGTCTCACATACGCCTCTTCCTCCGGCCTTTCCATGTTTTCTGTGCCCCTCCCCGGGCGAGGGTGCAGCAGAGAATCACTTCAGAAGGTTCCCAAGAAGCTTACTTCTTCATAATTGAAAAATGCTTTGTTTGTAAGCATCTGGAACCTTACAGATTGAATTGTGTAAAATCTCTGGCTCTTCCTGCATCCATTGCCCACTGTAGAGCTGCCCCTGTGGTCCCCTCAGGGCTGGAAGAGGAGAACCGCAGACTCTGGGGGCCCGCGGTGGGGGCATGGACACCATAGTGCCAGGAGATCGAACCTCTGGCTGCAGAGTAGCCTCTTGTCTTTATCGTCTCTCCATCTCTTCTCCTGCCAGACACAAGCTGGACGTGGTGTCCTGTGGCAAGTCCACGGTGCGAGTGCAGAAGGCCATCTGCAGTGGATTCTTCCGGAACGCTGCCAAGAAAGACCCGCAGGAGGGCTACCGGACGCTGATTGACCAGCAGGTGGTCTACATCCACCCCTCCAGCGCCCTCTTCAACAGACAGCCCGAGTGGTAGGCGGAGGGGACCCGGGTCCGGGGGGCGGGGGGTGTCGTGGGCAGAAAGGACCTGCGGCTCTCCTGGCACTTGGCGTTCGGGCCCTCCCGCGGCCCGGCACTGCCTCCTCTAGCATCGCTGCCATTTCTAGAATGGTGGGAGCCAGAGGTAGGCAGTGTCGGGCCCATTTGAGAGAAATAAAATTGTAGGGGTGAGAGCCAGGGAGGACCTTAGAGATCGTCTAGTGAAAAGGTTTAACCAAGTTTTTTTAAGTAGCGCTTAAAAAAATTGGACTCATATGCACCTTAATATCAAACTGCGATAAAACCATGGTGGTGTCATGCTAAGAGGGGTTGGAGATGCGGAGCCTTGCTGATTGGCCTTCCCCGGCCCTGCGGCTGGGACGCCTCTTCGGGGCCCCAGAGTTATGTGGAGACCACCCGAAAAACCACCTTCCTGTCCCACAGAGCAGGAAACCCAGGTCCAGAGAAGGGGTGTGATTGGCTTCATGTCACTTACCTGGTTGGAGCCGGGACTAGTTAGAGCCGGGACTAGTTAGAGCGGGACTAGTTAGAGCCGGCACTAGAACACCTCCCGGCAGCTTTCTTACAGTGAGAGGTGTGCAGCTCCTCAATAAGGGAGCGAGGCTGTCATCCTCCTGAGGGGCCCCCCAGGGAGGTAGGGGTAGAAGATAAGCTCTGCCGAGGTCCGCCGGGGACCGGGGGACAGGGCTGTGGGGCGTGCGTGGGCGGCCGCAGCCTTCTGTTTGTTCCCCTGCAGGGTGGTGTACCACGAGCTGGTGCTGACCACGAAGGAGTACATGCGGGAGGTCACCACCATCGACCCCAGGTGGCTCGTGGAGTTTGCCCCAGCCTTCTTCAAGGTCTCCGACCCCACCAAGCTGAGCAAGCAGAAGAAGCAGCAGCGTCTCGAGCCCTTGTACAACCGCTACGAGGAGCCCAACGCGTGGAGAATATCCCGGGCCTTCCGCCGGCGCTGAGAGGCGAGACCGGTCCATCCGGCTGGCCTGCGATGGTGGCCCAGGGCGTGGACTCGTGTTACGGAGGACAGGCTGGTCCCGAGGATACAGCCGTCCAGTGACGGGATGTCTCCCGTGGGCCTTTGCTAAACTTGACTCTTTTTCCTTCCCTGGTGGTAAAATAGGAGCAGGGATTTCCACCTGGTTTGACCATAGCCCCTACCACCTTAAGGCGCTGTGGCCGCGGGGGCTCCCAGCCGGCATCATCTCCACAGACGGGTGGCTCCTGTGGCCCCCGGGGTGGGAACGGGAGGCGCGAGCCCCTGACCCCCAGACGCAGTGAGGGCCTGATGCCCTAGCGGGGACTCTGGAGCAGGGAGCCTCGGGGCTCGCTGCCAGTCTTGCCCCCATTTCCCGCCCCATCCCGCTCCCGTACTCTGGCTTAACCTCCTAGAAATATTTATTTTCTTAAGGAAACATAAATGATTTTCTGCGGCTGTTTCTTCTAACGGGAAGGTTGGGATATTGGCCCAGGCTCAGGGTGGGGGGATGGGTGGCTTTGGTGCCCATGGCGGCGAGTCCCCTGTAACCGGAGCTCTGGGCCTCTTTGGGCTCAGAGGTGACACATGGCCCAGGCCTACGGTCCTGTGTCCTGACACCCACGTGAGCCTGGCCCCGCCGCCTGGCCCCAGGGTTAATCACATCCCCTGCCCGGCTCGGGGCACCCGAGTGGTCGGGGCTGCAGTGCACTGCATTCGGAACGCTCCCCCGGGCCCCCTCCTCCGCCCGCCGCCCAGTGTGCGGCACGTCCTCTCTCCTTTTGAAACGTGCAGGTGACGTCACAGATTTTATTTGACTTTGTTCTTATTTTTTTCCTCTGGGGTCCTTGGCCTTTAACCAAGGGTTTTTCTGGTCAGAGCCTCTTGTCCCCCACCACGAACAAAACCCACAGCACCCCTCTCAGAGCCAGTTTGTGTCTGGTGCTGAGTGGGTTTCTCGTAGCATTTGGTTGGGGAATGGCCGCCTCCCAGTGCCCCCCTCACGGTGCCCGAGGAAGCTCTCGACTGGGAAGAACATCAGACAGATGCTGCCGGGCCGGGTGGTGGAGCTTCTGGAAAGCGGGTCTAGGTGTGGAGCTGGTAGAGAAGCCCCCGGGGGACTGGGCGCATCGGATATTAGGGCTTATGCTGGCTCTCCCGTTCGTATTTGTGATTCACATCACAAATGATGTGAATGCTGGAACTACTGAGTCGTACACCAGATGCTGAGACTCTAGGTCATTCTAGGGTGTAAGAGAATGTAGGCTGTCTTTGGGCAGCAAACTGACCACCCTGAAGACCGTTCAGAGAGGAGTACAGGCTGGGCATCTGCGGACGGAGTCCCTGCCCCGACCTCGAGCTGGTTCTGTCCCAAGTGCTCCTCAGGAAGCCCGTGCCCGTATTCTGGGCGGGGGGGGGGGTGTGTGTGGGGTGTGTGTGTTTACCTTTAAGGCCTTACGGGGAGAGACAGGCAGGGGCCTACAGAGGAAACCGCACGTGAAGCGAGCTGGGCACCCGGCTCCCCAGTCTCCACGCTTGGCAGCCGCCTGCCCCCCAGGTGACCAGCCCCGGAGGCACCGGCACCCAGGAGGTCGTTAAGGCCCCGGGGGTTTGGGGGGCTTGGGATTGAAGCTGAGGTTAAGGACATGTGTGACAGGCCAGACACAGCAGGGCTCGTCATCTTCTGTGGGTTAGGTGAGCAGAAAAGGGCCCTAGCGCTGCGGGTGCTCCTCAACATCTACCCCCCGAGCTGGGGTCGCTGCTCTGCTGTCTGAATGGCGAGGGGGTCTGACCTTCAGACTGTTCGCCGGGAACCAGCACGGAGGCTGCTCTGTTGGGGCCACTCGGAGGGAGAAAGGGGCCAGATTGGGAAGGGGGACTTGACGGCTGCTCCCACACAACGGGGCCCTTGTTTCTCTTCCTTAAAACAGTATTTCCCCGAGATTGAGTGACAGCCCAGGAGAGGATGTGGGTCTCCTGCAGGAAGCTGGAATCTTCTAGGCCGTTCCCCCCACCCTTGCAGGAGCCTAGCTCAGGAGTTCCCTGTGCATGTGCCGAGTGTGTGCGTGTGTATGAGGGGGCCAGTGATGCTCCTGGAAACTCTTCTTGGCCCAGGGCTCAATCCAGTCTGGGGCTTGCCTTCCTCCTCGGGGTAAGGGCTCTTCCAAGGTGAGGGATTTGAACAAAGAGCTGTGAGGAGTTTAAGAAACACGCCAGAGGCTAGGGGTCACAGGTCTCGGGCGGTGGTTACCATTTCTCACCCAAATTTTCACTCCTTCATGCACACTCACCTCAGAGTTTCCATGGACTTCTACAGCTTCCCACCCAGACGGTCTGGCTTTAATGTGGAATTAAATTATGTATTTTTAAAAAAACATCTTTTTTAAACCTTGTATTTTAAAATGTTCTGTTCCTTGCTCTAAGTTATAAAAGTTGATATTTTCAGTTTGTTTTTTTTAAGATTTTATTTATTTATTTGACAGAGATCACAAGTAGGCAGAGAGAGGAGGAAGCAGGCTCCCTGCTGAGCAGAGAGCCCGATGCAGGGCTCGATCCCAGGACCCTGAGGTCATGACGTGAGCTGAAGGCAGAGGCTTTAAATCACTGAGCCACCCAGGCTCAACGTTTTCAGTTTCTGGGAAAACAATAACGCTGCCTCTCATCTGTGGGTAGTGGTCAACCGGCTTCCATTCCTTTTAGGGCTCAGAGGCTGGGGACCCAAGCTGCTCTGGCCTTAATGAGGGCCAGGCCCATGCAGGCTCAGCAGGGCTGCAGTTCTAGTTTAACTGGAGAGTGCATTTTCACCAGAGTCTGGGTCTAGAACCTTCCATTCTGCCCCTCGCACCTGCACTGCTACCCCTTGGTCAGGTCTCCTCCCTCCCTGGGTGTTACCACTTTCTCAGCTTTGCCTTTCCCATCGCCATAGAGAACAGCCCCAGCATTCTGGTCTCCCCTAAATCTGGGGAAGGAGCCTGTGTTTTCTATTCCCCTCTCCCTGAAGACCCAGCCAGTGTCCTTCACCTTTACCGACCAGAACACAGGGCTCCCCCTGCACCCTCTTGCCCCAGGGGCCTTTCTTCTCTCCCCACTCTCCCGATCCTCTCCAAATAAACTCTTGTCCCCAGCCGGCTTCAGCAAGCACAGAAACCTAGAGCCACGGCAGGAGGTTGGACACAGTTGGGGTATAGATGTGGGTAGCGTAGCCATGGGAAGAGCATCATGGAAACCACAGGCCTAACTGAGGAAGCCCCAGGAGGGCCTCCAGGCTAGCCCAGTGTGGCCCCGGCCAGTGGCCTGGGGGCACCTGGCCAGACTACAAAGTACCCATCAACCATTATTTCTGGATCCTGACTCGATAATCCCTGAGGGGGATAGAACAGGTATCACCGAGTCCATTTTTCCGAGGACAAGTCAGAGATCTGTCTTTCCAAATCCATCTGGGATTCAGGCCAGGCCCCAAACTCTGGTCACCTGCCCCAAGGCCAATTCCAACCCCAGATCCAGATCCTTCTCCCGCGGCAGCAAAGAGGACACGGGACAACTAACAGGAGAAGCAGGGGCCTTTATTGGGATCTGGCAGATGTGGTGGAGGTTGGTGGTGGAGTGGAATCCCAGGCCTGGGCCTAGGAAAAGGCAGGAAAGAGGCAAAGGGCCCTAGGAGCAGGCACCCAGCCCTCCCTGCCTCCTCTCTGCAGCCCCTCCCCCACCGCAGGTTCCTTACTCCAGCCTCCCCCTGCCTCTGGGAACACAGAGCACCAAGAATAGACAAGCAGGACCCTTCAGGGCCACAGCTTGGAGTGGGGTGCAGGATCCAGGATTCTGTCTGCCCACAGTGGGAGATCTGGGGAGCTCAATGCACCCCACTCCACCAGGATAAAGTGGGAACACTCCTTCTCTGTCCCCTAGAACAGACCAAACTCTTGTTCTCTTCATGGGGGGAGAGGAGTGCGACTTGGGCCTCCAAGCAGGACCTGGGAAGAGGCTGAAGGTGACACCCCCAGAGGAGCTTCTAGACCCCACCTTTACACTTGCAGTGTTCTCCATTTTTCCTTCCCATCAACTCTGGTGAGCAGCTCAGAGTCTGGGCAGGGGCGACCGATGGGCCAGTGGGGATCTGCTCCAAAGACTTCTGCGGGTTTCAGAGTGCGGGTTTCCCCAACACCAAATTCATCTATATGTACACAGGGGCAGTACCCACCGGCGGCAGGGGAGCGGCGGTCAGGGCTAGTAAGAGTAGCCACCCTTGGGGCCAAAGGGCTGGGTAGGGCCAGCTAGCTCTGGGAGGTAGGGAGGGCTCTCGTCCAAGTGGGACAAAGGGACTGTGTCCTCCTCACTGACCGGCCGATCAAACTCGGCCTTGAGGGCTGGACGCTGATTGTCCGGGAAGGCCAGAGAGAAGAGGGCCTCGGGCTCACACACAAACTTGTACACGTAGCGCTCGCCAGCCACCTGCGGGCAGAGAGGGGCTGGGTGGGGCCTAGCTCTCCCTCCAGCTTGGTGTGAGCTAGGGGGATGCCGCCCGGCGCCAGCGGTAGGCGTGGGGTGCGTCTGTCTCCCCTGCTGGTACCCGCTCCCCGCACACTTCCTGTCCTCCACGCTTCGGGCTCTTCAGTTACGTGGGGCACTTTTCTGGGAGACAGAAATCTTGTCCGCGATTTCTGCTTCCCTCTGGTTCATTATCTGCTCCCACACACCTGTTGAGAAGTGCTCCCCTGCCCCCACCTTCCCGCAGCTGCTGCCCCTCCCCCTCCCATCCCTGGCCCCCTGGCCCCCCACCTTCTGCATGATGCCTTTCTCGTAGTAATAGCGGAGCGAGCGGCTCAGTTTGTCGTAATTCATGGCCGGCCGGTTCTTCTGGATGCCCCAGAGCCTGGCAACCTGGACACAGGACAGAGTTCTGGGATGGGGGTGCTAGCTCAGCACGCAAAAAATGGTGGGGTGGGGAGGGCAGGTCATAAAGAGCACCTGAGAGTCCCGGTACGAAATGGTAAGCTGGTCCTACAGGCTATGCAGCAGCCTGCAGACCCAGGTCTGACGAGAATTCGGGTCAGGCAAACAACTCTGATGGGGAGGCCTCTGCCACATTCCTGGGTCCCAGTATCTCCAGGCCCCAAAGATGCTGGGAGGACAGGTGCGGAAGCTGAGAGGCCCACCTCCTCAGGCTCTATGAGTTTGAACTCCATCCCCCGGCCGGTCCAGGCAATGAAGTGGGCGTTTGTCGGGTCGTCCAGCAGGGCCACCAGGAACTGCCACAGCTGCAGGGCCCCCCGGCGCTGGTAGGGCGGCCCCTCTCGGAACGCGCCAATCCCTTCCTGCTTGATGTCTCCTGGGGACACCAAAAACAGGACGTGTCAGGTTTGTGCCTTCCGGTCCCCCAAGCAACTTCTCCTCCTCTCCCCAGGGGTAATGGGATTCCTGGGTGGTGGTGGTGGGGGGGGGGCGTTGAGGACACAGAGGGCGCGGCTAAGACCCTGACCCTCTCAGGAACAGTCACTTCTCTGACCTTCAAATTTCTCAGGGACGACGCAGACATCATCTGGGAATGGTCGCAGCGGTTTCTCATAGCCATAACCTTGGGGAGGGAGTTGGGAGTCATTTGGATCTGGAGGGGATTCACCGCTCTAAGCCCCCTAGCGACTAGAGGGACTCCTGGCCAGGGGACCCTCCCTGACAGCAGGACTCCCCTCCTCCAACGCGGAGGTCTTGGCAGAAAGGGGGGCGCTGCCTTACCCATGGTCCCGTCGCCTGGAGAGTGCCCGGAGAAACCCTCTGTGTGAAGGTACATGGACGCACACCCCGGGACATCTGGGAGGGGAGGAAAGGAAGGGCGATGTTACAGGTGGCTGCGGGGGAGGGGGGCCGCAGTCCTGCCCACAGTCAAGAACTTCTTCCTGCCAGCCTACATTCCGGTCTTTCCCCGGCTGCCTGCCAACCGTCAAATCCCAAGGCAGGTTCACCCAGAGGGAGCTCAAGGCTTGAACCTCTCAGCTTGAAGTCTGGGCCAGAGGGCATGGCC
>CM053619.1:31894189-31919125 GCA_028646535.1 Procyon lotor
CACTCAAATTTGGGGATGGTGACATTGTAACAGAAGCCAAGGTTTTCCGAGTCCCTCCTAAATGAGAATGGTCCGCCCTCGGCAACAGAGGCTTTGCATCCTTGCTGGCCAAGAATCTGGCTGAGTGCCCCTCTCTTGTCAACGGTCAGGTGGAGCTAGAGTTTAAAGCAGCCCTACTTCGTGCGTAGCTCCGCCAACCTGGAGGCTGGGACAGAACGTGGAAACCACTCAGTAACCCTGCGTTCCCCTTGGGAACTAGGAGCCTGGCTCCTCTCAAGTTCATGTTTCTCTTCATTCAAATCCGTGTGTGTGTATAAATAAAGATTTTATCTGTTTGTTAGAGAGAGAACACAAGCAGGGGGAGCAGCAGGCAGAGGGAGAAGCAGGCTCCCTGCAGGACTGGATCCCGCAACCCCGGGCTCAAGACCTGAGCCGAAGGCACATGCTTAACAGACTGAGCCACCCAGGTGCCCTCAAGTCTGTTAATAGTTTTTCGCTTCTATGGCGACTGGGACCAGTGACTCATCCTATTCTTCTCTGGGTCCTGCAGCCCCACACCACTCATGCTCCCGCCCGGCACTTGGGTCTCCGTAGGTAACTGTAACCTCAAACACTTGCCGGGGAGAAAAAAGAAGAGATGTCTCAACTTTTCCTATTAAATCACAAGCTGCCCAAGGGCAAGGAGCTGCATGCCCTTATCTTTTATCTGAGTAGAAGTTTGCTGACTGAAAAATGACAATTCTTTTGAATCTATGGCAAAAAGGGAGCTGTTGGGTGGGCAGGTAAAACACTCGCAGGGGGACCTCCTGGGTGTAATGGAACCGTTCATAGGATCCCGTGCCACCCTCCCCAGCAATCCCAGCAAAACTCCTCCAGCCCCCTTCCCCGGGAGCATTTCTTACCTGAGTCGTAGGCGAAGTCCGTCTGCTCCTGTTTGATCACCACCCCCGCCCCTGGGTACCTGTGCCCATTGACTGCACCCTGGCCCACGGAGGGCTGACCCGCCTGTTCGTACAGGGGGTCCAGGTATTCCTGCTTGAAGCTCTGCGGGGGGTAGGGCGGGCAGGGCTCCGACAGCTGGTGTGGGTAGGGGGCTGGGAGGGGTTCCCGGCCCCCTCCCTGGGAGGAGGTGAAGGAGTGGCAAATATCCAAGGGCTGCTGGAAGACAGAGCTGGATGTGGTTGGATGGAGAAGGAAGAGAAGATTAACTTAAGCTGTCCCTGTGTCCCCCACTCCCAGAGCTGGCAGACTGGGCTCTGGGGCAGGGGCGAGGGTGTCGACATCCCTTCTTCCCCACGCAACCCGCCCCACGGCCGCTGGAGAACACTCAGGGACTGAGGAAGAACCGTCGAGACCTGGGCCCACAGGTCCTGTGGGTCTCCTCGTCTCCTTACCTCTGCTCCCCGAGGTACCCATGGCCAGGGTGGGGCTGGGAGGCGCCGGAGGAGGATCTCAGGAAACTCCGTGGTTCTGCCCGGGGGAAGGGCTGCAGGGGCGACTGTCCGGGGGCACCGGGGGCAGGGGACTTGATGGCGATTTGTCTAGGGGGGTCATAGGCACTGGAGTTGAGGGGGAGACAGGGGTGAGAGGGCAGAAGCCGGGCGAGCATCTTTGAATGCTTTATCCCCAGAGAAGGAGGAGCAGAGGGTGCCAGGAAATGAACGGCATGAGTGACGGGGCCCCAAGTGAGCTCTTTTTCTCCCTTCTCGAAAATCCTGAAATGGGGTGTTATCTTGAGAATGCCTCTCTCCCCAGCCCAGAGCAAGTGGGGTGGGCGGGCTGATGGCTTCCTCCAGTGGAAAGGTTCTCCCCGGGCTTTAACATACACCCCTTGAACCGCCGGCTACCGTCGCCCTCCTGACCACTCAGAGGAAATCCTGAGCCTGTGCGCTCCCTTACAGGGGCTCAGAAATCCTTCGTGTTGTCTAACTTGCATCCCACTGCTGCCTTTACTCCTCCCTCCTCTCCTGTACCCCTCCCCCTTCCCCCCTTCCCTGGGAAGGTCTGGGGCTCACCTGGAATAAAGGCACTGCTCGCCATGGTGGTAGGGGAGTGGCAGCTTCCTGCCGCAGGACAGGGCTGGCTCTGTGCGGGGACTCTGGGGCTCCTTCTTGATCCTGGTCGTGGGGCTGTGGAAAGCTACTGCGGGGGTGGGAGGAGGCAGAGCGAGGCCAGAGGGGGTCACAGAGGGGGCAAAGGGAGCTCTCTTCTGCTCTTTGAGAACCAGCCGGGTGATTCCCTGGGGCTCCGTTTTCAGAGACTCTCCGTCAGACACTTTTAAGGGCAGTTTGGCTATTTACACTATGTCTGGTTTTACACGTCAGGCTAATGTCCAATCCTAACCGAAGAGACTGTCTAAAATTCAACATTTAAAGCAACCCCCAAACCCCAAAAACACCTTTGGAGGAGCGAGCGCCTCCAACCTAGGGCCTGTGGTTTTCCTGTGTGCCCTGGAAAATTCCAAGGGAGAGACATGTTTTCTTCTTTGGTGCTATAAAAGATCTTTCTCTGGTGCAGGTTGGTTATATAAGCCCGCTCGCATGTCAGCTGACTACCATTAAGCACATGCTCCTAATTATCTGTGAAGAACACTGATCTTTCTTGTGGCCCCTGCGGGGTCCACAAACTCCAGCCACCAGACTGAGCAGTGGAGCCGGTTCCGAGCGAGCGTGAGGTCCCGTCTGACTGCACTGAGTCCAACGCCAGCGACGGACTGTTCTGTTTTTGGCTGATCCCCATTATCTGTGCCCTACCTCATTTCAACGATGAAGACACTTGAGAACAGGGCATCTGACCTTAAAGCGGGATTTCTCACCAGTGCACTGAGGACCTTTGGGCCAGATAAGTTTTCTCCTGTGTGGGGGCCTGTCCTGAGTATTATAGGGTTTTTGTAGCATCTCTCGCTTCTACCCCCTAAATGCCTGCAGCACCCCACCGTCAATCACGACCACCAGAAATGTCTACAGATGTTGCCACATGTCTCCTGCGGGGCGAAACTGCCCCCCAGTTGCACGAAAGTAACTTAAAAGGGTAGAACTGGGCCCTGCAGAACTGGTCCAAGCCCCTCATTTCAGAAATCAGGAACTGGGGGGTGGCAAGGGGAAGAAGGGTCCATTCACCGGGCAAGCTGCGAGGATGGCGCAAACCCTGATTTGAACCATTTTCCAGGTCCCAGTTACTGCCTTGGTCTTGGCGTCCAAACCCAATAATGGGGAGCCCTGTTCTTCCCCCTTTTCTTTAGGAGAGAACAAGTTGATCTTTTGTGATTCTCTATCCCTGTGACTCATTTCCTGCCCTCCCCCACCCCCTAGTCCCTCAACCCAGGGCCTTGCACTCACAGTTTTCTGCATGGAAATCAGGAACAAACTGCTCATCACTGTCGGGTACCTGGGCTGCAGAGAGAGGTCAGAGGTGAGTCTGGGTGCCCCCCCATGGCAGCCCCCCCCATCCCCAGACACCATTAAGGCAGCCCTGCAGATTAGCACCAGCCCGAAGGGGAGAACAGCCTTCCTAGGACTGAAAGCAACCCCACCCCAGGTCCTAGTGCCCTCCATGTCTGGGCTCCACTAAGACCCTGGAGGCAACGCTGCAAGTTCTCAGAACCTGTCTGAGCAGATTCCAGAGTCTTTTCCTAGATGCTTTGTCTTTATTCCCTCCATTTTTCGGAAGTGAAGGCAGCCCTGCCCGTCGGAGTTCACAAAGCTCCCTCTCTGGACTCCCAGCAGAGTCACATCTGGGATGCGCAGGCATTACAGTGATAGCCTATGAATCCTAGAATAGCCTGCGGGAGATTCTGAATTGGGCTGAGCCCAGGAATTGGTGTTTCAGACAACCTCCTGGGTGAATTCTGGAAATGGAGAACTTGGGAAAGAAGATGAGATGGCGAAAAGGGGGATTTGGAGGACAGTGGGAGAGCAAAGTGGCTGGGGACAGGGACAGGTCACCGCGTCTCATGCCTTCAGCATGTAGCTAAGAGGAGAAGATCCAAGAAACACTCCCAGGGTGCCAGCGAGGGCGGAGCTGGGTTTGGGGGTGAGTCAGCCACAGGACCTTCGGACTTTGATTTCTAGTTCTTACCCTGGCTTCTCCAACTCCTTCAGGTGGGCATACAGCGGAACACCACCCCTGACCCCAGAATCTTTGGCCCCTTTGGCCCCTCTCTCCAGAATAGATCAAAGCAGGAGGGAGAAGGGTAGACACCAAGAAGGACTTCCTGATAGTCGAGGAAGAGAGTGGCTTGAAGGTGAGGGGGTGGAAGACAAGGAGAATGCTCTTAGATTGGACAATGGAGAAACTGACAGCTAAAACAACCAGAGTTGAGAAAGGCTGGTAAGGATCAAGGACACAAGGACACAAGCTGGGGAATAGCTCCACGCCTAGCTCTACCCGCACACACCCCAGCCCCTACGGCTTCCCCATCAGCAGAGCCTCCAGTTTCTTTATGGGATTTCAGCCAGAGCCTCTGTTGGAGCTCCCTCCTTCCATGCTCACCGCATACAGCAGGTGGTTTCTTCACACAGCTTTCTGCAAGAAGTCCACTCCCTTCTCTTGCTTAAACCTTGAACCCCAACTTCATCCTCTTGGCCAGCCCCCGAGGCCCCACGTCGTCTGGCCTGCTTACCTCTCCCACCTGCCTCTCCTTGTCTTTCCTCTCCAGAGCTCTTGATTCCTCTTCCCCAGACCTTTGTCTGCCTGTTTTTTTTTTTTTTCCTGGCCACTGAAGTCTTAGCTCACTTTGCCACTTCCTCAGATGCCTTCTCTGACCACCCACACCGAAGTGGTCCCTCTTGGCTCCCATCACAACCCCTGTTTATTTTTGCCCTAGCATGTACCGCTACCTGGATGCCTCTTGTTAACTTATTTATGTATCTTCTTCTTCTTTTTTTTTTTTTTTTAATATTTTATTTATTTGATAGAGAGACAGCAAGAGAGGGAATACAAGCAGGGGCAGTGGGAGAGGGGGAAGCAGGTGTCCCGCTGAGCAGGGAGCCCAATGTGGGGCTCGATCCCAGGACTTTGGGATCATAACCTGAGCCGAAGGCAGACACTTAGTGACTGAGCCACCTAGGTGCCCCTATTTACGCATCTTATGCTTATTTTTGCCCTAGCATGTGCTGCTGCCTAGATGCCTCTTGTTAATTTATTTATGCATCTTCTCAATTTATTTACATTTATGTGTTTGTTGTCTACCTTCTCTGCATGAAAGTTAAATTCCCTGAGGGCAGGGGCTTTATCTGTCTTGATGATTCCCCAGCACAGGGAAATAGGGTCTGGCTAATAGGCACTCAGATACTTTGTTTGTTGACTAAGGGAATAAACAGATAATGACCCAATCCTCAGGCTGGTGGATGTTCTCTCCGCAGACCGGGAGCAAGAGTGGAAGGGATCCTAACCAACCAGCTCTTCCCTTTCCCTGGGGGCCTCTCTGTCTCCCCCCCCCACCCCCCCACACGGTAACTCTAGGGGGCAGTTCCTCCCTCCAGAGAAAGCACATTTAACAAGAGATATTTTGGGCTGTGATCAATTGCTTGGCAGGAATTCTTCATCAACTTGCTTTGAGTATCAGAGGACCCAAGGGCTTTAAAATACACATTTATAGATAGTTGACTTCTTGACAGAGGGATAGGACTGAGGGGTTTAAGACTCAGAAGCCACCAGCAGCTAAAGAAGAACTCATGAAGTCAGTAGAACGCTATTCTAAAGTGATGGAATGAATGAGTGAGACAAGAAGTCCCTCCGCAAAAACGCACAGGCAGCGTGTATCTGTTCAGGAGAGCTACCGAGGCACAAAGGCAACCATCCCCAAATGGCCCCAAATCAAGAATGCCCAAGATATTGTTAAAAATACACATCCTGGGGTGCCTGGCTGGTTCAGACTATAGGTAGAGCATATGCGACTCTTGATCTCGGGGTCATGAGTTTAAGCATCGAATTTACTTAAAAAGAACCCACGCATTCCCAGTCCCCACCCCTGTTCTATAAGCATGAGTTGGGTTCCAGCTTCGGTATTTTTAACAAGTACCCCCGGCGGCCCTTCAGAATAGGCAGGTTTGGGAAACACTGGATAAGGGGCGGGGGAGCAAAACCTTCTCAGGGGCGCAAGGGCCAAGCTCATGCGTGATGTGCCATCTGGCCCAGCCACAGGCAGATACCCCCAAAGCTGGCAGGATGAGCAACATTTCCATCTCTGCTACTTAGGCAAGGAGGGTCCCGAGGGCAGGGGAGGTGGAGAACATGGGGGAGGCTGACGCATTCTGGGCCCCCTTTGGGGCTTCATTAACTGCCAGTTTCCGCTGAGGTAATGGGCTGGGGGCATCTCCTGCTGGCGTCACGGGCCAGTCATTGGCCAGTTCACGTGACACCAGAGCCCTAGGGGTCGTCTTGCCTTTCCTCCCACCATAGGCCTGAAGGTCTGACCGGAACCCCCACACCCCGAGCGGTCCCAGAGGAGGGTCCCCCTGGCACACAGACCATACCCCATGAGAGGTGCCATCTTCGTCCCAGGGCCAGGAGAAAGCAGTCAAGACAAAAACGGGCTGTGGTGTGAATCCCAGTCTCTGTTTGGCCCCTCCCTAGAATACTGGCTTCTCGAACCAAAGGGACAGGTTAGGGCCTTGCTCAGAGACGGCCAACGAGAATAGAAACAGGAGCAGTGACACGGAGCCCCAAGTTCCTGGAGAGCAGGAGAATTTCTAATTACCACGCTGGGTCTTGAGAACAGGCCACTCTACTTATTTGCCGACTTGGCTGAATTTTGGCTGCCAGGCTCGTGTGCCAGGGGCTGCCCCCAACTCCATCATGGCGTGTAGGTGGAATTCATCTGTCTGGGGATGTGGCACGTGATGAAGGAGAGGATGAGGAAAGTGCCATGCCAGCATGGTGCCCAGAGAGGAGAGAATTTTAGGGAACGTCCCTCCAACAGGGGGTGGTCGGTAGAAGAGAAGGGGCTTGGGAGCCCCCCAGGCGGGGCTCCGAGAGAATTGAGAGGTTAAAGCAGCCAAGGTAAGCCCCCACCTCCGAGGTTGGCCATCTACCCACACCACCCATGCCCTGTCATCTTCTCCCCTTCCTGGGGTCCGATCCCAGGGTGAAGGGGCCTCTTTAGGCGTTCCAGTGGCGGTGGGGGGTGGGGCATTCTCCTGAGTTTCTGCTCCATTGTGTCACCACTGGCCTTGTCTCTCACCCTTACCCTGCCCCCACCCCGCAGCCTCTGTACTGGAAGGAACCAGTTCTCTATATGGAGGGACATTTGTCCCCAAGAGCCTTCTGGAAGGGGAGGAGACAGAAAGAGGTAGACGGAGGCATTGTAGTTAGGAGAAACCGGGGGAGGGGATTAACCCCATCTCGGCGCACAGACCCGCCAGGCACCAGCGTGTATACACATGGATTCTCACCCTACTTCCTTACTACGCCGAAGCACACCCTTCACACACCAGCTCTCTTTCTGGATTTGCATATGTGATCAGGGTTGGGGGGGAACCAAAGGGCAAAGGGACCTTAGAGAAATATTTGAGAGCAGTAAACCTTCTGAAAAGGGGAGCACAGACCCACCCCTTTAAGAATCCCGTAAAACCCACGGATTCTTCTCTTCCTAGAAAAATCCACATTCCTTTGTGAATGGTGCACCCCTAACAATTTTGCACGAGATATCAGAGGGCGTAAGGACCCCTGCAACCTACCCACAGCGGTTCCGTGATTCCAGACTCTCCGTTATAGACCCTGGCCTTATACAAAGGACATATGTGGCCCAGACTCAATGTTCCTTGCCAGCAAATACACCCAAATCATTGTTCCTGAGGGCTCCCGACAAGCCGGGGAAGAAACCTTCAATCAGAAGCTGCACATTTTTGACCCTAACCGGACACAGCCTGAGCCCAGCCTGCCTGAACCCGGGTCTCCCTACAGCAGACAGATCCTTTCTGTAGCAACTCAAGAGATCCCAGGCACACGAAACAGACACACCCTCTCAGCCTTATTTTAACGCCCCCCCCCACATACACTATCTAGAAAAACCTCAAACCCAAAGACGTCTAAGCTACAGAGACACACTCACACTCACCCCTAAATAAGCCCAGACACCAGACCGAACCCACAACCCCATCCTTGTGGACCCAACCTGGCACCCCCCAAATTCTTCACAGCCCCACCCACACTACAAGGACCCACTGCTTCTCTCCAAATTGGGGCCTTTAAAAAAATCAAACTTGCGGTGGGGAGGTTGGGTCCCGGCCCCCATTCCTCCTGATGTACCCCACCACTGGCAAGTTTCCAAGGAAGCTAGTCCCCTCCCTACCACCCCAAAGCTCCCTCTGGGCTGTTGGGGTCACTGACCTGGTGGGAAGAGGCAGGAGAGGAGGCTGGGGTGCTGCTGGGTTGGTGCAGGGGGACAGGGCCCCGGCAGTTGCATCTGTCTCCGCAGAGAGAATGAGAAGGACGAGTGGCCTCAGCATCCCCCTCTCAGGCCTGGCCATCCATCGCCAGCTGGGAACCCGAGCTGCTCCCTCAGAAGGAAGGAGAGGGAACCAAGGAGGTCCCCACCCCCACCTCCCCACCCACTGGATTTAAATGTACAGGGACTCCTAGCACGCACTCGCCCTCACTCTGACACAGGCGGATAGACACCCGCACCTTCCCTAGACCCCCGCCGCCAAGGGGTGGGGCTTCCAAGGTTGAGAGAGCATTTTTTCCTCCCCTTCCCATTCCAGGACCCAGGCACAAATGGACCAGCTGCTGCCAAAATGCCAACCTCTGAGCCTACCCCCTACATCACAGCCCTGGGAGCTGCCCACTGTGGGGAGCGGAGGGACCCTCCGCTGACAAACAAGAAGGCTGGCGAGCCAGACAGCAATCGGGCATTGGGAAAGGAAGTCTAGGAGAGACCGTGGAAACTGACACCCCTGCGTTCTTCAGCTGCAGCCCAGCTCCGGAACCCCGGGAGGAGGATGGGCAGACTGGGCACATGTTCTGCCTGGAACTCAGAGCTGGGCGCACGGACGCGGTTTACAGAGCCCGGGAAGATGTGGATCGCTCCCTCCCCAGAACCCCCAGATCCCTCCAGCACCCATACAGCCGTTCGGCCACGGAGTCCACAAAATGTCTGGAGCGTTTGCTCTATGCTAAATAGCTGTTTTGTTAATACATATTTGCGGGGGGTACCACGGTTGTCAGGACAGACAGCCTCACTCCAAGGATCCAGTCAGGGGTCTTTCCCTTCTATCTCGAGCTTTTAAAGATGGTTCCATCGGAGCTGGGCTTGAGCTTAAAAAAAAAAAAAATCACCAAAGATACCCAGGTGGAGGGATGGGGAAATTCTAAAGAAAAGCCCTTAGAAAGGGGTTCCTGGTGTGTGGTTTCTTGGTTTTCAGAGCGTTAAAATAAAAGGACCCTAAGACGGGGGTATTAACCCTTTCCTCTCAGACTGTCTAAACACCATAAGCCTTCTACCAACCACCCCACCAGCGACACCCTGAGGCCCCACCACAATGCACCTAGGGATCCAACCACAAGACCCTGAGAACACAGCTCTCTCTACTCAGAGGAAGCCCAGCTCCTGACCCCACCCCAGCCGGCTCCAATTTAACCCCCCAGCAAACACCCTAGCCAAAGTAGGGGGAATTTGCCCGGGACAGAAGTATTCGGGAGAGAAGGGGGAGGGAGGATCGCTTGCCATCAGATTTACAATCAAGGGTATTGGGAGGCGGAAAGCCCTCTCTGCCAAAGCGCGGCAAAAAAAAAATAATTATTTAAATTTTGTGTGTTTTTGGCTCAGACAGTAAATTGTTTAGCGCTGGGGGGTTGGGAATAAGAGAAACCAAGGGGGTGAAAATCAATGTTTTGGCAACTCCTGAAGACAGGTTACAAATTAATTGCTCTTTCTCCTCATCCTCCTGTCCCTTATCCGCCCCCCTCCCCAACACACAAACACAACACACACCTCGGCTGGCCTCGCTGCTGCCAAACAAACTTTGCAAATGAAAATTTCAACCAGGAAGACGGGACTGGGGCCAAGTTCCATTCAAATAAGCAAATACCCCACACAATGGTCTGATTCATCCCCAGGCCTAGTTACACAAGCCTGGCTCAGGGCAGAGAAAATAAATATCAATATAAGTGTCCACATTGGGTGCTGGGGAGAGCTAGGAGTAAGGGGACTGGGGGGGGGCGTCTTTGGAGAGTTTCTTGAGGCAGAGAGAGAAGAGAAGTGGGTTGGGTTGGAATATCAGGAGCAGAGAGAATGCCCCAGCCCCAATAATAGAAAAGGTCACAAAACGACTCACCTTCGGCGAGCCACGACTCCTGGAAGTGACTGAGATCCTGGAAGAGATCTGCGGGGTGAAAAATGGAATTGGAGGTGAGGTGGAGGAGATGGTGAGACGGAGGGAGCCCTAACGATCCGGGTGGTGAACACCCCCCACCTTGGTGGTAGGGGCCCAAGAATGATCAGAATCCCTTGGAGAACAAGGAGGGGGCTCCAGGATCGGCCCTCTGTGTGTGGGAGGTGAGGAGGGTCACGGTTTGTCTCTCCCGCTCTTTACCTTCGGAGTCGGGGGGCGGCAGGGAGCCTGGGTCCATGAGCTTCCCCTGCGGGACCATCAGCGCTTCGCGCAAGCTCCCATTTCCGGGCGATTTCTGCGGGGAAGGGGAAGAATGCCCTCGAGTTACCCTGAGTCCGCCGGGTCTGGGGTCCCGGGGTGACACAGGAGCAGGGTTGCGCTGGACCCCTTGGGGGCCTCGGGGAAGGGACTGTGGGGCGGGGTGCAGGGCGGGGGCGGGCGTGGAGGCCGGCGCGCCGCTCACGCTGCAGAAGGTGTAGGGCACTTGCTGGTCCAAGTATCCGCCTTTCATCCTCCGCTCCATCCGGCCGCTCCCTCCGGCCGCACCGCCTGGGCCCCGCGCGGGGGCAGAGACCTGGGGGTGGGGTGGGGGGCCTGCGTTCGCACACCGTCCTGGGAAGGCAGCGAGGTGGGGGTGGGTAAGGAGGGCAGCAGGGTGGGGCAGTCCCGAGGCTCTGGGTCCGACAGCAAAACTTCTCCGACTCACTCAGGCGATGGGGAGGTTTCCGCCTGCCGAGCTGAGCGCCGCCACCACTCCCCTCCCGCCAAAGGAGGTCCCACCTGCTCCTGGGAGCCGGGCTCGCCGTTTCGGCTGCTTCTGCAGCCCTGCTCTGCCCAAGCTCGGTTACATAAGACGTGTGTGTGTGTGAGTGTGTGTGTGTGTGTGTGCGCTCGTGCGCGGAGAAGCGGGCGAGGCAGCGCACCATTCGCAAGCCCACAACTCCCGCGCCCCCTCCAACCCGGAATCCCAGCGCCTCCCCCCCCTCCCCGCCCTAGGATCTGCGGAGGCGGCGGTTAGAGGGTGCAGTGTGTGTTGGGGGCGAGGCGGGGAGTCACAGACGCTCTCCCTCCCTCCCCCTCCCGCAGCCTCACCTGAGGCCGGGGCGTCTGAGCTGGAGCCGCGGGGGGTCGCGAGCTTGCCCCGGGGCCGCACCGAGGGCCGCGGGGCTAGGCCGGAGCGAGGCGGCCCCGGCCCCGGGTCCCCCGCACACCCGCTTGTTTTCTGGGCGCCGCCGACAGTTGTGAGCCCGGGGGAGCCGCTGATTGGTGCATTTCCTTCGCCTCGGCCCCGGCTCTCTTACCCCCCCGCCCCAAACCCTTTCCCTTTGTTTCATTGACTTTTGTGAATGAAACCCCAGGGCCGGGCACGCCCGCCAATCCGGAGACTCGCCCGGCCGAGCCGCGGGGGGCGGGGTTTCCCAGACGCGGGGGCCAATCAGAACGTAGGGGTTGGCTCCCGGCTTCATTCACGGCGGCTCCCATTCATAAAAAAATAAACTCCTCAGCGGCCGGAGTTCATTCATAAAGAGCTGAGAGAAAAAGAGCGAAGCCGAGAACCCGACGGCTTCGTGGCGGGCTCCGCGGTGTCCCGGGGTGTGAGGTTCGGCGAGCTCCTCGGGCTGACCCGACCGGCGCCTGCCGGCGTCTCTGCATCTGCGTGTACGTGGGAGTGTGAACATGTCTGTGTGCGCGCCCTGCGGGGAGGCGAGCGGACTTGTGCCCAGAGGAACAATAATAACTAGCATTTATGAAGCGCTCCGCTTCCACGTGCTCATTTCATTCCCATAACCTGGCGAAGTGATTCTATTGTTTCCATTTTACAGAGATTGAGAATGAAAGCTCAGCGAGGGGTGGTGACTTGGCTGTGGTTACTCAGGGCAGCTGGGGTTTACAGCCCCCGATCTCCCACCTTCTCCTGTACAGCCCTTTGAGGCCACAGTTAAATGAATTAAGGCTTTGTGACAACAACTGATACACAGTAGGCCCTCAATAAATGTAAGCACGGAATCCAGGCTTTTCCTCCAGGGTCTGCTTGGCAGAGCTGTTCTGTGACCCACTTTCTGTTGATTGCAGCAGAAACCAGAGCCCCCCCCTGCCCCCCACATGGACCTCTGAAAGTGCAGCTCCCTCTCAGCCATCTTTCCTCCTAATCCTGAGAGCAAACACAAGGTCTTAGGGAGAAAAGCCCCAAGGCATCTGATGACCTGGGGAGGTAGGACTGGTTTCAGTGTAGCCAAAAAGCTGGTCATAGGCTCTGGTCCCTCAATCATTCACCAATTCATTGGATAAACATTTTTTGTGCCAGACACAGTGCTGGGTGCCAGGCAGGCAGCTGTGACCAACACGGACCCTCGATAAGAGCTGGGCTGTTTAGGCTGTAGCCACGGGGGCACATAGGACATGAAGTCCTTCAGGCTCTCTTTCCGAGACAATCTCTGGGTCTACAGTCCATACACTTCTTTGAGGAGAGCCCGATTTTGCCCCCTGCCTACTTGTGATACACACTAGAGACTAGCTGAACCCCAGGCCAGTTGGGGCTTCTTTCAAAGTTCATCTAACCTGGGGTGCCTGGCTAGCTCCGTTGGTAGAACACGGGGCTCTGGATCTTGGGGCTGTGAGTTTGGACCCCTCGTTGGCCGGCGAGTTTATGTAATAAACAAACCACAAAATGTGTCTAATGTAATACCTCCACTTGTGCCATTTCAGAGAAGGAAATGATACTGGAAAGCTCTTTACGCTGCTCAAGGTTAAGAACTGGGACTCGAACACCAAACCTTTGGCATCTAGGGCTATTTAGTGGTCATTCCAGGAGATCATCATGGGCAGATGAAAATAAACTTCTTTCTCTTCTCTGAGGAACTATTCTTTGAGGTTCATGTCTATTGTCCCTCTCCTCCAGGAAGCCTTCCAGATAACCTGAGTCAGTTCCTTAAGGACCCCACAACATTCTCACCTCTATCTCTGTTGTAGGTATCTTTCATTCTGCCTCATGGTCATCCCGAAATAGGGAGAGATCTCCAGGTCCTGAGGAGGTCTCTTTTGTCTCTTAAAATCTTCCCCTAGCTCTTTCGGGCTTAGGAGAGTCCCTTGAATACTAGTTTAGTGAATAGGTGCAATAAAGACCAAACTAATCGAGCTTAGCAGGAACCTTGCCCAAAGCGGGAGAGACAAGCCCCAGCAAATCCCAGCTTGGGGCTGGATGGAACCAGTTTAGGGAGGAGCTTCTGTCTCAGGGCCAAAAGAAGTGGGGGGAGGAAGACCGAGGATTCTTTCCGGAAAGCAGCTCCGAAGTAGTCTCCATGACAATGGAGAAGATTCCTGTGGGTCGCAGAGTGGGCCTTCCAGGTGGGGGCTCTCCTAGTAGTCCTGAGCTTTTGCATTTCTCTGCAAGGCCCTTGGCTCTCTGGAGACTAAGTGTTCCCTTTCTATTCCCCATCTGGGGTCCCAGCTGAGAGCCGCCCCCCTCCTCCAGCTCTTCCCCCGGCTCTGGCTTAGCACGCTGGCTGAGAGAGAGAAGATACCATTCACTGCTGTTGCCCCTGCTGTCACCTGACCTCCGATCCAGCATCCAGACTCCGAGCAGCGACATCCCCAGGGGGAACTTTCGAGCCTCTTCCAGGGCCTGAGATAGCTAGGGAAAAGAAGGAATAGAGGGGCCGGAGATTTCTGTAGGAAATCACTTTATGACGAGCAACATTTCCTGCGCATGTCCAGGGCTTGACTTCCATGAACTCGTGCAGCTTTCACAGTGGTACTGCGAGGTGTCTTGTCCACTTTACAAACGGGGAAACTGAGACCTTGCAAACACATATCTATCCCAAGGGTCCACTCAACAGACTGGGGGCACCCCATGCCGGCTACACACAACAGGTTGGCTGGGGGACTCTCCAGAGCCAGGATGGGGACAAGTGGGCTCTCCCAGATTGAGGGTATTTGCAGCCCCCTCTTGGACAAACAGCTTCCTTGATGAAGCACAACATACACCCTGGTACCCACTCCTAAGACACCTTGGGAGAGAGGTTGCCCAGGTAAAAGCTTCTTTCTAGTACATTGGAGCTGGACTCTGACCTGGTTCCCTGAGCCTAAGTTACAAAGTGTCAGTGGGTTTTAGATATGCAAATATTCATATAAAAGCAGCCTGGGGCTTGCTCAGAGGGCCTGGCAGAGTGCTGCACTGAGAAGGGAGAGACATCTGGGACTGACTAGGAGGACCAGGAGCCATCAGAGAAGCCGGCCTTCCCAGGGCCCCTTCAGAGAGTGTGGTGGGGTGGGGCGCTGGGTGACCTGTCCAGCCTACTTGTGGGGAGTGGGGGGACAGAAATGTCTTCAAAGCCCTGGAGGTTTCCCCAGTGTCTGGAAGAGCTCAGAGTCCCAATGGCAAAAAGGGTGGAACTCAGGAGGTAACCCAGGGAGATAGCTCGGTAAGGCCAGATGGATGAGATAAACGAGGTCGAGTGGTGTCCTATGTCCCTTTAGTGGCTCCCAGACTAGACCTGTCACCTGGGGTATGAACCAGAGAACAGGGCCAGGCAGTAGGGGTGGGGAAACATGGGGTCCTCCCCGTGGACTGGTGGGTCAGGACCACCAAAAACAAAGTGCAACTCATGGGCTTCCTTCTGTCCTTGGCTCCCAGCCCCATTTTCACATCGCTCCCTCCAAAGCATAGGGCGTCTGCAGCCTAGTTCACGGACGTGCCGCCCGCTGAGGCCAGCTTGCTGCACTGGCTTCCGGCCACACGTGTGCACTTTGCTGATGTCAGGGTCAGGGTCATCACCGGGCAGGTTGGTGAACACGCCCCCACCTCTGGGTTAAGAACCACTGTGCTAACGGTCGTTGTAGCTGTCTCTCTCTCTCTCTCTCTCTTTTTTTAATTTTATTTATTTATTTGATGGAGAGAGACATAGCGAGAGAGGGAACACAAGCAGGGGAGCGGGAGAGAGAGAAGTAGGCTCGCCACCGAGCAGGGAGCCCGATGCAGGGCTTGATCCCAGGCACCGCTCATTGCAGATGTCTTTATACATGTCTTGACAATATATATGACCTTAAAAATGGTTGAAAAGGCACCATTTCTGGATGAGGTGCTTGGGGCGGGGTGGTGTGCTACTGCTTCCCTTGCACATCTCTGCCTTCCTGAGACCTTTCTCGACACCCCACAGAAAAGAGAGCCCTTCTCCTAGTCAGCTGGCTGGAAGTATGTCAGGCTCAAGGGAAAGGGTGCAGGTAAAGCTATGTCTTGCTGAATCCCAGAGGGCACCCTGTAGAGGAGGGCTGTCTCAAGACAAAAGTCCTAAAGACGAGGTCTTAGTAGGGGCTTCTGGGTGGGTGCAGTCGGTTGAATGTCCAGCTCTTGGTTTCAGCTCAGGTCATGATCTCAGGGTAGTAAGATAGAGCCTCACATCCAGGCATCCAGCTCTGTGCTCAGGGTGCGGTCTGCTTGGGATTCTTGCTCCCTCTGCCCCATTCCCTGCTTGTACTCTCTCTCTAAAATAAATAAATAGGGACGCCTCGGTGGCTCAGGTCATGATCCCAGGGTCCTGGGATCGAGCCCCGCATTGGGCTCCCTGCTCCACGGGAAGCCTGCTTCTCCCACTCCCACTCCCCCTGCTTGTGTTCCCTCTCTCACTGTGTGTGTGTGTGTATCTCTCTCTCAAATAAATAAAAAAATCTTTTAAAATCAATCAATCAATCAATCAATCAATCAAATCTTTAAAAAAAAATGATGACTCCTTGGAGACCGGGCTTTCTCTTTCTCTTGCAACAGGGTGTTGTGGGTGTGTTATACTCAAGAACCTTGGGAGAAATTGAACGTGATCATGTCACCCTGACTCCTGGGGCTATGGGGATGGGACGGGTCTCCCATAGCAGATGGAACTGGCAGTCAGGAATCTGAGGTGGAAAACTCCAGCTCCCGGGAGAGACCCTCGGTCAGTGTGGCAGCTGTGATAGTCTCAGGCGGAGAGAGACCCACACAGTGACCTCTGTGGGGCCAAGCCAATCCCTGGGAGGGGCTGATTTTAAGATTCCTCCTGGGGAGACGTATTTTGGGGGAATGTCTAAGAACTTGTCAGAAACCCCATAAAGAGCATTTAAATATTTTTTTTAAAGATTTTTTTTAAGTTATCTCTACACCAGTGTGGGGCTCGAACTCGAAACCCTGAGATCAAGAGTTGCGTGCTCTACTGGCTGAACCACCTTGGTGCCCCAATATATGCATTTTGTTTTGTTTTGTATATATATATATATATATATATATATATTTAAAGATTTTATTTATTTATTTGTCAGAGAGAGAGAGAGAGCACAAGCAGGCAAAGAGGCAAGCAGAGGCAGAGGGAGAAGCAGGCTCCCCGCTGAGCAAGGAGCCCGATGTGGGACTTGATTCCAGGACCCTGGGATCATGACCTGAGCCGAAGGCAGCTGCCCGACCAACTGAGTCACCCAGGCGTCCCATGTTTTTATATATATTTTGAAGTAAACTTTACACTCTACACCCAACGTGGGGCTCAAACTCATGACCCTGAGAACAGGAGTCACACGCTCGGCTGACTGAGCCAACCAGGCGCCCCCAACCTTTCAGTGTTTTTAAACAAGGAGGAATACGTGTGTCTTCCTTTCATCTGGAAAATTGTCCCGGGGGAAAGGTTGAACCTAATGCTGGCAAGAGTCTGGAAGGCCAAAGAGAGACCAACTGTACCCCAAGGAGAGTCATTTTTATTTTTAGAAGGTGTTGGTGACTTCAGCTTTTCATATTTGCTGCCCGCAGCCGCACGGGACTCCCCCCAAAATGCAAAACCTTCCTTGTCCTGCTCTCTTTCCCTATTAATTTGGCGTTCAACCCTCTCCTTAAAGACCAAGGGCCCCAGCTCAAGTTCAGGCCCCGTCTGAAAAGCTGCAGGATAGAAGATTCTTTTTCTCTTTTGATTTGCCCCCCTCCCTTTTTGTCAAAGAGAGACAAACTGACAAATGTCAGCAGCCTGGGGGATTAGAATGGAATTGGGGCCAGTTGGGCAGCGTCCAGAAGGCTCTCCTTTTTAATTAAGTGCAGACTTGAATGATGAGGGACCGCAGCTCCTGCTGGGCGGGGCTCTGCTAAGCAAAGGCAATTTCTCTCTTTAAAGACTAAACACCGTTTATGTCACTTAGTCTCTCCTCTGTTTTCTGAGTGTGTATATTTGCTCTTGTCTTTATGAAAAACGGGCAACTGAGGGGATGCCCCGCGTCGCAAAGGCTGCGACAGGGAACGCCACAGCTGGCCGAACCCTTGCACTTGACTCATTCTGGGCTGTGTCTGGGGGAAGAGTGGTTGGTGTGGGGATTCCCAGTTTTATTGCCGAGTGTTTTTGTTTTTCACAACAGAAAGTCCTCTGTCACCAGCCCCCCCCCAGCCCCTGACGGCCCCTGAGGCCTCGTGGGGCTCCCCTGTGACTCAGGGAGCCCCCACTGCTGTAGATTTAGTTCTCCTGTTGATTCTCACCCATCCCGCTGGTGACCCCAACCCGGAGTCTGGTAATTTACAACCACATTTGTTAATTTACGGGCCGGGGATGGTGGAGCCCAGAGCCCAGGAAATGATACTCCCCTCTGGGTGAAGATCTGTTCTCTTCTCTCTCTGTGGGGACCAAGTGTGTGGCAGGGAGGAAGGACTAGCAGGGGGACGCATGCTCAGAGGACATAGTACCTAAGCAGAGGGGACCAGGCGTTCTGGATCCCCATTGGAGTTTCCAAAATACGGTGTTTGCACACAACGCTTTATGCTTTATCGCTTTCCTAAGCGTTTTCAGATACGTTCTCTTACATTGGCCTGGCTCTCCTTAAAGTTGGTGTTTTTAGTTCCATTTAATAGTTGATTGCTCTAAAGTTCAGGGAGCAATTTGCTTTATGTCACCGGGGGTGGGGACCCAGCCCCTAGTTCCTGAGTCCCATCCAGGTTCCATCCAGTTTAAGGGCTGCCTACGGCTTCCGGGGGGGGGGGGGGGGGGGGGGGGGGGGGGGAGAGAAGAGGACACAAAAGCAAGTTGTTTTCAGCAGCCGGTTCCTAGTCCTCCGTACCGTGACCCTCCCTGACCCTCCCCTCCCTGACATTTTCTTTTTATGTCCCCCCCCCACCCCGCTACAATTCCCACTTTCCTGATAAGAAATACCTGTTAGGGTCTTGTTAATTGTAGATCTTCTTAGGGGGCGGTTCAGCATTTTCTTAAATTGCGCATCAGACATGAATGTCTCCCACGAAGGGAAAACTGATGGGGGGGGTAGTATTTTGCTCCCTAGAAATTGAGAGTGTAAAGTATATTTAATTAAAATGATAAATCTGATTTTCAGTTTCATTTTTACTACTGCTTAAAACTAATCTATTTTATGCACGTTTGCAGAAGGCTGCAGCCATCAAATCAGAGAATATTAGAGCTGTGAGGCACCTGGAGATCTTTCTGGGCCAAATCCTTCATTTTATAGACAAAGAAACCGAGTCTCAGATTGGTGAAGGGTCCCCTGAAGTTGCAGTGATGTGAGGGGCTGGTTCTCCCTGGCTCCGCCTTCTTCCCCTATTTTGACTTCCCTTTTCTCAAGAGCTGGAGTCACGGGCTCCTCTCTCTTTAAACGTCTCCTCCTGCCCCCACCCCACCCTCAATGCAAACTCATGCTGGGAGGGGTTTGGCCTCCAGACCCCCTTTCCCCCAGCCTCCCTAGTTGGTACCAGTTCTCTTCTCTGCCCAGTTTCCTCCTTCTTGCTTTGCTGACTTCCCAGGCTGGTTTCTGATTGCGCGTGAATCCCATTTGGTGAGATTTTAAGTTGCACTTGGTTCTCTGTATTTGTCTCTCTGCATTGCTAAGAGGCAGTAGCCAGACCTTTGTTTTTTGGCCCCAAGTAGGTCGGCAATATTGAAAACAAGTCACAGAATGCACATTTTATGTTGTTTTTGCTTACGCTGAGGTTGTAATCGTTGTAGAGCACTTACTGATTTATTTGAATAGGTAAGACACTCACATGGTACAAAATTCCAAAGTCCTATAATATTCTCCGGTGAGATTTTATAATCTCTCCCCTGGCAACCCATTTGGTCTTCCCAGACCTTCAGTTTCTTGTGTGCTCTTGGTGACACAGACCCTGCGTATCTGCGCACGACAAATACAGACTTCACACGCAGACAGGAATCTCCTGTCCTTTGTTTTACACACATGGTGTAGAACGGTGAGCTCCGACGCCTGATTGTATCACGGACCAAAGAAACTTCATCCCAGCAGAGGCTGGCACAACCAGAGAACAAGTAGTTCAAGAAACAATTCCTGCAGCTGGACTAGAACTTCTGGAGGCTATTGTGTGTGTTGTTAAGATGGCTGAGCCCATTGTCCCATGTGCTGTGCAATTAAAATACAAACAATAGAAACCATAGAATGACTTAGAGGAGGTGCAGAAAGGTTTGATTTTTATCCTGACTACCAACACCAAGGTATGTATGTACATATGTATATTTTTAAGATTTTATTTATTTATTTGAGAAGGAGAGACAAAGCATGAGATGGGGGAGGGGCAGAGGCAAAGGGAGAAGCAGACTCCCCTGCTGAGCAGGGAGCCCAACGTGGGGCTTGATCCTAGGACCCTGGGATCATGATCTGAGTCGAAGGCAGACACTTAACCAACTGAACCACCCAGGTGCCCCCATTTATTTATTTTTTAAATATTTATTTATTCACGAGAGAGAGAGAGGGTGCGTGCATGTGTGTGTGTACCAGTGGGGGGAGGGACAGACGGAGAGGGAGAGAGAGGACCTCAAGCCGACTCCCAGCTGAGTGCCAGGGCTCGATCCCAGGACCCTGGGATTCTGACCCCAGCTGAAACCAAAAGTCGGCCACCGAACCGACTGAGCCACTCAGGCACGCCTGTATCTAAGTATCTAAAAGAAGAAAAAATTGGCACTTCTGCTTTGCTAGAGCCCTAGTTGGGCACAGTCTTACTGTGGTGTTACTGGCGGGGATTTTGAGACAGGCAGGCCCGGATCCAAATCCTGGTTGTGCCTCTGATTGGCTTCATGATCTGGGTGAGTCAAGCAATCTCTCTGAACCTCGGTTTCTTCATCTGTAATATGGGGATAAAAAGATCTCCCTTGGTTCTTGCTTTCAATGACCTCATAGGAGTGAGAGGACTAGAGAAAATGTGTAGTCAATGCCAAGTTAAGAGGAACAAGCCATTTTCCGGTCTCTGTATGTCTGGACACATACAGGCAGGTGTAAAGTCCCTGTGGCTGTCCCCTTTTCCCGGTACACCCTCACTTCACTGCCTCCTCCATGTCAGGCTCCCAGTGTGCTGGTTGATGTTTGGACAGGCAGCATGGCCTGTAGGCAGTGGTGGGCTAGCTTCGGGGTCAAGGGCACCCATGGTGGGAGGGGCTGAGTCTTAGTCACCAGAGAACTCTTCTCAGAGAGATCAGTCAGCCCTGGTGGCCAGGGTGAGAAGGAGAAAGCAAGAGATGTAGGGGTGGGGGGAGAGGGCTCTTTTCAGCCCATCCTGATTATTCCTCCCGATTCTCCGCATGCTGCTTGAGCTCGAATCCGAATCTGTAGCTGTTCAGCCATGGCTCTGCTCTGCCAGCCTTGAGGGAGGGGCCTGTCTCATTTCCTGGGCGTTGGTGGCTAGGCTCATTTGGACTAGTGTAGTTGGCTTTGAGGCCCCCGGAGCCCAGTCTGCTGTAGTTATTGGGATGTCTGAGGGACTCTGCCTTTTTCAGCAGAGAAGTGGGGGGTCCAGTTAAGAGGCAGGAAGTGGCTATCAGGACAGGAGATTGTGGGTTCATTTTCAAGAAGACAGAAGGCTGGAGTAATTCTTCCAGAATGAGGAGTCTCTTCTGAGACTCTTAGGTTGTGCCCGACAGCTGGTGTGTTCCCTCGAAGTGCCTTTCTGGGGCCCGGGGAGCTGGAGGAAATAGAGGGAACAACATAACCTAGTTGGTTCAATTTCCATCAAATCTTTGCCATCCTTGGGGCACCTGGTGGCTCAGTTGATTGAGTGTCTGACTCGATTTTGGCTCAGGTCATGATCTTGGGGTCCCTATGCAGCAGGGAGTCTGCTTGAGGATTCTCTCCCTCTCCTTTTCCCTCTGACCACGCCCCTCACACTTGCGAGTGCTCTCTCTCAAATAAATAAATAAATCTTAGGAAAAAAATCTGGGGCATCTGGGTGGCACAGTTGGTTAAAGCCTCTGCCTTTGGCTCAGGTCACCATCTCAGGGTCCCGGGATTGAGCCCCCATCGGGCTCTCTGCTCAATGGGGAGCCTGCTTCCCCCTCTCTCTCTGCCTGCCTCTCTGCCTACTTGTGATCTCTCTCTCTCTCTGTCAAATAAATAAATAAAACCTTAAAAAAAAAAAAAGGACTGAAATCTCTAAGGCTTGGGAAACTGGCCTGTGGCCCACGTCAGGCCTTGTGCTTGTTTTTATATGCCCTGTAAGCTACGAAGGGTTCTTACTTTTTCAATGATTGGAGAAAATCAAAAGAAAAACAACATTGAGGACATAGGAAAAATATAAGAAATTCAACTTTTAGTGTCTATAAATAGTTTTTAAATTTAAAAAAAATTTTTTTTAAAGATTTTTATTTATCTATATGACACAGAGAGATCACAAGTAGGCAGAGAGGCAGGCAGAGGGAGGGGGGAAGCAGGCTCCCTGCTGAGCAGAGAGCCCAGTGTGGGGCTCGATCCCGGGACACTGAGATCATGACCTGAGCCAAGGCAGAGGTTTTAACCCACTGAGCCACCCAGGCAGCCCTAGAAATAGTTTTATTGGGATGCAGTCGTGTTTACTGGTTTCCTATATTGTCTGATTGCTTTTGTGCTACAAAACAGACGAGTTGAGCAGCTGCCAGAAAGACGGTACGTGCGACTCTCAAAGTCCACGTTATTTACTTCTTGTCTCTTGGCAGTAGAAGTTGACCGAGCTTTCCTCTAAAGTGTAGATGGAGGACCTAAATCGGAGAGTAGCAGTTGGGCATTGAAGGTTGGGCAGTCCCAGGGAGAGGGCCACGTATCTCTGAGCGAGTCAGGGGCCAAGGCAGCCCAAGATCCATCTTCCCAGCAGGAACCCTGCCCAGGGGGCTGACGAGGACCTTTGCAGGTGTATCTCCCCCAGGTCAGGAGGGCTGAGCTGAGCAGGGATGGGGTGACGAAGGGGCAGGGGCTTTGGCTCCAGTTCCAAGTTTCTTTGCAGAGCACCCCAGAGTGTGGAGGAATGGAGAACCCATGGGGGGAAGAAAGGACTCCAGATTACACCGTGCTCTTACCTTCCTGAAGCCTGACTCACAGATGAGATGGAGAAGCAAATTTTGGAATCCTCAGGAAAGAGCCTTGCCTGTCATCACAAACCAGATCCTGAGGTCACAGGATGAAAAGCGACAGCTTCCCCCAGAGCAGGGCTCTGCCACCGCCGTGTCACCGGAGTCCAGCCCGGCCTGCCCTCCGTCACCTACAAAGAAGGGGTTTGAGCCCCTCCTCATCCCCGCACCCCCATGCAGGAGGCCGGGCAGCCGGAGACACTTGAGAAATTGGCCTGAAAGAACATCCAGGAGGGGCACCTGGGTGGCTCAGTTGGTTAAGCAGCTGCCTTTGGCCCAGGTCATGATCCTGGAGTCTCGGGATCGAGTCCCACATCGGGCTCCCAGCTCCGCGGGGAGTCTGCTTCTCTCTGACCTTCACTCCTCTCATCCTCTCACTTTCTCTCTCTCAAATAAATAAATAAATAAAATCTTTAAAAAAAAAAAAAAAAAAAAAAGAACATCCAGGAGCCAGAGAGACCCTGTGCCTGAGTGGTTCTTCCTTGGGACCAAGTGGGGACCTGGTCACCGGGGGCGGGGGGGGGGGGGCAACCCCAGGAGACCCATCCTGAGGAGCGCTGTCGGCAACTCTTTTGGAAGCTCACACCTGTGGTGCCAGCGTCATCCTCCCTCATTCGTTCATTCATCCGACACACATTCATGGAGTTCCTTCTGTGGGTTGAATTTACCCTCCGGCTGGGAAGACTGACAATCTCCGCTACGGGGAGAATGTTAGAAGTAAAATAGACATGGCTCACATTTACTGAGAGCTTACTAGGTGGCAGCCGTTATTCTAAGCCTGCAGAGAATAACGTAATCCCCTCGGAAACTGTAGGGGGAGGGGAGGGGAGGGTCTGTCGTTATCCCCTTATTATAGAGGGGGACACACAGGCTCCGGGGGGAGAGGGAGTTTGCCTGAGGTCGCCCATCTGGGAAGGGGCCGAGCCAGCCTATTAACCCAGCCTTGCCTGATTTCAGAAGCCAATAAATATTTGTGAACGAAGGAAGGAAGACGTGAGTGGGTGCGGAGGGAAGGGGCTTGTCCGCGGAGATGGAAAACAGGCCTCTACCTGCCAGAGGCTTCCTGTCTAGCCGCGGAGGTGGGCGGGGAGTGGCAGCCTCGTGTTATAATAATAACATTTTTCATAACTCAAGTTGGAGGCACCAAGGGCAACCCAGCCGAGTGGATGTCAATACGAAGGGGGGAGGCCACGCTCAGAGGGGCCTCCCCAAAGCTAGCCCTCCCGCCGCTCTGCTCAACAGCGGCTTCCCCTGGAAGTCCTTCCACGCTGGGCCCCTCGCACCCGTACTTTGGGGTGTCAGGCCCTCACTGGGTCTCTGCCGCTCTAGCCGAGGATGGGGTAACTTTGGAGCCGCACTCATCTGTGTGTCTACCTTCCCCGGGGAGGAAGAAGGGGGCCTTGAGACTTTGGGTCTCCCCGTCCCTTCTCTGGGAGCTGCAGAGTGTGTTTTCTCTGCTCAGACAGTGCTGGGGAAGGAAGCTGTGCCTTTTGTTCCAACCCAATTCCTACCAAAACACTTATGGTCACATAGGTGCCCCTGGTAGGAGGGTGACTATCTATGCCCTTCAAGCCCCCCTCCTTCCCATGGCCAGGGTCATGGTAGTGGCTCTGTATCCCACCCTTCTTCCCTGGTCCCTTCCAGATCTCAAACTCTGGAGACCCCAAGTCATTTAGCTCTGACCCAACCTTGCCAGTCTCCCAGGGGAGACAGCTGTCACAGGGAAGGGGGGGGGCATCAGAACAAGCTCTGTGTGGCTTTACGCTGCTGAATCTCACCCGTCTCTCTACAGTATCACCATGGCCTGGGGATTCAGAGAGGGTAAGTGACTTGCCCGAGGTCACACAGCCAGGAAGGACAGTTGGAGCCCGAAGCTCTCTGATTCTGTCTGGTGCTCTTTCCCTCGTGTGAATGGACTCAACGGACCGAGAAGAGGAGATACATAGCCGGTCCCAGACACCCCCATCCTCAGGAGCAGGGTGAGGAGGCAGAGTCCCTATTGAGGACTCATTTGGTTTCAGATAATAGAGATCCTAAGGAGAGCCAGAGAAAGGAAAGTGGACAGGAGAGGGATGGCTGGTGGAAGAGCTCTGGAGTCTCCGAATCTGGAGGCAGGACATCCCGGATGGAGGCTCACACCTCACTCCTGGTCCGGGATGCCCTCTGCTGCCTGCTTTACGGAGTGGATGGGGAGTGCGGACGTGGCGCTCATTTGTGTGGCGCCGGGAGGTCCAGCCCTGCAGAGGAAATACCAGGCTAATGGAAACAGTGAAGAGATGCTA
>CM053619.1:31919625-31943051 GCA_028646535.1 Procyon lotor
TGATGTGGGGCTCGATCCCAGGACCCTGAGATCATGACCTGAGCCGAAGGCAGAGGCTTTAACCCACTGAGCCACCCAGGCACCCCTAGACCTTGTGAAATTTCTTTCTTTCTTTCTTTTTTTTTTAGACCTTGTGAAATTTCATCCATAGGGGAGGGGAAATGGTTCCAGGTCAGAGAAACAGCATTTACGAAGTTGCAGCTGTCCCCAAGGAAATATGGGTCCCAGGGTAATGGAGCTGGGGGCATTAAAAATGGGGCTGGGATTTTGAACATTCTGGAAACCTTGTTAAGGACCTCATATCCTACAGACAATGTGGAGTCACGGGGCAGGGAGGGTCTGGTGTTGAAGTGATTCTGAGGATCAGACCTTGGGCAAGAGGGAGGGAGGAAGAGCAGGACCTCAGAACCTTCAAGAGTAGCTCACCCCTAATCCTGTCCTCTGAGGCCTCTACCTCCCCCATCTTGCTCCGTTAGTGGTGATGTCATCACACGACTCAGACAGTGGAGGCATGACCACCACGTGTTGGGTGAAGGCAACGATTTTGGAGGCTGACTCTTGCTCTGCCACCAAGGAGCTGTGAGGACCCGAGCAAATGAATGTCCCTTGGCCTCAGTTTCCTCATCCGTCAAAGAGTACCGACCTCAGAGCCTTGGGTGTGAAGACAAAATGCGATGACCTAGGGGAACCGAGTTGTCAGGCTGTCAGGCAGGTTTGATAAATGCTAGTTCTTTTTAGCAGATGTCCCCTCCCCACCCTGCCCTGGTCCTGTCGGCATCTGTCCTCGGGGTCCTGACTGTTAGGAACATGTCGGGTCCGATCGAAATCCCTCCTACTGGTGATGGATTCCAGCTTCCCTGACGGCCCTTCAGAACCCAGAAAGTTCTGTGTTCAGTGCTCCCTTACCTCATCCCGCCCCTCTAATCTCGGCTCTTCCCCTCTCCCCTCCCCTGTGATTATCACAACCCCCCTGCAGCTAGCTCGCACGCAGGCTTGGCTGGGCCCCAGGCCCCTTTGAAGTCCCAAGCCAGGTTCCCAGTCCCACACACTGACTTCTGAGAAAGCTGCTTCCCATCAAATCCCGCCGCCAAAAAGACTCCCCTCTTAGGTATTCCTGCCAACTCCATTTTATAATCTCAGTGCTGGGGAGGGAGGACAGCAGAGGCACTTTGTGTGCAGGAAGGAAGCAATTAAATTATTAGCACTTTGAGAAATTAAACGACATAACTTATGGCGGAATAAGTTTAGCAAAAAAAAAAGAGAGAGAGAGAAAGAAACCCTTGTAATGTGAGAAAACAATTAAAAAGAATTATATAAGGTTGGGCTCGCTCCTTTATTGCAATAGAGTTAGCGGGTTCATTGATTATCGTCTTGTTCTAATGCAAGAGGATGGCGCGGGCTGCCGCGGAGGCAGTGACAGTCAGGAAGCAAGGCGTTTCGCTGGGTCCTGCAAGAGGACACAGAGGAGGAGCTGAAAGGTTTTCTAGAAGGGAAGGGGGAGGGGAGGATGGGGTCAGGGGAAGACCAGCAGAGCCGCTCTTCCTTCCCCCAGCTCCTGCTTTGGTGGAACCTGCCCGTTTCTACCTGCCCAGACTCCAGCGCCTCAGGGGTTTGGCTCCGAGCTTTTCATCCTAGCGAAATGTACACGCAGCAGCCTCGGACCCGGAGATGGCTGAGCACGGTCTCCGAGGCATCCCCTGTGTCCCTTGCTGGCAGAGTGGGAAGGTACAATGGGCTGGACGTGTCATGGAGCAGCAGTGAGAAGCAACAGACTGGACATAGCTAGATCTGAAAAACTTAGTGTCACAGGCTGTTAAAGACACCTATCTAGGGGCGCCTGGGTGGCTCAGTGGGTTAAGCCTCTGCCTTCGGCTCAGGTCATGATCTCAGGGTCCTGGGATCGAGCCCCGCATCGGGCTCTCTGCTCGGTGGGGAGCCTGCTTCCTCCCCTCTCTCTGCCTGCCTCTCTGCCTACTTGTGCTCTCTCTCTGTCTGTCAAATAAATAAAATCTTCAAAAAAAAAAAAAGCAATCTATGGCTACCCACCTCCGTGGAGGAGTTGAGGACAAGTTGAGGACATGAAAGAGGACCCACGACAGGATTCCATGTGGATGAAGTTCAAGAAGGGCGGCCTGGGTGGCTCAGTGGGTTAAGCCTCTGCTTTTGGCTCAGGTCATGAGCTGAAGGTCCTGGGATCGAGTCCCTCATCGGACTCCCTGCTCAGCGAGGAGGCTGCTTCTCCCTCGCCCTCTGCTTGTGCTCCTTCTCGCTCTCTGATAAATAAAATGTTTTATTAAAAAAAAAAAAAGATGAAGTCCAAGAACAAGCTAAACTAATGGGTGGGGACATAAGCGGGAAGAGTGGTTTTCTCTGGCAGCAGATGGGGTAAGGGAATAGTTTATGGACTGGGAGGGGGTCCCAAGGAAGCTTTTAGGGTATTGGAAATATGTCTTATTTTGATGTAGGTGGTGATGAGACCAGTATATTCATGGATTAAAAAATCGAGTTTTATACTTAAGACCAGTGCACACGACATGTTTTACTGTATTAATGTTATACCTCACTAGGAGAGAGCAAAAAAATGTTGCCAAGGGAAAAAGAGGACACAAGGGGAAATGGTACAATACCATTTAAGTAAGTAAAAAAAACACATGCATATAAAATAACACTACCCATTCTGTAAGAACTCAGCAAACAGAATGATAGACATTATCATATGGACTTGGGCTATGGAGATAAAAGAGAATGAATGAAAGAATGAATGGGGCCAAGAGCATGGCTCCCGTGAAGACTAATTGTGATAATGGGCCATGAATGGAGTATGGTTAATGCAAATCAGAAGGTCTTTGGGCTGGATGTGGTATGTGTGGGGTGTTGGGACATTTTCATCTGAGAGCTGTGTGTAGAATCAGTCACTGATGACTGCCGCAAGGTTAGGGAGGCACCTATCCCGTGTTTCCATCCTTCTCTGCTGTTTGCCAAGCAATGCCATCACGCCCACTGCCTTAGAGGGCCTCTCATATGGCGGGCAGCTCCTTGGAGTGGGTGGATTGGAGCCAGGTGCCTGCACTTAGCTCAGACCTCCTACTACCAGCTGCCCTCCCCACCCCCCAGTTGCCTCAACCTCTCTGGAGCTCAGCTTCCTAATCTGCCACATAGGGATGATCAAAATGGTGCCCAAGGTCATGGTTTGGAGTAGGGGTCAGCAAACCTGGAGTGTACAGAGCCAGATAGTAAATATTTCCAGCTCTGTGGGCCGTAAAGTCTTTGTTGCAACTGCTCTGGAAATAGTCACAGATGTAAATGGATGTGCAAGGCTGTGTTTCAATAAAGCTTTATTTAGGGACACCGAAATTTGAATATCATAGTTTTCATGTGTCACAAAATAGCATCCTTCTGATTTTTTTCAGACCATTTAAAAGTGTGAGAGTGGTTCTTAGCATGCAATAGTTGGGGGCCAGATTTGGCCCACGGGCCACAGTTTGCTGACCCCTGGTCTAGAAGATTAAGTAGGCTGGAGCCGTGCTTGGCATGCAGCAAGTGCTCACGAAAGTGTAATTATGACTATTCTCACCCCTTACCGTACAGGCGAGAAAGCAGAGGCACAGAGACGACATGGCTTACCCCGAGTCGCTGGAGAGTCAGGGGGCAGAGCTGGGACCCTGACCCAGATCTCCTGGGTCTGCATTCAGTGTAGTGGTTTCAACCCACTTTGAACAATGTCGAAGGAGGGATAGGTCTGGTTGTACCTCATGTCCTTTGTTCTAGGGCCCGTGCCCTATAGCCAGTCTGACTTTACTCTGGGCAGCTAGTTCTGCCTGATGGATCAGAGAGCACTTCGCATCAGTGGATTGCATTTTTACTCTTCAAAGCCTTTCCTTATTCATTGTCTAAGTGGTTTGACAAATGTTACTCTGAACACCTGTTTCCTGGTCTTCTTTCGTCCTGTGGTGTCAATGTTACGAACTTTTTTTTTTAATTTTTAAATTTTCATTTAAACTTTATCTATCTATCTATCTATCTATCTATCTATCTATCTATCTATCTATCTATCTATCTATCTATCTCTATAGGCCAGCATGGGGCTTGAACTCAACGACCCTGAGATTAAGGGTTGGATGCTCTACCAACTGAGCCACCCAGTGGACTCCCGAATCTCTTGATGTGGATGTCATTGTAGGGTATCAAAGTGAACTGACTGCATTTATATAAAGTTCAAAACCAGAAAAAAAAAGTTCGAAATCAGACAAAGTTAATCTAAGCTGTTAGGAGCCAGGAGAGGGGTTGCCCCAGAAAGGAGGCATATGGGGGGCCTCTGGAATCAGGAAATGTTCTCTGTTTTTTAAAAAGTATTTTATTTATTTATTTGAGAGAGAGAGTGAGTGATCACGAGCAGGGGGAAGGGCAGAGGGAAAGGGAGAAGCAGGCTCCCCAGTGAGCAGGGAGCCGGACATGGGGCTCAAACCCAGGACCTGGAGATCATGACCTGAGCTGAAGGCACTTAACTGACTGAGCCACGCAGGTGCTCCTGTTCTGCCTCTTGATCCAAGAACGGTCTTTGGGGAAAGGCATTGGACCTACACTTAGGGTCTGAGCACATTTCTGTGTAGCTGTCCTACTCCAATGCACCATATGTAAAATAGCTCCAAAGGCATCTTGGGACAAAGAGTGAGCTTTCGGTGAGTCTAGCTGTGGGAATAGGGAGGCAATGCTGACGTCACCCAGTCCCTATCGCTCTGCGGGCAGCAAAGGACACGACTCAGGAGACTGGGAGTTCACCAGGCCACACACACCTTTCCCCCTGGCATGTGACGCGCTAGTCTTGCTTCCCTGGAGCGCAGACAATGTGTGAGCGTACATGTGCAAGTGCCTATGCGTGAGCGTGTGTGGCTATGTGTACGTGTGAGTGGGTGTGCTGTGCTCGTGAGTGTGTATGAGGGTCTGTGTGGTGTGAGATGTGTGCATATGTGCAAGGGGTTGTGTTTGTGAGTGCACGGGTGTGTGTGTGTGTGCAAGTGAGTATGATTTTGAGTGTCCATTTGTGAGACATCTGTGTGGGAGTGTGTGAGCATCACCCGGAAACATGGCCCGGAAGTTTCCCTCTCCGGAGCGCAGGTGTGGGACTTAGCCGGGGCTCCTGTGGACACACGCACGTCCCCAGCGTCGTGCGCAGAGGTGCCGGGATGCATCTCTCTGGCGGGAGCGCCGGAGACACCCGCAGCTGCTGCTCTGCTGAACGGCCCTCACGTGGGCGTGTAACGCACGGCCTTTGATTGTTGCAGGTCTATGCCAACAAAAACGGGTTCTGGTGACCAGTCGACCGTTTCAGCCGCTGCTCTTTTGGGTGTATCTCAGGCTCTCTATTTGTTTCTGGAGGGTTTGCTGGAATTCTTTCTGAGATGTGCCAAGCTTCCTGCCCAGGAGCTGGAATTCATTTAATTTATGAAATTCAGATGACCTAATTCTCTCATTCACAGAGAGCAAGACACAAATTCTGCATCACAGGGGACTGAAGGAGGGAGAGAGGGAGAGGGGGACGAAGAAGGTTGAACACGGTAATTCTAGCTAAAGCTGGAGGAGAACTTCTCTCCATCGGAAGGAGTTTCACACATGGACGAAAGGATAAGGGCCTGTTTTCGAGGTCTTTCTGTGAGAAAGAGCTCATCTTGTTGGCCAGATTTGAGGAAGAACATTCCTGTCCTTCCATCCAAAGTCCCGCCCTTGGTGCCCCTGCTGACCGGCTCTGCTGGCCCCAACCTTCAGCTGTAGTCCCCGCCCGCCGCCCTCCACCCCTGCCTCCTTCTCTCCCTCCCTTGAACTTGACTGTTCTAGTTCCAAGAGCACACCATGCCCCTGCATGTTTCTCTCTACCACCTGGAACCTCCTCCTTCCCCCTCGGCCCACTCTGTGAACGCTGATTCGTTCTGAGCTCCACTCCGATGTCGTCGTGTTTGACCAGACCCTTTCCTGTCTCCTCTCCCTTGCAAATATCAAAAAAACTTGACCGTGGGGCTCCCCACGCGCTGCTGTAGTTCTTTGCACATGTGTTTTTCTCCCACATTCCACCATGGGTTTCTTCTGGGTAGAGACCGTGCCTGTTCATCTCTGAATCACCGGATCCCAGTGCAACGCTTGCCACAGAGAAGATGCTGGGCGAATAGAAGCTTCCTGAATGATTGAATGAGCAGGCAAGTAGGGGACACACAGGAGTAACTCCAGAGGCCTCAGACATAGACACACAGATGCGTTCACGGTCCCTTACCATGCTGCCTCTCAGGCCACCTGAGTGCTCAGGCCACCTCCCCCCACCTAACTCGTGGCTGTGAACTGGATCCTATCCATAGATTCTTGCTCTGCACATCTTGACCCTTTGCTTTCAGAAAGGCTCTGGGTAGCAGCGGCTGTCCTTCCAAACAAGGTCTATCTGATTCTAGAACAGGACAAGCTAAGAGTGAAAGGTGGGACTGGAGGGGCATTTCAATTGGGACCAAGACCAAGTCAGGGGACTCAGTGCTTTAGGGTCCTGGCCGGAGATGGGCTGCTCCAAATGTGGTCACGGGCTGGGGTGGAAAGACCTACGGCGGGGGGGGGAAGGTTAGACCAGTGACCCAGAAAGGAGAAGGACCAAAGGCTGCTGGACAGATGCCACCTCGACATGAACGAGCGTTCCCACAGGCGAGTGGCTCTCCTCAGCACTCAAGCACTTGCTCCCCATAGAAGCTCTCACAAGAACACGTCCTAGCACCTGGCACGGAAAATGAATGAAAGAACAAATGAACGGAATGAATCGGGCATGATCTTCTATCCCTGGGACTTAGTTTTCTTCACCTGTAAGTTGAAGGGGCCGAACCGGATGCCTTCTGGAGCCTTTCCAGTCTGGCTTCTTTCTGCCTCAGCCCCTACTTTGTCTATTAGTGACGCACGCACTGCCACATGCATAAATAATCTTATACTTACATTAAATATTAACTTTGCCTTGTACCTCTTGGTATCCCCTGGGGCTCCCAGCGCGGGAGGATGGAGACTCTGCAGTCAGACAACCGAAGGCTTAGTTCTGACTTTGCCACAAGTGAATTGAGTGACTTGGGGCAGGTTTCTTTGGCCGGAAGTAGGGATAGTAATCGTCCTACTTACGGCTCCGATCTGTGAGCAGGAGGTGAGATAATAAGTCCAAAAAAGTTTTGCCACCTGTAAATGTTACAAAGACATGATTTAGGAAGATCCCGTGTAGTGGGCGCTCAGTAAATGCTCAGTGAATAAACGGGCGGCTTTCTGGCTTTGCTTCTATCTTTATTCAAGCTCTTGCTAACACTAATTCCTGTGTGTGCGCGCGCGTGTGAACGGCCTTTACCCTCATGCCACAGAGAGCTGGAGACAGTGCTTCCAGAAGTTCCCTGCCCCTGCCTGAAGCCCAAACCCAGGTGCTCCAACTTTTGTCCCTCCTGTGAGTCAACAGAATGAGTGGGGGCTGGGAGGGGGAAACAAAGGAGCTCTTAGCAGGTAGGAGCAAGCTGGGACTCCGTGCAAGTCGCCACCAATAAAACCTAATCAATGCAACCCCTTTTAAGTTGGTTGGATCAGTGACCCAGAAGATAGCTCCCCTGCAGAAAAGGAAGTGATAGTCAATAAAGTGAGCCGTCAATGGGAAAAATCTATTAGAGTGAGTGAGATATCAGGAGACCTCTGGTGTTAACGGAGACCCTTTGGAACGGAGCCAAGGAGGAGAGTGGGTTTTTAACCCTCTGAAGGCTGGAGTGGCCTCTGCCCCAACTCGGGCAGCCGCAGAGCCTGGGGCTTGGGCGGCTTGGCCTGGCTCTGGGTCTCCCCAAATGGTGTCGAAGGGCGCCTGTGTGCTGAGTTCCTCATGCGCTGGCCCTCTGGGGGACTGTGCTCCCCGCTAGGTGGTCAGCGGGAGGGATGGTCCAAGGCTCTTTCCGGCACGCTGCCCTTAGAGATGACAGCTTGCTGGCCTACAGGGAGAGCTGGGGGTCTCTGCGCCCTGAATTATAACAGCTGCTCCGACCGGGGCATGGGGAGCCAGAGGGCAGCCCTTCACCCCGACACCACCACCATTAATCAGAGCTTCGGGCCGGTCAACGCCACCCCACCGACTAGCGGGGCTTTGCTCCTGTGGGTTTACAAGGCAAAGACAGCTAGCTGTCCCCAAGAAAGCAATCGGTGATAAGGTCAAACCTTCCCCTGGCTGGCGCACGGCCCTCGGTGGCTCTTCAGGCTGCCTGCGACCAAGGAGGGCAGGGGAGGAGGGACGCGGCCGGCTGTTGGCTGGTGGGGTTTCGGTGTAAAACTGCATTGAACCCAGAAAAAGGGGGGAGCACACAGGCAGGAGGGGAAGCTCTCAGAAGGGCGTGTACTGGTTCTGGGGAGGCTGCACAGCCTAGCCGCGTCCCCGATGCCTCCACACCGCTAGTGCCAAGCTGCATACACTGCGTCATGCGCGGGGCTGGGCACGTCTCGTGGAGTGAAAACTGCCGCTGAGGAGTGTCACTGCCGTTTCACGCACGCTCAGTTGGCAGTGACAAGGTCTCGGATAAAGGGCATTTGGATGTGCTGGTGTATTGTGCATACATGTGAAAGTGGGGGGGACATTTCTGCAGAACTGGGGTGAACTAGACAGGGACAGGCTTAGGGCCGGAGGGTCGCAGGGAGCTAGACCTTGGCTGTCCTCCTCCTTTTCCCATCTGTCTTCAGACAGAGCCTTTTCCTGGTTAGCTCTGTGTCCGTGCTGACACCCATCCTTTCTGTTATTATTATTCTTATTGCTAATGTTTAATCTTTGAGTCTTACAGGCTTCTTTCGGAAGGGGTAGAGTCCTGGTGTCATAGTGTTTATGGCATCCTGGTTTGGTGGGCCTTAGTGGGGAGACTGGCAGCGTCTCAGTCCATCTGGGACATTTCCAGGGCCCGTGGGCCGGTGCTAGAGCCCAGAAAAATAAGAGGAGATTAGGGGATGAGACAGTTACAAATATCTCCAGCCTAGGGGTAGAGGTCATCGCTGCCACTCAGTGTGTCTCCCCTCAAGACACTTGGCTGTTAGGGGCGTGGGGGTGGGGCGGTTACGTTGGTGGCGATTGTGCAAGCTGTTCTGAGGTGTTTGAGCAGGGAGCCCATAAAGACTAAGAACATATAAGGGCGCCTGGGTGGCTCAGTGGGTTAAGCCTCTGCCTTCGGCTCAGGTCATGATCTCAGGGTCCTGGGATCGAGCCCCCAGTCGGGCTCTCTGCTCAGCAGGGAGCATGCTCATCCCCCCTCTCTCTGCCTGCCTCTCTGCCTACTTGTGATCTCTCTCTCTCTCTCTCTCTGTCAAATAAATAAATAAAATCTTAAAAAAAATAGAAAATATAGATGTTGGAGTTGGGCTGGTCTTGTTTGTAGGAAATGTGTCAGAAAGAGAATTGCTTTTCCTGAGACTATGAGGACCACACGACTCTGTCTTCATTCTCCACCTCAGGTTGGTCACGGCCTCCGGGATGTGGTGGGGAGCTTTCCACCAGTGATGATAGAAAAAATCCACAAACAAGCCACAGACACAGGAGTTGAGTTTCTGGTTCCTCTGAGTCATGGGTTCATGCCCTCTTTAGGATATGGAGGTTTCTTTCTAGCATTGCAGGGAATGTTCTGGGTTTTTTCCCCCCAAGATTTTATTTATTTATTTGACACACAGAGAGATCACAAGTAGGCAGAGAAGCAGGAAGAGAGAGAGGGGGGAGCAGGCTCCCTGCTGAGCAGGGAGCCCGATGCGGGGCTTGATCCCAGGACCCTGAGATCATGACATGAGCCAAAGGCAGAGGCTTAACCCACTGAGCCACCCAGGCGCCCTGCAGGGAACGTTCTGAAAGCTTCTGATGTGCCTCCGGTCAGCCTGGTGAGCTGAGAGCCTTGGGCGAAGTTCCATTGATTCCCATCCCCGGAGCAGGATAGGGATGCTCCTTGGAGACCTTGTTCCTTTGTCCCCCTCAACTTCCCAGCTTAAGAGGCCTGAGGAGATGGATTCTGAGAGACCTGAGGTAAAAACAGCTAGCATTCTTGGGGAGGGAGCCTGAGCTTTGGAATCAGGTGATCTTTCTGAGTTTCAGGGTCATCTTTGCTAGCTGTGTGACTTCAGATAAGTCACTTTACCTCTCTGAGCCCTGGTCTCCTCATCGGTACAACGAAGGCCAGTCGCACCTTCCTCCCAGCATTGTTTTCAGGATCGAACAAGAGAATATGTGTATGGGGTGCCTGGGTGGCTCATTCGGATAAGTGTCCACCTTCGGCTTGGATCACGATCCCAGGATCCTAGGATCGAGCCCCATATCCGGCTCCCTGCTAAGCGGAGAGTCTCCTCACTCTCCCTCTGCCTGCTGCTTTCACTGCTTGTGCACTCTCTCTCTCTGTGTCAAATAAATAAAATCTTAAAAAAAAAGAATATGTGTATAATGTATTCACCATTGTAACTGGCACATAGTAGGAGCTTTTCCTCTTCTAAAACAGGAGCAAATTTACGAGTATCCTGTTATCAAGAGTTGCATGCTCTACTGACTGAGCCAGCCAAGTGCCCCAAACAGAGCCACTGTTGATAAGAATGAGTCTCTGCTCCGGGATGAGGGTGGTGTGGTGAGGGGTGGGGACGGACCCCTAGGGCTTTGGGGGCTCTGACTAGGGTGAGGAGTGGAGGCTTCTAGAGGGAGTTGTGTGTTTCTGTCACAAGGTGGCAGTGTTGGCAAACACACCACCTGTCACACACCGCAGCCAGGCCCAAATCAGAATTTCACCTCCAATTTAAATTATTTTTTGGGGAAAAAAAAAGTAGAATGGGAATACTTTTAGAGCTCACCTAATCCCATGAGTCTAAATCTCGGGGAATGGAGGCTCAGAGAGGCGAAGACCTTACCCCAAGACCACAGAGCAAGTCAGTGGCAAAGCTGGGTTCACCACTGATCTAGGACTTCTGACTTGATTCATTCAGTTAACAGCCCTTTGCCATCTATGACATTCCTCATCTCAGGACTGGGGGGCAGGGGGGCACTTATGTGGGCTTGAGAGCCCTTGGTTTCAGTCTTAGCATCCCTGTGTTCAGAGGTCGCCAGAGTCCCTGAGATCTTCATTCTACATCCTGCACCTCACTTACTGATAATGAGTTTCCCCCTCTTCCCCGTGCAATAGCCTGTTATTTTCTGAAATCCAGGGTGAATGGGTGGCCTGGCTCTGGTTTCCCTGCTCTTTTATGGGATGAGAAGAAGGCTGGGCTAGCGGTCTGTGTTGAGCCTTGGCCTACAGTTCGTCGGGCTTCTGCTCTGTTAGGAGCTAGGTCAGTGCTAATGCCCGACCTTCCTCCGGTGATCCTGAGAGATGACGACGACAAGGCAACTCACAGTTGAGGCCCGGGGGCTCAGAGAGGGATAGTAACTCACCCAGGTCACCCAGGATTTCCAGATTCTGAGTTTCGGCTCTTTCTGGGCTGGCTCAGGAGGGCAGGAGAGGATCGAGATGGCCACCTTCATGATTTGTGCCCTGGCAAGTCCCTGAGCAGAATGTTCTTTGCGCAGACCCCTGCCCTCCTCCCGCTTCGCCCTCTCCCCACTGCAGCTTCCCCGTGAGTTCCTTTCCAGAGCAGTCACTCGCTGAATGGGTTGCTAGTGGAAATGTGGTTTTCAAATTTGGGAAATCTCCATTAAGTCCTTTTATTTAAGGAGGATGTCATTATCACGCCTCCCCGAGGACTATTACGGTTCTATTAGGCAAGGCCGCAGACTTCCTAGGTACTGTCTGGGGTCTGATTCCTGGGCAGGAAAATGTGAGACAGGAAGAAGGGGAGGAGGGAGGAGAGAGAGCCCCGGGGATGGGGGAGAAGGAAGAAAGGTGGAGAAGGAGCGGAAGAGCAGGAGGGAAAGAGAAAGGAGCGTGGAGCACAGAGGGCACAAACCCTTTGCTTCCAGGTGGCGGAAAGAGGGCAGAGGCCCCGGGGCCTGTGGTCACCGGCTAGTCCAGACCCGTTAGGATTAAACTGGAGGGAGATGGCTGCCCTTCCCTCCTTCCCTCTTCCCAGCAGACCTCGGCCACAGGGGAGCCCAGGTGACACGGCCTTCATTCCCTCCCTCCAGCCGCCAGGCCAGCCTCAGGCCTCCAGGTTCAGATTTGGGGGGGCCTCTCTGAGGGACAGAGGAAGAAGGCTCCTGGAGGAGGCGCAGTTCTGGAAACTGGGTCTGGGCTCAGGACTCCGGCCTTCCTGACCATTCTGGTGAATAGCCTGTTTTCCCATTCTCCTCCGCTCTTTCTAGAAGATGCCTTGCGGGAAAACGGAGGCTCCCCTCTGCTCTCTCTGCTGTCTCCCGGGCACCTAAGTGCTGGATGCTCGCTAAGGGTTTGGGGGAATGAATCACAAAGTTGCATTGCTTCCCCATCCTCTCCCTGGTCGAGTTCAAAACAGTCTTCTGTTTCGAATGGAGCTTCTCTCCGTCCTCAGCAAAGGCTGGTAACTCTTGATGGTTTCAGATCACACACACACACACACACACACACACACACACACACACCCCCTGGACAGGGTTTAGAGAGGGTCAGGAACCGCATGGCAGGCAGCAGACACTGGCTTGGCCAAATGAGAAAGAAAAAAAAAATATGCTTCTCCTGGGACCAGCCTGTTGGGGGGCAGGGGGTTACCGGCCGCAGGCTGGAAGCGGTTTCTAACCTCCGGGCAGGAAGGCTGCTGCTCTCGGGACAAACATCCTGGCTGGGAAATCCCCCGGCCTGGGGCGTCCTTGGGGCCTGGCAGCTTCTGTGCATGCCATCCTGGCCTCTTCAGGCCTTCCCCTGGCTCTGGGGCGGGAGGCCAGGCAGCCGCCCCCCCGCTCCCCCCCAACCCCCTCGCACTCCCCCAGGGTGAGAGCTAGCCCCTTGCCCCCGGGGTGCCCCTCCCTCGGCTCCTGCTCCGCAGTGATTAATGAGGCAGACGGAGCCTCTCTTCCCCAGCTGTGTCAACAGGCCCCCCCCCCCAGCTGCAGGTATGGGAAACAGCCGGGGCCCAAGGCTGTGGTCTCCTCTGCGCCTGTTGTCCCCCCCACCAGGGGTCCCCTTTGCGGCCCTGGGCCTCCCGCTGGGCCAGCAGAAGCTGATGGTGACAACGATGATGAGTTTATGGTGCCCACAGAACTTGGTGTTTGCAGAGAGCCAGGCCCTCCTGTTTCTCAGCTCCTTCCTGCGGGCTGTGGCTATCTTTGGGACACAGGGAGCAACCCGGCTGCATAGGTGCTAGCGCTTATACCGCCTCCTCTGTGAAGCCTGCCCTGATCACCCCAGCAGGCACATCCCCAAGCTCCGGTCCCTACCGGGTATTGTCACTGTGTGGGGAGCCCATCTGTTTCCCTCACTGCTTCCTCAAGGGAGGAGACTGTATTTCTCTGGGTCTTACTCATCTTTGTCCCCGGCCTCCCCACCCCACATTCTCCTTCTCACAGCAGCCTAGTACGGCCCTTGGCACGTGCTACGATAAATACTTACTAAGTGAACAAATGACCTGTAGATCTGGAATGATCTGGAATGATCTGGAATTCCAGGGCTTGGGTCTGTCTGTGGTTCTGCAGACAGATTCCCTTGTGCTCAAGCTGGCTCAGACCCGCCCATGACCACACATCCTGCCTCTGGTCCCAGCTTATCCTTGTGGGGCTCCTTGCGGTTTTTACCCAGGGTTCTCGGGTGGAGCCAATAGTGAACTTCTGCTGCTGGGGGTTGGGGGATGGGGTTGGGGGGGTGAGGCAGGAAGCCAGAAGCAGCCACGTGTTTTATTTTTTACCTTAAACTAAACTTTTTTGGGGCTCCTGGGTGGCTCAGTCGTTAAGTGTCTGCCTTCGGCTCAGGTCATGATCCCAGAGTCCTGGGATCGAGCCCTGAATCTGGCTGGATGCTCAGCAGGAAGCCCGCTTCTCCCTCTCCCACTCCCCATGCTTGTGTTCCCTCTCTCGCTGTGTCTCTCTCTGTCAAATAAATAAATAAAATCTTAAAAAAAAAATGAGACTTTCTGTTTTGGAATGATTTTAGATTTATAGAAAAGTTGCAATGATAGGACAGTGTTCCCGTGTTAATATCCTACGGGACCTCGATACTTTCATCAAAACGGGAAGTTAACCGTGGTGCCTCGCCGGCAGTGAAATTCCAGTGTTTGTTTGTATTTCTCTAGCGTTTTCACTCCTGCCCTTTCTCTGGGCCGGATCGAGTTGTGGATCCCACATACAGCCTGCACGTATTGGAAGACGGTGTTCTACTTAAGCATTCATGCAAATCTTGCTTTTTTCCTCATCATCTGTCTGGGTTGATAGGATGTGAGAACAAAGGTTCTCCCTGCCAAATAGTCCCATAAACCATTGTCACCATGTTTGTGTCTTGTGGCTTCCCGGGCTGTTCCACACTCTGCCGCATGCCTGTAGGGAGCGGAGCACCATGCGGAGAGGACCGTCTTGGTCACCCTCTGGGGTCACGCCATTCAAATCTGCTGACTGCGAGTCTGCTTTGAGCAAGAAACAGGGATCCTTGGGCCCGTATAGGACTGGAGAGAGATGTGGGGTGGCGGGGAAAGGATGTATGTGTGTTTGGGGAAGGTCTGGGGGGAGGTGGGCTCTCAGGGTCCCAGCGTCGGGTCTCGGGGAGGCAGAGACGCGGTAGGAGAAATGTCCGGGGTTCCCTCGGTTCCTTGATCCTCAGCCTTTGCCTCTCTCTCGCTTGTCTTTTCATGTGTGGATCTATTTGCTGCCTTGCAGTTGGCCTTGGGTTGGCTTGCATTCCTGGTCAGCAGGTGGAATAATTACGGTTAAGATTTCAATTAAAATGTTACCGGATGTTCCGTTAATAGCAGAGGCGAACATTCCACCTGCTGGAAGGGAGACAGGATCTTCCTGTGCAGCTTTGGAGGCCCAAAGGGCTGAGGAGAAAGAAGTCGGAGTGCATGCAGGGCCCTGGGTCAGTTAAGGTCCCTGCTCTTTGGCCCCCTCCATGGGCCAGCTCCCCTTCCGGTGTGAAGGTTTCTAACCAACATCCGCTGATGTCATTTTCCGTGCTTGCTGGTTTCTGTCTTCGCTCCAAGCAGGGACAGGCTGGTGGGGCTTTGGGAGGATGGGGAGGTAAAGCTTTTGGAGTTGGCTTTGGGGATTCTTCCTACTTCTGAAGGGCTAGCTGGTGACTCCAGGGAGAGCCCTCTGCAGGCTGAGTGTTCAGTCAGGGGTGGATGGAGTGGGAGATAGGGAGGGAGCAGGAGGATGAGGATGGAGAGAAACCCCAGTGACCTCTCCACCCAGCTGGGGACAGGGCGCCCTGCTGGGTGGGCCAAAGGCCAGAGGTCCAGGGCACACCCTCAGGCCTCCACCCTAGCTTTCCCAGGGCCTGAGCCTTATTGGAAGGAAGCCGCCTCCAGAAGGGCAGTGGCCCAGGCAGCAGGCAGGAGAGGGCTGGGCACAGGGATCCCCAGAGCCCACAGACACGAGTGCTTTAAAGGGGCAACTCCTCTCATCTCGTGGGAAGCGTGGGAACAAGGGGCACTTTTTGGACAAGGACCTTGTCTTAGTCCATTCAGGCTGTTAGAACAAAAATACCACATGCTGAGTGGCTGATAAATAACAGAAATTAATTTCACTGTTCTGGAGGCTGGGAAATTCAAGATCAAGGAGCCAGCAGTTTTGGTGTCTGCTGAGAGTCTACTTCCTGGTTCATAAACGTCCGTCTTTTTACCGTGACCTTACATGGCAGAGGGGGGAGGAAGCTCTCTGCGTCTCATTTAATAAAGACACTGATTTCATTCATGAGAGCCCTGCCCTCGTGATCTAATCATCTTCCAAAGGCCCCCACCCCTACACACCATCAAATTAGGGGTTAGGATTTTATTTTTTCTATTTTTTAAAAAATATTTTATCTATTTATTTGACAGAGAGAGACAGAGAGAGAGAGAGAGACAGCATGAGCCAGGGGGAGGGGCAGAGGGAGAGAGAGGTAGAAGCAGACTCCTCGATGAGCAGGGGGCCCAGTGTGGGGCTTGGTCCCAGAACCCTGTGATCGCTTGGCTGACTGAGCCACCCAGGCGATCCTATTTTTTATTTTCTTTTAAAGATTTTATTTATTTATTTGACAGAGAGAGACGGCAAGAGAGGGAAGACAAGCAGAGTGGCAGGAGGAGAAGCAGGCTTCCCAAGGAGCTGGGAACCCGATACGGTGCTCGATGCCAGGACCCTGGGCTCATGACCTGAGCCGAAGGCAGATGCTTAATTACTGAGCCACCCAGGCGCCCCTAAATAAATAAAATCTTAAAAAAAAAAAGACCTGCAGGGGGGTGGGAATACATTTCTCACAGGCTGTTTATCACCACCTCCCCAGGACAGCACCTGACCCATGGCCCACGCTCCTTGTTGGTGCACGGGCTGTACCAAAAGTCCCGGGTTTGGGTCCTGTGCGGGGGCTAACTTAGATATCTTTGAAGTGAAAAGCAACACATAAACATTCCTCTCTCCATTTTACAGATGGGGCAACTGAGCTTAGAAAGTTTGCACAATTGGGGTGCCTGGGTGGCTCAGTTGGTTAAGTGTCTGCCTTTGGCTCAGGTCATGATTCCGGGGTCCTGGGATGGAGCCCTGCATCGGGCCCCCTGCTCAGCTGGGGGTCTGCTTCTCTCTCTCCCTCTGCCCTTCCCCCTACCTCATGCTCTCTCTCTCTCTCTCTCTTTCAAGTAAATAAAATAAAATCTTAAACGAAAAGAAAGTTTGCACAAGCCTTCCCAGGTGCACGGCAGCATTGGATTTTCCAAGCGGCGGAGTGCTGGGTTCCGAAAGGCCTGTTGGTTTGGATTTGCTGGTTGGAGATTTTGGTCAGCATGGAGGCCCCCAGTGCCCGTGAACTCAGATGGCTCTCAAGCAGAGTTCAAGCGGGTGTGTCGTTCTCTGCAGGTTGGGGGGCCCCTCACGGGGGCTCGTATTCCTGGAAGAGGCTCTCTCTGGCAACCCCAGGTCTAGGGTGAGGGGAGCGAGGCACTTGTTTCCGGCTAAAAAATGCAATGGGGCACCAAAAAACACAGTCATCCAGAGCAATACAATGTGACACAATATTTAAAAAAATCAGGCCAGCTCCCTGCTTTTTATTTTTTAAAAGATTTTATTTATTTATTTGACAGAGAGAGAGAGATCACAAGTAGGCCGAGAGGCAGGCAGAGAGAAGTGGGGAAGCAGGCTCCCTGCTGAGCAGAGAGCCCGATGCGGGGCTCGATCCCAGGACCCTGAGATCATGACCCGAGCCAGAGGCAGAGGCTTTAACCCACTGAGCCACCCAGGCGCCCCTATTTTATATTAAAAAATATTTACTGATTTATTTTTTTAAAGTAAGCTCTACACCCAGTGTGGGGCTCAAACCCCAAGATCGAGAGTCAGAAGCTCTATCGACTGAGCCAGTCAGGCACCCCTGGCTGCCTGTTTTTTAAAAATTCAGGTGTTTTTGGAACCAGAGTTGGGAATAGGATGAGGTGAAAGAGGCAGAAGATTGGACGTGAGGTTGGATCTTTATTTAAAATTTTCATATTTTTTATCATAAATTTTTGCATAAATTTTGGTTTAAAAAATATTGCATTCAAATATTGTCTATCTTGATTTCTGAGTTTTGAGCCTTACATTTCACGCCCAGACAAGCATCTCACTGGAAACCCTGGGTTCCAAGACGGGTCAGGGCCTGGCCACTGAGATTCACTTCCCCTGGGTCCCTGGCTGCCTGTACAAAGCGGCCCCGGGCCTAGATGCTTTCTCTCCTTTGGACATCACGGCCGGAGGTTTTGCTTTGGATCCTCTAGGAAGTTAGGTCTCCCCTTGCCCACCCACGTCTGATTGTCGAACTCCCATCTGCCAGACGTCGCGGGTATGTGAACGGGGATCGAAAATGTCCTCTAAACCCGGCCCTTCCCTCCATCTCTGCTGTCTTATCAGCCCCTGGGCCCTCGGCCTCCAGCCCCGCCTTTTTACGCCCCACCTTCCGCGGTGCCCCCAAGGGTCACCTGGACAAAGCGCCCATCTGACCTCAGTGCTCCCCAGCTAAACTCTCTGGCACCTTTGGCGTGAGTCCCAACAGCCTGAACAAACCCCCTTCCTGAGCCAGCCCAACTCTCACATCCTATCTCTGTCCCAGGCACACCGGACTCCTCCTCGGGATGTGGGCGTGTGTCTGTCCCCTTTCTTTCCTGCATCTCTGTCTTTGCACATGTGGTTCCTTCCCCTTGGATCTACTTGTCCCCTTCATCTTGTCCCCTTGCATTTACGTTCGGAGCCAGCCCGAGGGGCTTTTCCTCTGTGCTTCATGACTTTCTTGCTTACCTGGGTGCTCCCGTCTGTGTCTCAGTAAGGTAGGGAGGACAGTGCCGTTATTATTTTTTTTTTTTTTTTAAGATTTTGTTTATTTATTTGACAGAGAGGCAGGAGGGGGTTGGGGGAAGCAGGCTCCCCTCTGAGCAGAGAGCCCCATGAGGGACTTGATCCCAGGACCCCGAGATCATGACCTGAGCCCAAGGCAGAGGCTTTAACCCACTGAGCCATCCAGGTGCCCCGACAATGTCATTCTTTATCTGCGGGGCTATGACCCCTGCCCAACTGTGAGCGCCTCAAGGGCAGGTCATGCCCATATGGGGTACCCCATACCACACCCCCAGCCCAGGGCCTGGCACAAGATGGGCTCTCAGGGAACGAAGGCACGCACGCAGGCAAAGGACATAATTTTGCTCGGCCCTTTAAGACTTCCCACACAGCAAGACTTTCAAGCAGAGCCCTAATCCCTGCCTTTCTTCTAGGGCTCATAGCATCAGATCTGGAAGTTTCGGGGGATGGGTGGGTTCCTGGGGCCCCAGGACCAGTGAGGACAGAGGAGGAGCCTGCTTTGGGACAGCTGGGCCATTCCAGGGGAGGAAATTAAAACTAAATTGAATTAATTAGGGTTCCTATTGAACCCTACTTCTTGAGTGTGTAAAATCTGATTAAACAAACAACAAAAAAAGATAGAATCACTTTGCTATCCTTTTTTTTTTTTTTCTTTTTGTAAGAGAAAAGGAAAAAAAAAAAAAACCAACAAAGATGTTGATTTAAGATATGGCCCAGGGCTGGGGGCCAGGGGGAACCTGGTGAAGGCTCCTGTTGTTTGGGGGTCGGAGGTCGCAGGAGCAGCCGCTGCCTGGGGATCAAGCTCAAGGTTCTGGAGTGATGGAAAAACCTGGCCTGACGCTTTTCCTCAGCGGACCCTTAACTTGCTAACAGGAGCCAGCTGAGCGAACGCAAACAGAGGCGCTGGGACGGGCTCGGATCCCAGCTTCCTCTGAAATTTCCAGGCCTCTTTTTTCCTGTCGGATTCCAGACAGATGAAATTTTCCTGGCCCCAGCCCTGTTCCTGGCAGCATCTCCCCTCTGAATCACCATAAATCAGGGCTGGGGGTGAGCGGAGGGATTTTCCTGATTGACAAGCGGCTGCCCCGGGGTAAAACGGGGGCTCCCTCTCCTAGGCTAAAAATAGCTCTGGGGTGCTCGCCGGAAGCCCTCTTCATCCCAAGGTCCTGGAAGTATCTGCTTTGGATTTGAAAGGTTCGTGTCTGCCTGTGATTACGGTTTCCTCGAGAAGGGCTGTGGACGTGCAGATGGGAGCCTCCGGGGGCCCGGTGGTCGTAAGCGACACCATTGTTCGTGGGATCACAAGGGGGGCTGTGCATTCCTCCAAGCCTTCATCATCCGTGGGGCCCCCAATTAATTTCAGTACAAACCCCGGATTTGGCCTCCCCCACGCCTTTGCAGCCATAACACATGAGGTCATGCTGTTTTCGTTAAGTTTTGGGGAGACGGGGGTGGAGGAGCTTCCAGGGCTCGCGGGGGTATGTGTCCTGCGAGGCTCAGGCTGGAGCGTTTACTGCAGGGGTCCACCTGCCCACCTGAGTTCTCTTTCTCACTCTCCTTCCATCAGAAGTCTTGAAATCTTCTACTCTTTCTTTTCTCAGTCCCTCCAATCTCACCTGCAGCTGCTGGGCTGCTCACCCACGACTCCCGTAAATTCTTTGAAGACCCCCCCAGGGTCCCCTCCCCTTCTGTGCATTTGCACGCACAGCTTCCTGTACCTGGGACAGCTTTTTACCCCTTCACCTGGCACCTTGTTCTGGAAGGTTCCACTTCAGGAATGTCTTCCTCCAGGAAGCCTTCCCCATCACCCCATTCAGGGCGAAGTACTACTCTCTCTTCCGTATTCTGATAACTCCTTGATTCTCGAACACTGGAGCCCTCATCTGAATCATCCAGAGGGTTTGTTAAACCCCAGGTCGCTAGGCCCATCCCCAGTTTCTGAATCAGTAGATCTGGGGCGGGACCTGCAAATTGGCATTTCAATGAGACCCCCGGAGATGGCCACGCTGGTGTCCAAAGTCGTGGCTGTCTTTTCGCCTCTCCATCCTGAAGCTTAGCACGGCCCCTGTGCGCAGCAAAGATGCCCACTAGAGGTTTGTTGATTGAATGAACGGTGCAGACGTTTGTGACTTGCTGGTCGCAGAGCTCAGCTGATGGAGGAGCCACTGATTCATGAGCCTTCCCTTTCAAGGACTGGGCTCCTGTCTCTCCAGCGGGGCGCTGCTGGGCAAGAGGGCCTGTTATAGGCGCTCTTGGGCTCATGAGTGGGGATCACCTGTCAAGGTGGATGAGTGCAACTCCCTCGCCCAGAAAGCCAGAACCAGGGGAGCCACTGATTCAGCTGTGAGCCAGAGGTGCCAGAAGGAGGGATGGGGAGTCAGGGAGTCATTTCATTTTCTTCCTCTGGGAATGCCCGATGGCAAAAGAATGCTGGGGACCCTGTCCCTCCCCTTGAGCTGGGTCAGACTTCCAGCAGTCTTTCCTTACTTTATGTTCCAGCCACTCAGTGGGCCGAGATCTCAGCCCTGGCCCCTGGCCCTTTGAAGGCACCCTTTCTTTCGTACGCCCATGCCTTTGCTCATGCTGCCACTCCGCCCAGTGCTCCCCTTGTTTCTTCTTTGCTGGGGGACATCCAGTGCCTCCACTCAAGGCTGAGTCCAAACATGGCCGCCTGTGTGCAGGTCAGGGGCTCGTCGTCTCCCCTGGGCTCGCGCACGGCAGCACCCCGCGGCCTGTCATGCTAGTTCAGATGGGTTTGGTTCCTGGCCCCACGTGGGGCGTCTTGCCAATGCCTCTGCCTCTGTCCTCCCCACCCCACCCTGGGTCCAGCAGGCGCTTGGGGCTCTCTGAATCAGATCGCATCTGCTCCTCTTGGAGAAGATGGGGAGTGGCATCCCTCACCCTTTTGCTGCCTGGGCCGCTTGGCTGATCAGGGCGTCTCCATTCCACGGGTGTCCCTGTCTAGCCACGTGCTCCCCTGAAAGGGATAACAGGGGCAGAGGGGGAGCTGGGGCCCCGCAGCTGGTGTGGCTCAGAGAGCAGGAGTCCAGTGGGGGAAGGGGCTTCTCACCACCTCTGTCAACTTGAACGTGTTCCTTGTAGTTGAGCCTCAGTTTCTCCTTCTGTAAAATGGGGACAACAGCCCTCACGTCCCAGGCTGCGGCAAGGTATAAAGAGGGTAAGGTGTGCCAGGCTTCAGGCACAGGCCTTGGCATGGCTGCCCTCCCCCTTCTTCAGGATAGGGTGCCTGAGCTTTCTCTCTGTACGTCCCAGAAGTGGTCAGCTTTCTTCAGATGCCCTCTTTCATTTTCATGGAGTAATAGAGGACAGCAGTCTGAGAAGGGCTGGGAGCAAGCGGTTTCACCCAGCTGATTTCAGCTGGAAAACCAGCCCTCAGACAGGAGGGAGGAAAAATTATTAAAGGATTAAATCCCAAATAATCCTATAAGCCCCAGGAGGCTCAGAAAGCAATAAGCCACAGACTTAAAATCTGATCTGTGAAGTCACAGGGGCAGAATCAGCAGCCGGAGGCTGGGAGTGGGTTTCAAGTGTGCAACGCGGTCAGACCTCTTCTAAAAAGTGGCCTCATTTTCGTTGCTCGGACAGCATTTTTTTTTTTTCTCATCTTGTCATGGTTTTTAATAACAATGAGTGAGCTGTAGGAGTAGGGGAACTTTAGCTAAAATTGCATAAAAATAAAAATTTAATTAAAATACACAAGTCGTGAAATTCCATCCTTGTAAAGTGAGATGTCTCGGGACTCTGCCCCAGCCGATCTTGCTCCCGGGGCCCCAGGTTCACACTGACTCCTCCTCGACCCGGGAGAGGAGGAGAGGCCCAGGGGCCGGCAGCCCGGCCTGGCCTCCCACAGCCAGAGGGGTCAGGAGGAGCTTCCGGCCCCCTCCCCCACTGTCTCCCAGAAGAAGGAGATCCCCGACTGGCCAGAGGGGCTGGGGGGCTGGGCGGGAGGTGGGGCTGGAGTGGGGCCCATTTTTTGGGACTGAAGGCAGCCCCCTGTGTGGGGGCTGTGGGAGGGACTGAGCACCTTGAGCACCCTGAGATTTTGGGGCAGAAAGTGTGGCTTTCACATTTTCCCAGGCAGAGAGAAGAGCAAAGACTCGGCCACTGGAGCCTGGGAGTCATACATTCTAGTCCCAGTGATGTCACAACTCGCTGGACCACTTGAGCGACTCACTTCTTTGTGAGCCTCAGTTTCCCCATCTGTAAAATGAATTGATTAGGCTAGACCAGGGATTTTCCAAAGTGTAGATTGAGAAATCTTAAGGATTTCACAAAACCTCTCTGGGGTCTTGGAGGGTTTCCCTTGATGCCTTCCCTGCCTACTTTTGTCCATTTCACAAACTGGATTTTCCTCCCTTCCTTCCTTCCTTCCTTCCTTCCTTCCTTCCTTCCTTCCTTCCTTCCTTCCTCCCTCCCTCCCTCCCTCCCTCCCTCCCTCCCTTCCTTCCTCTCTCTCTCTTTCTTTCTAAGATTTTCACTTATTTATTCTAGAGGGAGAGAAGGTATGTGTGTGAGAAGGGGGGCAGAGGGAGAGAGAGAATCTTAAGCAGACCTCCTGCTGAGCGCAGAGAACACACAGGGCTTGATCTCACGACCCTGAGATCATAACCTGAGCTGAAACCGAGAGTTGGAAGCTTAACTGACTGAGCTACCCAGCGCCCCACGAATTAAATTTTCTTGTTAAGATTTAGTTTGAACAAAGAATGCTGAGCCTGAAAATGTTGAAACACATCTCAGGGCTCTTCTGGTTGGAATAGCCTATGATGTGCCCATTAGGGCCTGAGCCCTACTTTCTTTGCCTGGCAGTGTGCTCCTCCCTCCTTTGCCTGGGCCTGAGGTCCCTCATCCCGCTCCCCACTCCCGTCACCTTTCTTTTTTCTCTCTTGTTTTCTGAGTCATGGGTCTCTTTGAGAATTGAGTGAAAACTACCAATGCTCCCTCCAGAAAAATACACATAGAAAAAAATACAAACGTACTATGAAAATATAACTATTTTACCATCCAGACTCCTTTTTTTTTTTTT
>CM053619.1:31943551-31974866 GCA_028646535.1 Procyon lotor
ACACACACACACACACACACACACACAGCAACGTCAAAACAAAACAAATGTCTCGTCTACCTTGCTGGTCCTTGAGACTTTACCCATATAGCATGCTGTGTGTGAGGGCGCCTGGGTGGCTCAGACGTTAAGCATCTGCCTTCAGCTCAGGTCATGATCCCGGGGTCCTGGGACTGAGCCCCACATCAGGCTCCTTGCTCAGCATGGAACCTGCTTCTCTCTCTCCTTCTGCCACTTCCCTCTGCTTGGGCTCTCTCTCTCTCAAATAAGTAAATAAAATCTTAAAAAAAAAAACGCATGGTGTGTATGAATGATTCCATATGTGTATTGAAGTCATGGAGGGAGGCTGATTTCTACCTCTGGGTGAGTCCAGTATGAACAGGGTGATGAGATGATCCACCAACCGAACGAATTTGGACGAAGGTAGGGTCCGATCATTGGGAAGGTCATAAGCAACATCCCAGTATCCCTGGCGGGGCTGCGAGGGGTGCGTGTGGGACGGCGCAGGCACTGACTTTATTCAAACTCAAAGGATTGGGGGTCTTAGCTGGATACACTTGGATCACGCACACTAAATATTGCCTACAGTCTTGGGGACTCAGGACGCCTTGAAACCCATCCAGCGGTGAGCCTCCGTCTCGGACTCCGCCTCTTTCCGGCTGTTTTCTTTTTTCTTCATGCTCATTCACTCACTTAAAAAAAAAAAAAGATTTATGTATTTATTTGAGACGGAGAGAGAGCGCGTGTGCCTGCGAGCACCAGTGGGAGGAAGGACAGGGGGAGAGAAGCTTCGAGCAGACTCCCCCGCTGACGGCCGAGCCAGACTCAGAGCGTGACCTGAGCTGAAACCAGGAGTCGGATGCGGGACCCACTGAGCCACCCAGGCGCCCCCATCCACGTGCTTTTTCTCAGGCAGCAGATTCCAAGGCTGCGGCCCCAACCTCACTTGGCTGCCTCTGACTCCGCTCTGAGATGTGATACCTACACTCCCATGAGAACTTTCTGGACGGTTCTCAAAGGACGACGCGGCAAGCCTGCTTGCTGCATTTGTACCAGCTTTGCTGGGCTCAGGATGAGGTAGCCATCCCAGGAGCCCCACCCCTCCCGCCCCCCGGGAACCTGTCCTTCCCGATGATGTCATCTCTGGCCCCCGGGTGGGGGTGCCAGCTGGAATGAGGAGCTTCGGGTGACTCGTGACAGGCAGCGCCAGGCAGGAGAGTGGCCAGGGCGAGGCCCGGCAGGGACCTCGGGATTTATTGCTACCTGATTTCTTTGGGATCTGACAACTGTAGAAAGAGTCGGAGACAAGACTTTGAATTTGTCCCAAGGAAATAATTCAAAAGACACAGGCAAGAATGTGACATTGGTAGTGACATGGTAGTGACATGGGCGAGCGGCGTGCTGAAGGTCCAGTAATGAGGGGGAGCAGAATTTTGCCCTGCGGGTCACGTTACTCCGCCTGTCCGTCCAGTTAGGTCGTGTGCTAGGCAGGCACTTGGCCCAGGCTTCCCCAGCGAGTGACGAAGAGCTAGACTTTACTCCTGAGCTGTCTCAGCTACCTGTGATGTGGGAATCAAAGGCAAAAGAAAAATTAAATTTCTCTACTACTCACAGCCCATCGATAAGTCCTTGAGACAGGCAGACTGACCTTCCCTTGGGAACTCAGCTGCCTCGATGTTAATACCTTGCTAAGGGCAAAAGGCAATCTTAGCCTGACCCCCAGGATCCTGTAAGTCTACTGTAACATATAAAAATTCCTTTGGAAACTTCCTTTATCTCTACCCCCCAAGATACTTGTTGCCAATCATGCTCCAAGCATGTGACCCAACAATATACATCTGAAGGGTCTCATGACTAAGGTTTTATTGGACAGTAATAAATGACCTTTTCCTAACAATAGCTAGCCCTCTCCAGGTCCTGGAAACCTTGCTCCCAAATTTCCTTAGAGACTTACGCTCTCCCTAACCGTCTCCCAACTTGAAAGTATATAATGGGCCACTCTTCATGACCCCTTTGCTGCTCTTTCTGACCATGGGTCCTGCCTCCATGCTTTAATAAAACCACCTGTTTGGGGGTGCCTGGGTGGCTCAGTCGTTAGGCGTCTGCCTTCGGCCCAGGTCAGATCCCGGGGGCCTGGGATCGGGCCCCGCATCGGGCTCTCTGCTCTGCGGGAAGCCTGCTTCTCCTGCTACCATTCCCTCTGCTTGTGTTCCCTCTCTCGCTGTGTTTCTCTCTGTCAAATAAATTAAAAAAAAAAATTCATTTAAAAAAAAAAACCACCTGTTTGCACCAAAGACGTCTCAAGAATTCTTCCTTATCCTTGGGTCTGAACCCCGCCATCTTTCCTACACCACCTCCTCCAATTAGATTCCCTCTGGTTTTGCCTTGCACAATTTAGGTGAGCTAAGAATGCCTTTGATTTTTTAAAAATTTATTTTTCGTTTTTTTTTTAAAGATGTTATTTATTTGTCAGAGAGAGAGAGAGCACAAGCAGGGGGAGCAGCAGGCAGAGGGAGACGGAGAATCAGCCTCCCCACTGAGCAAGGAGCCTGATGCAGGACTCGATCCCAGGACTCTGGGATCCATGACCTGAGACGAAGGCAGACGCTTAGCTGATGGAGCCACCCAGGCGTCTCGAGAACACCCTCGATTGAAGGCGTTTCACTCGGTGCCAGGCACTGTGCCAGACACACTGTGTATATGCTCCCATCAAATCTTCCCCTGACCTCGTGGGATGGACATTGTTTTAAAGACGACGAAATAGGCTCAGAGTGGGTAAGCCATTTGCCCAGAGTCGCAGCTGTCACTGTAGCACTTTGTGGAATCTAGCACTCACTCTGACCCTGGCCTCAAGGTTCTGGTGGGCTTGGAGGGCTGTGGGTAGAGGCTGAGAGCACAAGGAAGCAGGGAGAACTAATCTGGTTTTCCTGGTCCGCTCAGCCCTGTGCTGAGCTGCCCCTCCCCCAGCCGCCCGTAGGGACTGACTACGATGTCATGCTTACCATTAGGTTACATTGCCACACCTCCCAACAACTCAGTTCCCCACGGGCACGGGCACGGACCGGGAGTCCCACAGATCTACCTCAGTTCTGATGCTGTCCATCTGGAGATAGCATCAGATCCCAAAGGTTAAGGGCTCAGTCCCGTGAGACTGCGGGTCCCACCCCCACCCCCGCCCCAGACCCCCACTGCAAGTCCACCCGTGTTTCTGACTTAATAGGTCAGAGGTTCCCGTCACTCTCTCCTTGGGTTCAACTAATCTGCTAGCGCGGCTCCCGGAACTCAGGGAAACATCTTACTTACTGGTTTATTATAAAAGGATATATGTAATGTAGGATCAGCCAGCTGGAAGAGGTGCATAGGGCTCAGTATGCGGGAAGGACTGCGGACCTTCCCTCCCCTTTGCGTGAGCCACTTTCTGGGAATGAGTGAATCATTGGTTTCTGGTGACCGAACTCAATCTCCGCCGGCCCCTCTCAGATCCTCCCCAGATGTCAGGAGAGGAGGGACTGGAAGTTCCAACCCTCTGATCACGTGGTTGGTTCCCCTGGTGCCGAGTCCCCTGTCCTCAGGTGGCCCAGGTGCTTCCTCAAAGCAGCTCATTAACATCACAAAAGACACGCTGATCCCTCTCTAAGCTTAAGAAATTCTAAAGGTTTTAGGAGCTCTGAGTCAGGAAGGGGCCAGAGACCGGGTATATTTCCTATTAGAAATCACAGTGTCATAGTGTCATAATTTATTCACATATCTGTCCCTCTCCTTAGACTGGAGGGGCCTCAAGGTTTCTGGAGCCCGGCACTCAGACCTAGCAAATGACTATTGATTAAATGGGTTAATCAGAGGAAGTGTGGGTAAGAGGCAGGATGGGGACAGGATCAGGGATGAGAGGGGACCGGAGCCTCTGTGTGGGGCGGTTTTGCTGCAATAAAACCCCAGAGTAAACCAACCCCACACAGCCAGCATTCACGTATTTCCACTTGCCTGGCACAAGTGGAAACACACAGCTGTGCTCGGCTCCAGGCTGAGGGTCCTCTTCTCGGGCAAGCTGCTATTTGGGACATGCCCTTTCTGTGGTGAACAGCAGGAGCAGAAGGTGCCCCTGGAGGCTGTGGTTTGACACTGGCCCTTGTCACTTCTGTTCATATTCCACTGGCCCAAACTGGTCGTATGTCCAAACCCAAGGTTACTGCGGTGGAGGAATCATGTTCTGTCCGCTCTCCTGCCTGAAGGTCACAAGGTGGGTGAGAGCAAAGAGCTGAGAACAGTCTACTACAACCTGTCTTCGAACAAAGCCCAGAACCTTCTTTATGCCTTCAGCGAGGATCTGTGCCTGCTGGTCCCAGAGCTCCACTTGAGTCCCGAGTACCCCCCGACCTTCTCTCCGGGTTTATGGCAGAAAATGACAATTGCCCCCATGATCCATCGAAACTCTCTTCTTTTTAGTGATAGAACATCCCAGATTTTATGTAGTTGAGCCCATGGTGCCTCCTGGAGGCCACGCTTCCCAGCTTTCTTTGCGGCTGGTTGTGGCCACGGGACTAAGCTGTGGCCAATGGGGTGAGTGGAGAAGCCACAGGCACCTTCTGTCGCCAGCGGTCTGAGGAGGCTGCCTGTCCTCCCCTCCTCTCTCCGACGCGCCTTGGTGAATCACAGATGGAAAATCAACGTTGGTTGGCGAGCGTTTCAGGTCCTTGCCCGTGGCAGCCTAAATGCCAGTTGGAGCTCGTCCTACCATAGGTGACTCACCCCATGCGCCCCGCACCTTTTCACTCTCACCTTTCAGAATTTCCAGCTGGTACAGCTCCGTGGCCACTTTGTGGAATTTCTTGCTCCCGGCCTGTCAGCCTGCTTCTAGCCAAGCAGCACCATCTTGCTTCTTGCCCTCTCTGGCCCGGGCTCCTGGCCTCATTCCTCTTTCTCTCTTGGCCAAGACCAGGGAGGTTCCCTCTAGGCCCCCGAACCCCACTTCTTAATTCCGGCTTCAGTTTACAGCGACTTGTGTCAGCCCTGGGCTGTGTCAAGACCCTGGTGATGAAGACAGTGGATAAGCTGTGACCCATATTTCCCAGAGTCCTGTGCGAATTTGACATTTGGAAATCCCAAAGTCTCACAATTCCTTCAGCGCACAATAGCCTTTGCTTCCAGAAGAAGGAGGGGAGCAAGGAAATACTGAATGAGCATCCACTGTGGCCTAGGCTTTTCCCCATTTGCTTTCTCCTCTCGCTGCCAGATAATACGGAGACAGGAGAGGCCCAGAGAGTTGAAGGCACTTGGCCAACACCACCCAGCCAGGAACTGGTAGGCCTGGGGTTTGAACTGATGTCTCTCGGACTCCAAAGCGTGGGCTCTTCCTTTGTGCAATCTCCAAATAAGAATGTGCCCAGACCCTCAGGGGAGCTGAGGGGGAGTGTTTGGCCAGAGATTCAAGAAGATAGAGGGATCAAATGGGACCCGGGGCCCGGCTAATGCAGGAGCAAGATGATGGAGAAGGAAGGTGACAGACAGATGGGGGAGGGAGGTGACGCGAGGGTCAAAGGGTTCTGCTTTGACAAGGGACTTAGGATTCAAAGCATGGAGCCTTTTTCCACGCTTGCTTTGCTGGAAACTCCTCCTCTCCCCACATGCGATGAGCTCACCCTACTGGCACCGACCCGCCTGTCGTCCTGGCCCGGGCGGGGACACACCAACATTTCTGCAGGAGGAATAAAGCAATAACAGGAATCTCATTTTTCTTCCTAAAATAATACTTCTCTGTTCTGCCAGCAAGCAGGGAGCCGCTCCTGCCAGCAGTCCTGTGGGAAGCCCGTTCCCAGTCCTGCAGGCTTATTCCGCTGCTGGCTTCCCAGGAGCCCCGAGCGAGTGAAGCAGCCCTTGGGCCCCCTGAGCTCCTGGTGACACATCCCCGCTGCCTTCCTCAGCCCTGGAGGGTCACTCACCTCTGTGACCCCGGGCCAGGCTTTCCGGGGCCAAGGGACATGGCTCTCACCAGCGTGGGCCTCAGGCTGCAGTAGCTGGTGGTTTCTTCGGCATCTCTTTAGGACCTAAGCAATTTCCTACAAGGAAAGGATCATTGGAAAAACCATTTCGAACAGGAAGAATTTAATTTTTCTGCAACAGGCTTTTTTTCCTCTAAAAAAAAAAAGAGTCCTCATTTACCTAAAGGTCTGAACGCCTGGAAATTTCTTCCCTATGTGCACATTATCCACTTCCTGGCTTCAGGGATGGAAGGACTCGCAGAATTTGGAGGATATTAAACAGATTCATAATGGGCCCAGCAGTATAAACATGTCTCAAGTGCAGACAGAAATGCCACAAGCTCCTAGTCGGTTTAATGTAAAACATACACCAGTTGTGTCTGCGTTCCTATTTTACAAATAAACAAGGTGAGGAGATGGACTCGAAATTGTCCCCAGGGAGCCAGGTGACTCCATTCCTTGCAATTTCCAGGCTGCTTCTGCCCACAAACAACTCAGAAAAGAATGCCTAGTGCAGCCTGGGGCACCGCAGCCAAAAGGCAGAGCAAATGGGAGGGGCCCAGCCAAATGGTCCACAGCCCATCTTCGCTGGGATATCCCCAGTGGGTGGGGGGCTCCGAGCCCCTGGGAGCCTGCTACCGGTGGGATGGGCCCCGTAACCGGTAAGGGGCAGGTGCATCGGGAGATCTGGGTTCAAATGTCGCCTCTGCCCCCACCTCCAGCAGACTGAGATCCCAGGCAGCTGACTGCACCCCGTGCTCCCCTCTGCGAAGTGGGGGAACAGTCCCCGACCTGTGTATCTCACCTAGCGATGGTGAGTGCCTCCTGAGACCAGGTGGGCCAATGTCCTTAGTCAAGAGGTAAATGATCCGAGGGATGGCCATTTTCCCGTTTTATTATATTTATTTTTTTTTTAAAGATTTTATTTATTTATGTGACAGATCACAAGTAGGCAGAGGGGCAGGCAGAGGGAGAAGGGGAAGCAGTCTCCCGCCTGAGCAGAGAGCCCCATACGGGGCTCAATCCCAGGACCCCTGAGAGCATGACCTGAGCCGAAGGCAGAGGCTTTAACCCACTGAGCCACCCAGGCGCCCCTATTTTCCCGTTTTAATTCAAGAGCAGTATTTTGTACCACTGATTCTTTCAAACCCAGAGGTGGGGGGACAGGTCATTGTCAGAAAGTCTAAACACGTGGAGATAGGATCATTGACTCAGGGGCCAAAATGACTAATTTGGCTCCATTACTAGTTCAGTGTGGGGAACGAGAGCCAAACCAGTGAGCTGGCTGGATTGACCGGAGGCTTCTGTCGGAGCGCGCTGCCCAGTGGCTCCGGCTGGGGCACGGCCCACATCTGGACAGGGAAGGACGGTAGATGAGACATTGGGAGGATGGACCGAGGAGGCAGACTGCCTGGGTCTTGCTGGGTGACACAGGGCAAAGTCCCTAACCCTCCTAGGTCCCGGGTTCCTCATCTGCCGAATGGGGAATAATCGAAGGCCCTTCAATGGAATGACATTGCGTGGGTGAAGCATTTCAGAGGGCTCCGGGCCTCCAGCAGGTGCCCTGCAAATGTTAGCTAGGACTTGTGTCAGGGGGGCTCTGTCTTTATCTGACAGAGAGATAGAGAGGTCACAAGTAGGCAGAGCAGCAGGTAGAGGGAAAGGGAGAAACAGGCTCTCCACTGAGCAGAGAGCCCGATGCGAGGCTCAATCCCACGATCCTGGGATCATGACCTGAGCCGAAGGCAACCGCTTAACCGTCTGAGCCATTCAAGTGCCCCAGAGAGAGAGACAGCACAAGCAGAGGGAGTTGCAGGCGGAGGGAGAAGCAGGCTCCCTGCTCAGCAGGGAGCCCGATGCGGGACTCAATCCCAGGACCTTGGGATCATGACCTGAGCCGAAGGCAGACGCTTAACCAACTGAGCCACCCAAGGCGCCCTTGTTTTTAGAGAATAAAATACATTCAGATGAGGAAACCGAGGCCCATCAACGGGACATGACCTGCTGTAGGCCATACAAGTTCAACCACCATCTGACGGACTTTTCCTAGGCCTTGTGATCGTTGTAACAATCATGTGGTTTACCTTTGCTGATCCTTTTCTCCGTTCCAGGCACAGTGCTAAGCACATCTTGGGCTTTACCTGATTAAATCTGCACCAGCATTCTCCTCAGAGTACATCACTGTCCCATTTTACAGATGAAGAAATTGAGGCTCAGAGAGGGATAGGACTTTGTCTAAGCTGGGATTTGGAGAGCTGGTTGTAGGTCTGGGGTCTCAGAGTCCATGTTCTTCTTTTTTTAAAAAAGATTTATTTATTTACTTATTTGAGAGAGAGAGAGAGAGAGAGCGCGTGCGAGAGAGAGAGCATGCAAGCAGGGGGAGGGGCAGAGGGAGAGGGAGAAAGAATCCTTGAGCTTGTCACCATATCCCTAAGTGTCCTTGTCCAGCACTGCATTTTCCACTGTGCTCCCTGAGTGCTTGGAGTAAGCCCCTCCCTCCAGGTTTTGCTCTGCTCTTATCTAAAGCTCTAAGGAGTCTCTGTTTTCAGATGATCCATTAGAAGCCTCAAAGCCTTTCAGAGATGTGGGAAGGGAGACGTTAGCAGCTCTGAGGCCTGAGGAGGCCTTGGACCTCACCCAAGATTTCCTGGCCTCCTGGTTCACATGCCCCCGAGGGCATCCGATCTCCCACTTCTCTGACTGGCTCGCGTGTGGATTATCCCCAAATTTGTCCCGAGGAAAATAGAAGAGAGAGGAGCAGAGAATGAGAGCGAAAACGTGAGGAGAGAAATACCAAAATCTTGGGGCGAGAAGACGGATCTGTCCTCCTTACTATCACTAGGGAGCGGTACCTACTGTCTTCATCGGGCAAAGGGGCCCTTGATCAGAACGTGAGTTCCTCCAACCACACCGGTCCACTGGGTGAGCAGGGGGCGGGGTCAAGCGAAGGTGCCTGCCTCGAGCCAACGGCCCCTTCTCCACCACGCTGGATGTCCCTGGGACCCCTCCCTGGGGGGGGGGGGCGCTTTTCCAGCGTCTGCAAAAGCTTCTTCCCGTTCTCTCCAGATATGTCCTTTTGTGTGTACTTCTAGCTCTACAGCTGTTTGCAGTGAGTGTGTGTGTGTGTGTGTGTGTGTGTGCACGCGTGTGTGCATGGGTTAGACCTGACTGCTGGGCTATGCTCATGGGTCTGCATGAAGCCCTTATGGCCGTGGGAAGAGAAGGGGGCTCTGGACAGTGGGCCAGGGGGGCCGGAGGCCGCCTTCCCCATGCCAAGGTGTTTCCTGTTGAACTCCAAGGAGTCCAGGAGCTCCAAAGCCAGACCAGGTCTTCCAGGTTCTTATGACAGAGTATTTATCAAAGTTAGAGGCTACGACATATTCATCCAAGAGCCCGTTAGTGTTGAGCTCCCCTGGATTCAGACCCACACAGGTGAGCCTCCCTTTGTGCTCTCGCCCCAGGCCCTGCACTGCTAGGGTGGCCCCGGTTTCCAAAGCCCCTCTCGTGCCCCTTCCCACCTGTTTCATCGCCACAGCAAACCCGTGAGCTGGTTCTGATCATCTTCACTTCCAAGTGAAGACTCTGGAGGCGAGGAGGTCTGGCTGCAGCAACCCCCCACCCCCAGCTCCACATCTGGCTCTCCCTCCTCCCTGGACCCCCCTCCCACATGGGCAGCTTCAGGGGTGGGGCTGGGCAGAAGGGGGGCACCCGCAGGCTGCCTGGCGATCTCACAGGACAGACCCCCCCCACCCCGGGCAGTGGAGGCTCTAAACTGGGGTCAACAAAGAAAAGCACCCACTTAGAGGAAAGAAAAATGAGAGCCTCATCGTTCTTCAGATTGGCAGTTCCTGACGGCTCCTATTTCAAAACCATAACCTCATCAGATTCCCCCCATCGGCCCCCCTCAAGGCCCCCCTCTCCCAACTTAGAGTTTTCCATTGTAGAGGAGGGAAGAAATGCGGCTCTAATCCCCTTTGTTCCATGATTTCATCTCCTTCTCCGTCTTCCCAGGGGACTCCCAGCAAATAGTCCAAACAGTGGGGGGAGGGAAGGCGGGACAGGGAGGGTAGCCAGTACTCTTTGCATGGTCTGGGGGTGTCCTCCCAGACATGTGGGGTGGGGGGGGGAGTTGGTGAGCAGGAGGGGATAATCTACCCCTCCTCCAATAGCCAACAGAAGCTGGAAACCTGGGAAGTTTGCTTAGGCCACCTTCCCCTTCCCTCCACCCTGGCTCACACACCACTGATTTCACCTCCTTGACTCTGTCCCCAAAGATCCATCGCGAATATGCTTGCTGCCTGAGTGCAGGCGTCATCATTTCTCACCGGATTTTGCAACAGCCGCCTAAGTGGTCTCCCAGACTCCAGTGCTGCCTGCCTGGGGCCCCTCCTCCACCCAGCTGCCCAAATGAGCCACCAGGCCACCGCTCAGCGGCTCCGCATCAGCCATGAGATAAAGTCCAAGCTCCTTCATGGTGCTCCCGGTCCTCCTGTCCTCTCCTCGCCTCCTTCTCAACCGCAGCTGTCCCAGGATCCGCTTGGCTCTGGGCTAGTCAGCAACCCTGCGGCCCTTATGATGCTGCCCTTCCCCTCAGAAATGTGGCTCCTGCTGGATGCCTATACACAAACGCACGGACACACGCATGCACGCACCTGCACACACACACTCACTCTGGCTGCACGGACCCACTTAGAGGGGCTCCTGTAACCCTGTGCTTGTCTCTATCATGGACACTAATCACTTGCAAAAAAACACATGCACTTACCTCTCACCCACTAAGCACCTTAAGGGGAGGATCTTCTCCACGGTTGTACATTTTGGCTTTTCCAGGCCCTAGCAGAGCTCTTGGTCAATCAGCCCCCCTTCCTGCTTCCCGCCCCTCCCCCCCAGCACTCGTGTTTCAGGGAAGCCAGGCAAGGGGTCCGCTCCCTAACTCTCTGCCTCTCATTTACCTCCATCCAGTCTCTCCTGCTGCCTGACACGACCCCACCCTAGAGCCCTTCTTTTCTCCCTTTGAAAGTGGGCAGATGAGGGGCGCCTGGCTGTTTCAGTTGGTGGAACATGCGACTCTTGATCTGGAGGTTGTAAATTCAACCCTCTATGCTGAGTGTAGGGATTACATTAAAAAAATAATAATAATAAAAGAAGGCAGATGAACGTGCACACATCAACTTTTGCTCCCTCCCAACTAAAACCACATTAAAACAACAACAACAACAACAACAACAATTTTTTAAAGGCATAAGCCCACAGAACAAAGAGACCAGGACAGGAAACCAGCCACAACAGAAGAAAGCTCAGTCTTACATCAGCCACGGGGAAAGCTGAGAACCAATCTGATTTTCATTGCCTGGATTTTAGCATGGGGAACCGTGACACTGGGAAACCCCCGGAACCTCTGGGGAATATGAGTGTGTGCTCAACTAAGGGAGATTAGTTCGCAATTTGAAAAACGGTGCTAGATCCCTGCCACACTCCGAACAGCTGGTGGTGCTGGACTTCTCAGGGCCTTTAATAAGCTGCTGTGCAGTGTATGTTGAGACTGTCCAGAAAGGGGATTCACTAGGCAGCGTGTTATAAACATTCTGATCCTCAAAACATTTTGTTTTCCACCTTTTAATGTCTTGAGGGACACAGCTCAGGCAATGTAGAAATTAGCCCGTGGCTGGGAAGGGGTGGGAACACTTATTAGAGGTCAGCCCAAGTCACCATTTGAGAAACGTCTTTTCTCAGGTCAGCTATGTCCAGTAATTCATTCCTTCCCTTCCCTTCCACTCCCTCCCTCCCTCCCTCCCTTCCTTCTTTCCTTCCTTCCTTCATCAAGGTTTATTAAATACCAAACTGGGCATATGCTGTGGAAACAAAAAGGAATAAGACACCATTCCCACTCTCAGGGAGCTGACCTCCTGGTGGCGAAGTCTTTCACTGTCTGCTCCCAGAAGGCCTCATTTAGGCAACAGAAAGATCTAGCCTTTTCTCTTTCTCTCTCTAGAACCACCTCCCAGAATATTCAGGGCCAGTGTGCTGCCTCTATGGGCTCCGGGGCTCTAGCCCTCTGTGTGCCTTCCCTCCTCCCTGGCTTCCCCCTCTCAGAACCTGCCCAGTTTGGTCTGGGGCTTCCGCCACCTGCCGTCGGTCCCCCTGAGCTCCGCTAACGGAGCTGGTGTGTCTTACAGCCTTTCACTCGGGGCTTGAGATAATGTGGGGTTTTCAGGAAGCCATTTGAAATTGAAAATCACCCATTGCTAGACCAGGGGTCAACACACTTTTTCGATAAAGGGCCAATAGTGAGCATGGCAGGCTTTGTGGACCCAGAGGCAAAAGAGAGCATATTAGGTGTATCCTTATGTAACAATAGGGAGGGCATATTTCCACAAATGTGAAATTAATGAAATGTAAAGCATAATAGGAACTGAGTAAATTTCTTTGTAATACAGGTCTACTAATGAGAGGAATGGAATCTTTTTGGGGGGGCGGGGAGCAAACCATTTTGTTTAATCAGTGTTCAAATTCAGTGTTCCCCATCAAACTAATTGCAACAGATCACCTGTAAAAACCATTTTTGGCTCACAGAAACCTGGGGACCATGGTTGTGAGCTCTGGCTGAGACATTCACCAGCCATTCCCTGCCTCCCCAACTGACTCTCAAGCCCGGCTGTCATCAAATTGTCTTCTTCTGGCCTTTCTTCCCATCTCTTCTCCATCTACCCTTCCCCCACCCCGCATTATTTCTTTATTATGCAGAGCATTTAAATCTGGTTAGGCAAAATGTTTCCCATCTAGGCCAGGGGTCAACAAGCTACTGTCTGTGAGCTAAGAATATTTTCTTTCTTTTTTTTTTTTTTTAAGGATTTTATTTATTTGACAGAGAGAAACACAGCGAGAGAGGGAACACAAGCAGAGGGAATGGTAGCAGGAGAAGCAGGCTTCCTGCAGAGCAGAGAGCCCGATGCGGGGCTCGATCCCAGACCCCTGGGATCTGACCTGGGCCGAAGGCAGACGCTTAACGACTGAGCCACCCAGGCGCCCCAAGAATATTTTCTTTTTTTTTAAGGGTTTATTTCTTGGGGCGCCTGGGTGGCTCAGGCAGTCGAGCGTCTGCCTTCGATTCAGGTCATGATCCTGGGTCCTGGGATTGAAACCAGCATCGGGCTCCCTGCCTGGCCCGAAGCCTGCTTCTCACTCTGCCTCTCCCCCCAACTTGTGCTGTCTCTATCTCTCAAATAAATAAGTAATATCTTTAGAAAAAAAAGAGTTTATTTTTTATTTGAGAGAGAGAAAGAAAAGGACTGAGGGGGGAGGGGAGAGGGAGAAGCAGACTCCCCACGGAGCAGGGAGCCCCTTGCAATGCGGGGGCGATCCCAGGACCCTGGGATCATGACCTGAGCCAAAGGCAGATGCGTAACTGACTGAACCACCCAGGCACCCCAGAATATTTTCTTTCAAAACAGCTTTATTGAGATACCATTCACATACCATATAATTAAAGTGTACATTTCAACAGCTGTTAATATTTGCACAGATATGTGCAACCATCACCACAATCAATTTTAGGATATTTTCATCACTCCAAAAAGAAACCCTGTACCTTTTACCAGACACCTCCCTACTTCCCTAGTCCCCCAGTCTTAAACTGTTACTAGTCTACTTTCTGTGTCTATTAAGAATAGTTTTTATATTTTTAAGTGTTTTTTATTTTATTTTTAATTTTTAAAAAAGATTTTATTTGTTTATTTGACAGAGAGAGATCACAGGTAGGCAGAGAGAGAGGCAGAGAAGAGGAAGCAGGCTCCCTGCTGAGCAGAGAGCCCAATGTGGGGCTTGATCCCAGGACCCTGAGATCATGACCTGAGCCGAAGGCAGAGGCTTTAACCCACTGAGACACCCAGGCACCCCTATTTTTATTTTTATTTAAAGATTTTATTTATTTATTTGAGAGAGAGCATGAGAGAGAGATCACGAGCAGGGGGGAGGAGTGGAGGGAGAGGCAGACTCTCTGCTGAGCGTGGAGCCCGAGACAGGGCTCCATCCCACGACCTGAGCCAATATCAAGACTCAGATCCTGACCGCACCTCTTAGGCGTCCCTCTAATACCCGTTTTTTAAACAACAACTTCTTGCTGGTGTGGCAGGTGTAAGAGGTTGAGCCCCCAGGCAGAAGGCGGCTATTGTAGGTAGACCAGGAAGCCCATGGACACAGACGTGAGATTCCAGGGCCCCAGACTGCCATGGGCACAGCAGGCACTAGAGAATGGGCATCCCAGAAGGTTCCCTGGGAGGACCGGGCACTTGAAGTTCACATACCCCCCATGTCTCTGGGTAAGAGGCTGGGTCTGCGGCATAATCCCTGGGCACATGGGGAAGAAAACAGAAACACTGAGGTTACCATTCTCTGCAGCCCATCAGGATCAAGTCTGAAAAGAAATAGTCAAGTTCTAGAAAACACAGCTTTCGTTCTCCGCGTCTGGAGTTTGTGGTCTGACACTTATGCCTCCTGCAAAGGTAGATGCTGGACTTGGCACTGGAAGGCAGGTGTTTTGACTCCCAAACCAGAGCCGTTCTCCTGCACCTGCCTGTCACTTGTGTTAGAGATCTCCGCCCCGTGTCTCCTTCCTCGGTAGCTGGGAAGCCTGTGAGGGCAGGATCCGGGCTATGCTCAGCTTCAGAGGCTAAAGTCTGGCACATGGCTGGTATTTTATAGAAATGTATTGATTTGGTCCAAAAGGGACTGAGTGGGCGGGGGGGGGGGTTGTCTTGATGACTTTTGGTCTTCAGGCAGGATGGTGGCCCCTTGGTTACTGATCAGCTAAAGTTCCGTAGGAAGATCACAACAGCTTAATGGGGAGCCAGGGAGCGAAGGATGGGTTGTTCTCTGCTTGGCCACTGTGCTGTGTGTCGCCCTGCTCATGTTTGGGTCTCTGTTCCCCAGAAGTGATTTCTCAGGGCTTTTGTCTCCAACATCTTGAATCTGTGGGTGCACTGTGCGGAATGTGGAGTTGGGGTGGGGGCTTAGGAACAGACCTCTCACTTCCCTTTGCAGTCCTGGATTGAGGGGTGTCAGTCCAAGGAGGAAGAGGGGGAAGAGGAGGAGGGGAAGGGTGTAGGTAAGGTCTGTGGGTGGGTCATCCTTGCAGATGCACGGAGCCAGGGGGAGGGGGCCCGATTTTATAGAGAAGTCAGAGAGATCCAGAAAGGCGAAGTAACCGGACCCAAGATCACGGAGCTCAAGCTGACCAGCCAACTTCAAAGAAGATCTAGTGACTTCCAGGTCGGGGACCAATCTGCAACATGTCACTGTTCCACCGGGCTCCGCCTCTGTTCCCAGGATAGGGTGGCAGTAAAGATTAGCCCCAGGATGGCAGTGGGGCTGTCTACTGATGACCACATATTTACCCCAGGAAACCGGCCACCTGCCTCAGCTAAGGGAAGGCAGGTGGAGGGAAGGACGTCGCATTTCTCTGAGCATTTTTATTGCCTACACACTGCTTTCTGTTAACATCTGCCTCTTTTCTTGTAGACCCCACCTCTTTGGGTCCAGCCACAGAAAATCTCTGGGGTGGTAGAACACGGATGTGATGCTTTCAGAATCCTGGGTTCTTAAACACACCCCAGCACTTTGTTTCCTGAAAGGGAAGAGCCTCAGTGGCCCCAGTCACTCCGGGGCTAGGGTCACTGTGTGGGGATGGCTTAGTATAGCTGTCCCGAGCTGGGGGTCTCACGCAGTTGGCTTTGAAACCCACTCCGCCCCTTGGGCGCTGCATTTCCATGCCTTGTCACCCTGTGCCTCAGTATACTGATCTGCAAAATGGGGACCATGGTTACATCTCCTTCGTGGTGTTACTGTGACAATTAAATGAAATGAGGTGCAGCACCTGACCCAGAGGGGGCATTTGATGAGTGTTGACATTCTTTTTTTTTCCTCTTTTAGTTTTATTGAGATATAATTGATATTCAGCACTGTTTAAGGGTGTACAACATAATGGTTGGACTTACATATATTGTGAAATGATCGCTACAATAAGTTTAGTTAATGCCCAGCATCTCCTATAGATACAAAAAAAAAAAAAAAAAAAGAAAGAAAGAATATTTTGGGGATGCCTGGGTGGCTCAGTTGGCTAAGCATCTGACTGTTGGTTTTGGCTGAGGTCATGGTCTCAGGGTCCTGGACTCGAGGTAGGGGTTCCATGTTCATCGGGGCGTCTGCTTGTCCCTCTCGCTCTGCCCCTCCCCTGCTCTCTCTCTCTCTCTCTCTCATAATTAAAGAAATCTCTAAAAATATATTTTTTTCCTTGTGATGAGAACTTCTAGGACCTACTCCCTTAGCATCTTTCAAATACACCATACAATAGTGCTAACTACAGTTATCATGTGCGTTTTAACATTCTCATTGGGTTTATTACTATTTTTAGAAACGGCTCTGAATGGCAATTCATGGGGCATAGTTCTGCGGCGCGGTCTGTACCAGCTCTGACCACCGGAAGTAGAGCCACACTAATTCTCAACCATCTAGTAGTCATGTGAAAAAAAGGCAAAACTGGAAAAAAAAAAAAAAAGGCAAAACTGAACTGGTAAAATTAACTTTCATAATATATTTTATTGAGGCCAATATATCTAAAATATTATCATTTTGATGTGTAAACAATAAAACACTATTAGTGATATATTAGGCATTTCATACTTAATCTTTGAATTGGTGTGTATTTCACATAGCGCATCTAGGTGCAGACTTAGCCACGGTTCAAATGCCCAGGAGTCACCACGTGGCCAGTGGGACCACACGGGACAGCGTGGTCCATACGTGTCTCCCAGCTCCCCGTGTCCTGATTGCTCAATGCAGGCAACTGGCCACGACACCCCCTTCACTGACCTCTTTCCCTTCCCTGCCCCGGTCCCCACTTCCCTACTGTCATTTCCTGGCTTCCCTCTCCCCCCAACAAACCATGTGCCCTCGAAGCCTTGTTCCAGGGTCTGCTTCTGGGAGAATGTGGCCCTAAACGAGAGGGAGGGTCTTTTATCCTCCTGATGGTTCAGGGAAGCTGGGAAGAAAATCCTCTTTTTCTTTAGAAGGAATGCTGGGGCGCACAGAGGACCTGAGAGTTGCTGACCATCCCCCAGCAGGCCTGGGGGCCCTACCACGTGCAGAAGGTAAGTGCTCTCCCTGCCTTCACCGACCCTACACAAAATATTTTCTAAACCAGGAGAACAGTGTTTGCTGCCTGTGCCCCACGATGGTAGCTTGCTGTGTAGACAGTCCTGGCTGGCAGTGAGATCCCGTGGAGGCTGTGGACACAGCCCGAGACATCCGTGAGGGCCAGTGGCAGCTGGAGGGGACAGGGCTCCCTCGAAGGGCATGATGGGAAGATTGCCCTTGGGTCCCCCAGCCTCATATATCCAGCAAGGGCAGCAGACAAGATCTCCTGGAAGGGGGAGGAGGGGCGGGGAAGGAAGGGGAAAAAAATCTCCCATCTGTTGAGTATTAACCTCTGAACCATTTAACCAAACATTGGCTTCTTCTGTCATTTGATAAGGTGTATCCAGCAAAGGGAGATGAGAAAATTGGGGGGTTATTCTTTTAAATTACATCAGCAGGGAGTTTGTTCCTGCCACGGTGCTCGGAGGGTCCCGTCTGAGCCATCACATCACCACCAGCACACTCAAGGACAGATCTGAGTGCTTTCCTCTGCCTGGGCGTTCAGGCATTCGCAGGGATATAAAAAAAATAATAAATAAATTAAAAAAAAAAAAGAAAGAGCAAGAGGGATTTGAAAATAAAGCCCGTGCGCAGCAGGCTGTCTGCCCTGGGCCAGCGCTGCAGGAAGGGTGATTATGGAGGAAGGAATGGTTTGTGTCACCGTCACATGGAAACGTCCGACGGCTTTTCTGCAGAGACGACACCTCTCAGTCTTCCAGAGACTGTGTGCAGACTTCCGGAGCTGGCGGGGACCTCTGAGGCCATCTTGCCCGTCCCGGCCCCCTTGAGTGGAGTTTCTTGGTGGGATGGGCCAATAAGCAGTCTAGACAGATAGGGACCTCCAGGGCTGGCCAGCTGGCTTCTGGTGGCACATCTGACCTGTCGAGAGGACATCAGGTCCCGGACAGAAGTGGGGGGAGCCCAGGCTTTGGCGCTGTCTCTGGTCCAGCTCTCCCTCTCCTACCGCCGACTAATGGGAGCAGGTTATCTCCCCAGGCCCCTCCCAGGCCTCCTGGGAGGTGAATTGAGTCCTGGAGGGAGTCAGGAACCTGTCATAAGTGACTTGTATGACCCTGAACTAGCTCTTTCTCTGTGGGCCTCAGTTTCCCCATGGGTCAAAGGAGCTGGATGGGATGGTTTTTGCGATCCAGCTGCCTCTGCTGCTCCACGGGGTTTGTTCATAGCCTTCCTTCAATGCGGAGGAAGCTGTGCTCTCTGCTTCTGCCGGTGACCCACGGCTGGGCGTCGCAAGTCTTTTCCGCCATCTTTTCTAGACCCGTCTCCTTGAAGCTTCACTCTGTTTCTTGGGCCCTCCCTCCCTAGTTGCCAGAGCTGATGGAGTCTCACCTTTTCACCTGTCTCTTCTCCTGGACTCACTAGTCTTGTAGGTCCTACGTCACTTCTCTGGGGAAAGAGAAAGTCAATCTGCTCTCCCTTAGTCCTGACTAAGCCCAGGCTCTGGGCTGGGCTCTTTCATACATGTTAGCTCATTTAACCTTCCCAGCCCCTCAGAGACAAGGATGAGTCTCACTTCAGGGGAAACTGAGGCTCAGAAACCATGGCTTGGCCAAACTTCCACCCTAGGAAGAGGTAAGCCAGGACTCAGATCAGAACAGTTTGGTTTCTAAAGGCCAGGTTCTTTCCGTTGGATCATATGACACCTTCCCTGTGTCGCTTGGCCTTCTGGATTCTTCCTGGGAGAGATTCCTTCCTAGGTGAGAATCTAGGCTCCTTGAGGGCAGAAGGGCTGAGCAGGCCAAGCATGGAATCTTCCTCCAAAGACCTACCTCCTCACAGACAGGGGACAAGGGAGGTAAGTAAGAAGTCTCCGAAACCGGTCAGGATGTGAAAATAATTAACTTGAGCCCAAGGTTCCCCTGCGTGTGACCTCACGCCAATTCCAGTTTCCACCTCAGGCCATGCCCAGTTTCATCCACCAGGCTGGCTCACTAGAGACGACTTCTGTGAGTCCCACACAGCAGCCCAAATGCGCATAAGGCAAGGTGCCGTCCCTTCCAACACAGGGTAGCTGTGTGACTTAGGTTAAGTTGCTCCAACTCTTAGAACTTGGTTTCCTCATTTGCATAATGGGCACAATCCCCCACCCGCCCTAACAGACAGCGCCCATGAAGAGACTCTATCGGCTCTGACGTACAAGATGTTCTTTCCTTCCTCTGTCATAGTGCCCACCCCAAGGGTCATCTGTAGCACAGGCCTGGCGGACATTTGTGGGGGGCATCTGAGTCACCAACCTTTGGACAGCCCTTTAAAGTTTACCAGATGCCTCCACACTCTAGAGTCTTCGATTCTCCCGACAGACCTTTCGGAAGGCAGGGCTGCCCTTGCTCTTGGCCGTAGTTTCCAGTCAAGGAAACCGAGGCCCATCTTTTACGGCTCCCGGTGGGCCGAGGGGTTGGGGCGCTTTCCGCTGACAGCTCTCTGTCTTCTCGTCATTGGGAGAGGGCGGGCCTGGAAGGGCAGCTCCGCCGCCAGCTGCGGCCCAGATGTGGCGGCCCGGCCGGCCTCAAAGGAGGTGGGTGGGTGGGAACATCCTGCCATTTCCTCCCTTGAAGACAAATGGCTCAGGGGCCACTGGAGGCTCTGGAGGCCGTGGCTGCCTCAGGAGGCTCCCCAGAGCCTCTGTGAGGCGGGAGCTGCGCTCGTCTTGAAAACAGCTCCTCTGGGTGAGGCAGCCCCTTGGAGGACGCGGTCCGAGGGCCTGGGCTCCATAAGCTACCTTCCCTCTCCTCAGAGCTCCACTCTCTAAGTGAGTTTGTCGAGGCCCTCGGTCCCGAAGGCCCTGGTGCTGGTGTGGGCAGAGGCGGCCTTGCTGACGGAGGGAGCCATCTTGGCCAGCACTCTGTTTGGTCAGTTGGTTTTCGGGGGGGAGCAGCATTTGGACTCTTTCTGCTGGCTGTGGAGTGAACAGACACACATTCACACACAGAGAACACATACACACAGTGCACACGGTCACACATCCATACACACACATGCGCGTGCACACACGTACCTACCATGCACGTACGTGTGCACACACGTGCGTTCATCCACACCTCCCAAGAGCAAAAGTGAGCTCCCTTGAGCCCTCAGAGCCTCCTTAAGCCCCTCAGGGGAGGAGGGAAGGAAGCCTGGTGTCATATATCATTTCTCTCCAAACAGGCGGTGTCCTCTCTGCCCACAGTGGGGGTGGGGATGGTCAGCAACCAAGAATGGGTCTGGGGAAGGAGCCCCTCTGTCCCATATTTCACAGACACCCCAGACAGAGCCTGCTGTCAGGAGCGCTGTCTAATTTCCTCCCCCGACTGCCGGCCCAGATCCCCCCAACAAAGAGGGGCATTGTGTCCTCCTCGCTGCCCCTGGCATCTGCTCCACAGAGATCCGTCAGGGGACGCACAGAAGGGATTTGGGGGATGAAGGCGCCGTATCCCCCAGAAGGGCCACAAATTCTTGAGCAGAAAGAGCTTGGTCAGGGCTGAGGGGTCCCCCAGCCTCTCAGCAGTCTTCTGGGCCACCCCCCCCCTCCACACCCTGGAAGAGCTTCTCCTCAGGTCTTTCAGGGAAGAGGTGGGTGAGGAAAACATTTAAGGGGTAGTGGCTGAGGAAGAGAAAGTATTTTAAGGGGACTGGGCCTCCCTACCCTCTCCCGGAGGAAACGCCGCCTTTAGCCCTTGGTCTCCCCTTCTGCGGGGGACTTGTCGGCCTACAGGGGCGGCCTTCAGGGAAGCAGTGTTTGGTTTTCACTGCTTGAGATCGCAGGTTGGGCATTCTGAGAAGGGCTCGGGGGTCCTGGGAGGCAGGGCTGAGGCCGGACAGAAGGAAGGGAGAGCGGCTGGCGAGAGGGGGCTCTGGGGCCAAGAGCGGCTGCAAGACTTCCAAGAATGCGGGCCAGCTGTGCCCTGGGTGTCCACTTTCCGATTCCTTCCTGGGGGCACCTACCGAGAGGCTGCTCCTCTCCAGGGGCCAGGCCACGGGGTCGAGTTCCGAGGGCGACCTCCCGTGGGGAGTGTGTGTGTGTTGGCTGGAGGGATGCTTTAATAGCTGAACCATGAGCATAGGGTGCACTTGGGATGGTGTTTGTGGTCCCAGCACGGAAGCGGACAGGGCTTTGCTCTGGGTCAGCGAATCCGAGGCCGATACGGAACCGGCATCCTCCACGCCCTTGACCTCCATCACTATCCCCTAGGGCTTCTCAGCAGTGCTTCTTATCTGGACAGCTTGGTGCTTTGAAAACATTTTGCCCAAAGTGTCTGTTTATCTTTTGCACTCAAGGCAGAGCAAGCTCTTAGAATGCTCAGGGAATTGGCCCTGAGAGGGTAAACGGCTTGCTTAAAGTCACACAGCAAACAAGTAGGAGAGCGGAGCAGAGACTAGGACACAGGCCTCCTTCTCTCTGCTTTGTACTTTGTTGTCACTGGGTTGCAGCCTTCCCGTAGAAGGAAAAGAAAACTCTGTCTAGAACATAGTGTGTGTGTGTGTGGGTGTGTGTGTGTGTGTGTGTGTGTGAGAGAGAGAGAGAGAGAGAGAGAGAGAGAGAGAAGAGACAGAGAGGGTGGGGGAGAGAACTTTACCCTGCTGAGGGCCACTCTGAACCAGGCCCTGTGCTAGGTTCTCTGCAGACCGGACCCCATTGTCCTGGGGACAGGCTATCTCTGTCCCTGCTTACCATGCCCAGGACTTCACACATAATTGGCACTCAAGAAATGTTTTCACGGAATGAATGAATGAATGAAGACAATCCTCCCATCAGCTGGTGAGTAAAACACCATCTCTACTTTATAGAAGCATTTTTCAGCAGATGTTTTCAAGCACAAGTTCTGCAGGTCCCTGGGCTGAGAAAACGAGGCTCAGAGAAGTTAAGCGACTTGATGAAAGTCACACAGCTAGGCAGTAGCAGAGCCCATGTGGGAGCTGAATTCAGTGTGTCAGTTTCTGCAGCCCGTAGGGGTGGGGGGTGCGAGGCGGAGGAGGGAAGGTGGTCAGGAGGAAGGGATTCCTCCTCCAGCAATGCAGAGAGCAAGAGAGGAAAGCAAGCTGAAAGGAGCAGGGTCCCAGAGGCAGGCGGGCCGCTCCGCTCTCTAGCCAGGTGTGCTGGGTGCTTTAGACCGGGATTTGCGTTCCTGGAAAACCGGTTTTAAATCACTTTTAAAAACACAAATAAACCCATCCTTTACAGGCGCTGGGAAAGCCTGCAGCTTGATGGAAGGCTGCGGCACATTTTCTTCTATACCACGAGGGATTCTGTAGCGACTTGGAGCTTGCCTTCCTGGATTTTCTCAAAACGTGGTCAATCTGCGGGACAGTGGAAAAATCACACCACGGGGCTCTGGCCCAGATGAGCACAGCTCTTCCTGGGGGCCCGCAGACCCAGCCGAGCCTGCTCCTGTCCCAATAACGCTGGAGTCGAGCCCAGCCCGGGGCCCCAGCTCCCGGGACAGGCTGGAGTCCTGAGCCAGCAGCTCCGGTTAGGAAATTAATAAAGAAAGAGAAGCTCTTGCAGCCAGGCCCACGGTGAGAGACGAGTTAGGTCATGTCTCTTTCTGTTCAATCGGATATTAGTCCCGACCCTGATGTCACCTTCAAGCTATTAAACATCACCCTCAGAAAGGAGCGTGAATTGCTCACAAGGCTCTTATCGGGCGTGCCTCTGAGCTTGCCGTCGTCGGGCCCAGCCCGTGATCCTGCTTCTGTGCCAACGGCAGGTCAAAGGGGAGAAGTTCCTTTAGATTTCAGACAAGACTCGGGGCTGGAGTGGGGAAGCGAGTGACAGAGGACCAAGATTGGTCCTCTGGCCAGCATCAGACATCATTCCCTTGGGCCACAGAAACAGGGTGGGTGGCCAGTGTCTCTCTTTTGGTGTGGCATGCCGGACCTGGTGGGCTCAAGAGAACTGGATGGCATCAGGCCAGCCCATCTAACCGACTTCTGGACCACAGCTTCCCCTATGCCGTGGGCCATGTGGCCAGCACAGAGCACTCGCGAGCTGAGAAGCCAGGTGAAGCCAATAGCTTAACAATTCCCCTCTTCCATCCATCCGTCTATGCAGCCGTGCATTCACTTGTCCATCCAATGCAATCATTGTCTATCGAGCGCTTATCGTGTGCTGGGCATCACACTAGCAGCCAGGGAAACACACTCCCTGTTCCTTCCTCTGGCTTGGAGATCAGACCACAAATGAACACGCAAACAACGAAGACAAGAATTATAAATTGTGGCAATAGCCATCAAGGAAGAAACACAGGTGGGAAGACAGAGATCAAAGGGTAGGAGCGGCCCGAGAGGATGTGGCAGTAGAGAAAGGTGTCAGGATATTTTTGAAGGTGTCTGTTCAGGGCTTACAGCGAAGGGGACCAAGAGAGTGAGACCAGTGAGAGAAGGAACATGGTGACAGCCCAGAACTGTGGTGACCAAGAGATGCCGAGACTGGCAATTGCTGCGTTGGTAATTATAAGGAACTAGCTGGGGGAGAATATGTAGAGTTCAAGGCAAGGGAAGAAACCACCCACCATGAGCTCTCCTGGTTACTGGAACTAGGGTGCTTTAGGCATACAGATAGGAAAACGTGGGTCCTTGTCTGATACCCTTTCTTTTCTTCGTATAGAGGTGCCATCAGAAATGCACGCATCCCTCCCAGGGGGTGGGCAGGTAGATTTCTGAAGCCCTGAGCCCCACCGAGGCCCTTTCACTGGGAAATGGATCCCCTACTCGCTTCGCTTCCTCTCTGCCTCTCTTGGAAGGACAGCCTCACACTTGCTTGTCCTTGATGCCCTCTCAAGGATGGAGAAACCCATCACCGAAAAGTTACTATACGGGAATTCTTGGCTGTTTGGATTCCTCCCAAGCCCCCCTCTCTGTCATCATCACTGGTTCACATCGGGGACTCGTCAGTGGGGGGGTCTTGCTTCTCTCATCCATCTTGGTACCCGACACAAAGCAGAGGATTTTTACCCATTTGAGGAGCAGTCGGTCCCAGCTGTTTGCTGGTCAATCAGATGCCAATGCTGCCCCGCAGAAGGAGCGTGGGGAGTGTTCCAGAGAAACCAGAAAACACTTGATTGATGTGCACATGTGCCTCTAGTTTCTCCATGAGATTCCACGCAACAAACTTCTTAACTGTCTTTATTGGGGGAATTTAAATTCTCACATTGAAAAAGACTTTTTTTTTTCCAACCGGTCTTAGAAATTAATATTAATGTTGCTGCCTGATGTTGAAAATTAGTTGGGCCATATTTATACATTAAAATGTGCTCCGTGTTCCTTTCCAAGAGTCCCTTTAAGTGCTCCTAGGTGCCTAAGTCCTTGGAGAGGGAATGAACGAAGAATGTAGGAGAGAAATCACACGTGGGGCCAAGCTGTGTATACAGAAGGCTGAGTACTTTGGTGTTGTTGGAGCACAGAGTGTGTGGCAGAGGTGATGGGACGAAGGGGTAGAGGTAGGCAGGGGCAAGGGCAGGGGAATCTTGGAGGCTTGCAGAGTTTTGAACTTTATTTTGTAGATGATGGGGCGGCATTGACCGATTTTTAAATCTGGGGTGATCAAAGTTGGATTGTGTGTGTGTGTGTGTGTGTGTGTGTGAGATTGTTCTAGGGGATGGACTTTGAGGAGTCTCAGATCAGAAGGAGGGAAAGCTCTTGGGGGCTTTCATTCAAGTGGAAGATGTTGACAGCCTGGACAAAGGCAATGGTGGTGGGCAGACAAAGATCACAGTGGGAATGAGGAGAATCTACACAGGAAGTGAAATGAGCAAGACCTGGTAATTGATTGACTCTGCTATGCAAAGCACTATCAACAATGTGTCCTCGGTCTCCAGTATGCGTGAATGGGTAGGTTGTGGTGTCACCAACTAATATAGAGGATTCAGAATACAGAATATGGGGTTCAGAATATCGGGGCAATGGAGATTTTTCCCTTAAATATTTCAAGTTTGAGACACCCATAGTCACCCAGGTGGTAGGAGCAGTAGGGAGCAGAATATGAAAACTTAAGCTCCCAGATCCTGGGAGGGGAGGGTTGGCCTGGTGCCAGAATGCCTGGCTTCAAATCCCAGCCCTATCACTGGTGGTCAGTGTTCACACAGGGGTGCAATAGTAACAAATGACCCCCACATCTAATGGCTTACAACAAACTTCTCTGTCCTCACTGACATACATTAAGGTTGTGGGTTTGGCTTTGGCTTTGGCCCACATCTTTCTCATTCTGGATCCCAGGCTCATGGTGGAATCCCCATCTCAGCCTTGGGCAGAGGGAAAAGAGCCATGGCAGAAGCACGAAGACCCTAAGACTTTGGCTAGCTCGGGCGCCCGGCTCTTCTGTTCACATTCTACTGGCCAAAGCCAACCACACGGACAAGCCTGAGGTCAATGAAGAGGGAAGTACACTCCTCCAATGGGGGATACAGCATATGGCAATGATTGGGGAGCCATATTCCCCTAGTGGGGAAGAGAGAAAATTATTGGGCCCAGTTGTATGCTCTACCACAACCACTAACCCGCTATAAAACCTCAGTGGTTTACTCAACTTTTCCCTGCCGTGGTCCTCTCCTCAGTAGAACAGGAATACCGGTATCACCTCTTGGAATTGTTACGTGAAGCACTGAGAATAGTGCCCAACACAGTACAGAGTAAATGCTATGTGTGTGCTGGTGGATGGAAGGGAGGAGGGAAGGAGGAGTTCTCTCTTCATGGGCACAGAGTTTCAGTTTGGGAAGATGAAAAAGTTCTGGAAAGGGAGAGTGACCACAGTTGCACAACAGTGTAACTTTACTCAACGACACAGAACTGTATGCTTAAAAATGGTTAAAATTCGGGGCTCTTGGGTGGCTCAGTGGGTTAAGCCTCTGTCTTTGGCTCAGGTCATGATCTCAGGGTCCTGGGATCGAGCCCCACGTCCGGCTCTCTGCTCAGCAGGGAGCCTGCTTTCCCCCCGCCCCCACCTGCTCTCTGCCTACTTGTGATTTCTCTCTCTCTCTGCCAAATAAATAGATAAAATCTTAAAAATATATAAAAAAATTAAAAAAGGTAAAAATTCTATGTTATGCATATTTTACCCCAATAAAAAGCATGTAGGTAGATGGGATCATCTGGGCAGAGCATGAAGAGTGGGGAAGGTAGTAAGAAGGCAGAAAGCTTGGGAACTAGCAGTGGGGGCAAAAGCATGGGTGACAGAGAAGGAACATTCTGGATAGACAAGGTAAAGTGGGAGAGGTTGATATCCTCTGAAGCCAAGGGAGTAGATTTATGAGGGAGTGTTGGAATGCTCGAGGGTGTCTGTTTTGCTTGTCTTTGAACCTGAACCTTCTCTTCAGCACCTTGATTTTGTGGTTCTGCTTTCCTCTGACAGCTCCTGATGATGTCATTTCTGGTCAATGCCCACGCCGGGCCCAGACTGCCTCAAGGCCAGATCCTGGCCTGGTCTCCTCCCTTGGCTCCCTCCCTCCCCACTCTGTAGCCAGTTCTATTTTGTCCACGGCTAACATCTTGGTGAGACAACTCTTTTTTAATTAAAAAGTCATAGGATTGAGGACGTTTCTTCTTGTGACATTTTTTTTTTAATTACTATTGCTGTGTATTGTGTTATCCCGAGACACAAAACCTCCAAATTCGGAACTTAAAATTAGGGTGGGGGGAACACCTGGGTGGCTCGGTCAGTTGAGCGTCTGATTTTTGATTTCAGCTCAGATCATGATTTCAGGGTCATGAGATCGAGCCCCATGTCAGGCTCTGTGCTCGGTCTGTTTGAGATTCTCTCTCTCCCTCTCCCTTTCCCCCTCCCCCCTCTAATAGGGGTGGTTAGTTTATGGTCAAGATTCCTTTATTAACAAAAGAATTCATCTTTTGTTTGCAGAACTTCAGTCATTTGATAAGTCGTAGGTGAGGGAACCTGACAGCTAACATTTTATAAGGGGAAATGAGGACTATGCAGTTGCAAAGGGAGAACAACATAGTTTTTCTGATGATGACGTTTGCACCCCCACATTTTGGAGAACCTAAAAGGGGATACCTTGGTCTAAGTGATTCCTTCCCTTTTTTCTCTTTGTGTTTAGACATTGTCTGGGTGATCATCACACAAACCTCAGAGGGCTGCACACAGAGAGAACGCGGTTCTTAGCTTTGCAAAGAAAAAGGCCCGAGAAGTATGCTCTTTTATTGATTTTATTTCTCCAAGAGTTTTCTTACTAAGTGAATTAACCTTGCACCATTAACTTGACGTAATCTTAAGAAAATATATGAAATGTGCTTTAGAAAAAACTGACACGTGCTCTAACCAGCCATCTCATTTGGCAATCGTTTTCCAGAGCGGTTGTCCTTTTGGGATGGGGAGCTGGGGTTCTTTTTACATGTGAGTGATTAAATCTACACACGAGAGCTCCAAACTCTTGCTGACCTCCCTCTGCAACCCCAGCTGGTATCGAGAGACAGAGTACGGGGGCCGGCGGGGGTCTCTCTCCAAGGCTCATGTCGCCCCACGCAGTTTGGCCATCAGTCCTGCAGCGTCACCCCAAAAGATCTGGGCGGTCCCAGTACATAAACTTAGCAGTTCCTCCCGTCATAACAGCAATCGTGGACACACATTGGAAGGGCTCAGATGCATCCCATGGAGAAAGAGGGATTGGTTTTTTGTCCCCATTTGCAGATAGAGTCCCTTGAAAGCACAGGCTAATTCCACGGCAGGGTTCTTTCCACATTTCTAGGCTGCCACTCTCTGGGCTTAGTTCGATCTCTTCATCCTCGGAACACTTTCCAGCCCTCGACTCAATAACACGAGCATTTGGATAGGTGTTCAATCCCCAAACTGTGGCCTTAAAAGGAACAGCCGCTCCGTGGCTCTGGGGTGTGGCTCCGCAGTCCCCGCGCTGTCCCTGCATGGACTCCGAAGAGGTAGGACCCGTCCTGGATGTGTTCTCAGCCGCGCAGTCAAGCTGGTGTGAATGGGCCCGCGTGGGGACCGCCCACACCAGCCTGAATTTCTGACAGTCTTCCTCCAGCCAGTGTTATAAACTTACCTACTTCGCCAACAACTTCGGGAAACAAGGACTGGGTTTCTGATGGGCAGCAGCTCTGTTTCTCTCCTCAGCTCCCCTCATGCTGATTCTCCCTGGGGTTTTGGGACACCTGAAGGCTCCCCAAAGCCTCAGATACGGAACCAGAAAGGAAGAGTGGTCTAGGGTGTGTGTGTGTGTGTGTGTGTGTGTGTGTGTGTGTTCTAGTCTATTTCCTTCCTTTGGAGCATTTGCTTTCCCAGGTCACTAGCTGGTCCCCAAGCTCCTCTCCCAGCAGATCAGGTGGTGTCTAGGCCTGGAGGAGGGCTGGCTGGTGTCGGAGGGAGATGGTAGTTGGAGGGGAGGGGGGCAGCAGCTGAGAGACCCCGAACAGCAGCGCGTGTGGAGCTGGTCCCCAGATTTGCCTGGGGCCAGTCGAGCCGCTGTATGATTCCATGAGAACTGTGGGAAGCAACAGCCTTGGTGAAGGGGCTGGTAAGACAGAGTAAAACTGGATAGAACTTTCTGGGAAACTTCCAGGGTCCCAGGGATGCTGGACAGCTTCGTGTTTAAGAGTCATTGCAAGACATGGAGAGGTTGCCCTGGACTGGGTGGGAGAAGGTGAAGGTGGGATTGGGGTGAGGACTGGGGTGCGGGTAGCTGGGTAGGGGGCTCAGTCCTCAGTCTTTCTTTCTCCGTGGAGAATCTCACTCTGAGCTTGGAGAGGCAGCAGAGTCCCCATCCTCGGGGTCCTGGCCATTGGGGGAGATAGGCTGACCCCCTTTCACACGTTTCCACTTCATCCTTCGGTTCTGGAACCACACTTTGACCTGACGGAGGAAGCAAAGGAATGTGGGTCACTTCAAGGGAGGTGAAACTACCTTCCCTTATTGATGCTCAAGACAGCAGGTTACATTCCAGGGACCCCAGCTTGAACCTCTGCTTGTCCTGCCCCGCCCCTCCAAAGACACCAGGAATGGAGACAAAAGGGAGGACACATCAATCTGCCCAGAGGTTTGTCTTGTGTCTCCCTATTTTTGTGTCAGAAAGCCTGCCAGTCTCAAGACAGGGCCTAAAAGTCACTCGGGGGGCACCTGGGTGGCTCAGTCGTTAAGCCTCTGCCTTCGGCTCAGGTCATGATCCCAGGGTCCTGGGATGGAGCCCCGCATCGGGCTCCCTGCTCATCAGGAATCCTGCTTCTTCCGCTACCATTCCCTCTGCTTGTGTTCCCTCTCTTACTGTGTTTCTCTCTGTCAAATAAATAAAATCTTAAAAAAAAAAAGTCACTCGGCATTTGGCCCCACCCCTTTCACATGCCCCGCCCCTCCAGAGCCAACCCCTCCTCCCTCTAGCTTCTGTTGCCGGAGGGTCTGGGCGCAGAGGCTCACCAGCTTCGTCCTTAGGCACATTCATAAAGCACTTGTCAGTTTGGATAGCTCTGGTCCGTGTATTTTCTCATTTCAGCTTCAGCATTACCTGCCAGGTGGGGTCATGACCCTGTTTTCCAGATGTAGACCCAGAGAGGTCAGGAGACGTGTCCCAGAGGTCACAGGGTGAGGAAGTGGTAGAGGCAGGAACTGAATCTTAGTTTTCTAAACCAAGCTCTCTGGCAGAGCCCCTCATCACCTGAAAGCTGCTATCAGATATTATTATTATAATACTTTACTTCACCCTAGAGCATGGGTGTGGGTAGGATGCTCTGAGGGAAAGCCCCAAACAATGGGGCTAGGACTTTTTTTAGAGGTGTCCAGGAACCACCTGGGGAACGTACTAGAAATTCAGATTCCCAGTCCCACTTATTCTTCCTGCAAAGTCTCTCTCCAGAGTTAGGAATCTGCATTTTCCTCTTCTCCTTCTCCTCCTCCTTCTTCTACTTCTTTTTCTTCTTCTTCTTCTTTTTTTTTTTTTGAGTTTTTAATTTTATTTTTGAAGTGACCTCTACAACCCAACATGGGGCTTGAACTCATCACCCCAAGATCAAGAGTCGCCTGTTCCGCTGACTGAGCCAGCCAGGCGCCCCTTTGACCCTGCCTTTTCAACAAGGGCCGAGGTGATTCCAGGGCACACTCAAGTTTGGGAATAACCAGATCAGAGGTTCCGAGCCTGGCTGCACATGAGAACTACCTAGGGGCCTTTTGAAAAATGCGGACGTCTGGGCTCCATCCCAGACCAATGCATACAATCTCTAAAAGCAGACATAGGTGTTATTAAACTCTCTGCCCCCGTGATTCTCAGGTAGAGCTACAGTTGAGAACCACGGGACTGGGCAGAGGGAGAAGACAAAGGAGAAGCTTCAGGGAGGAGTGGCGGGAAGGGAGGGGGTCGAGAGAGCAGAGGGAAGGAGGGATGGCCAGAGGAGCAGGGCCCCCCCCACAACCCGGACTGCACCTGCCGCTCGGAGAGGTCCAGGTTCACGGCAATCTCGTATCTCCGGAGCCGGGTCAGGTAGTTGTGGTGAGCAAACTCGGCCTCCAGCTCCCGCAGCTGCTCCTTGGTGAAGGCTGTCCTCTCCTTGCGAGCCTTGCTGCCACCCTCGGGCTTCCCTCGGCTATCCTGGTTGTCTGGGGAGAAAGCATCCCAGATAGGAAGGTGTGAGCCACAGAGGTTCCCTTTGTTTTGTCCTTAAGACCCAGGGCAGCCTTTCCTTGTCTCTCTTGTTTTTATTTTATTTTATATTAAAGGTTTTATTTGTTTATTTGAGAGAGAGAGAGAGAGCACGAGTGGGGTGAGGGGCAGAGGGAGTAGCAGACTCCCTGCGGAGCAGGGAGCCTGATGTGGGACTCGACTCCAGCCGGGCTGACTCACCCAGGCGCCCCAGCCCCAAACATTTTTTTATCCCCAAATCACGAGAAGCTGCTCTTGGTCGTTGAATGATTTCTGCTATCCAGCCTCCACCTACCTCCACCTGATCCTCACCCTCCCCGTTAGACATTAATAGTGGCTATAAGTTTGTGGGGCAAAAGGTTCTAAAACTGAGGCTCTCTGTGACATCACCACCCCCAAGACCTGTCAGAAATGCACATCCTGGGGCTTCATCCCAGACCTACCTACGAGACACTCTGGAGGTGGGGCCCAGCGATCTGTTTTAACAAGCCTTCAAGGGGATTGTGACACATGGTCAAGTTTATAAACCACTGCTCTAAGACCTCACTTCCTCGAAGCAGCAGGGCC
>CM053619.1:31975366-31998206 GCA_028646535.1 Procyon lotor
GCGGGAGGGGCGGGGAGTCCCTGTCGTCCCGAGACTGGCTTGGGGGTGGGGGGTTGGGGGGGCTGGGGGCGCTGTGTGGGGGCTTTTAGACGGGGTGGGGGAGGGCAGGGAAGCCGCCCCCACTCTCCCCTGTCCCCCACTTCCACCCCGAGCAGCTGCATTGAGGAGCCAGTGGGGGAGGTGGAGACGCCTAGACAGCCCAGTCCCATCGGGAACCTCAGCCCTCGGGGTTCCTTCTCTGCAGTTCCGTCTCTTGCTTGCCATTTCATTTCCTTGTGTTTCAGTTTCTAGGCCCTCAGTACCCGCCGCCAGGGGGGCCGAACCCAAGCCAGGGAAGAGGGGCCGGGGTGGTGGCTCCCGGCGTGGTGGGGGGGCGCACGGTAAAGCGATCGGGATGCCCGGCGGGAACCGAGAAGGCGGAGGGTCGCCGTTCCCGCCGGGGACTCCCCGGTTGCCCGGCTGCGCGGTCGGGGTTGGCTGCTCACAGGGCGCGCCCAGGGGCAGGAAGGGGGCGCGTCCGATGACCCCGTTGCCTGTCCCGCGGGCTCGGAAGAAGGCTGGCCCAGACCCCTCCGGAGCGTGGGCCGGAGGGAAGGACGCGCAGTCCCCCCGGGGATCCCCAGGGGTGCGTGGGCTTTGGCCGCCAACGGCCCGGGAGGGAGGGCAGCCTTCCCGGAGCCCATCCCAACCGGCAGAGACCCGGCTCATTTCCCACCCACTCCTGTCCCAGGGCTCAGGGTGGTTCGAAGCCCTTCCCTTTCACGACGGAGGGGTTGTAAAACCAAGATGACTCCTGTCAGGGTTTGAGGCCTGGATATCCTCAATGGGGCCTCTGAGGAAGTCACTTAACCTCTCTGGGCTTCAGTCGCCTCATCAAGAAATTGGGGAAAATAAAGCACCTACCTCCCAGGGTTACAGGGAAGCCTGGACGGGCTCTTGGGTGTGGAAAATGCTTTTAAAACTTTAAAGCGCTTGAACAAAAACATATTCCTCCAATTCTTCCGCTGGGCGAGATGCCATCTGTGGGGCTGGGATAGTACCAGCTGTGCTTTCTTGAAGGTTTCTATGTTCTCAGATCCATTTAATCCTTTCCACAAAACACCCCTGGGAGGAGGTACTATTATTGTCCCCTTTAGCATTGTTGTGCAGATTTGGGTGATAATTTGATTAATAGGGCTCTCTTTCTCCCCCCAGGGACGAAACTGCTTTCCTTTACTTGCTACTGTACCTGGCACAGTACTTCCTAAATGTTTGCTAGATCCTACTCAGAATCCAGAAGAGGAAGCAGGCTCAGAGAGGCCCAGGAACTTGCCTGGTGCGACCAGCAGTTTGGGCAGGGGTGCAGCACTGAGGTTGGGACCCAGATCCATGTGACTAGAGGTGCGGTGATCAGGGCTGCCCCACGCAGGAGGGGCAGGCTCAAGGCTCGCCCCCGGGGTCTCCACGCCCAGGGCTCCTGGAGGCTCTGTCCTGGGTTGATGCCCACACCCGCACTCCCCTTCTCCCAGGCCTGTTTAGGTGCACACAGGTGCTTATGGAATCTGAGAAAACAGCTCCCCCCACCCAGTCCCGCCCATTAGCCTCCCAAGAGAGATGAGGTAGGGAGAGGACCCCTTTGAGCTGGTCTTGGACTGGTTACTGGGCCCCTCCCTGCCCACCTCCCCGCTCCTGTTACTGGGCTTCAGGATGGGAAAGAAGAGGAAATGGGACAGAGAAGCCGGAGCTGGGAAGCCAGTGAATCTGGGGGCCACACCTACGAAAGGGGGTGGGAGGGTGGCCCGCAGAGGACGCTTGTCCTCTGTCCCTTGTCCTCTGTCCCCACCAGCTTCTCAGGGAAGAAGCCCTCTCCTCACCGTTAGAACTGACAAAAGGGCCTGATTTTGGGAGGCTGGCTATGACAATCGAAGTGAAAGTTGTGTTTCTCTTTGTTCGGCAACATAGTCATCAAGATAGAAAGAGAAGGGTGAAGACAAACCACGAGCCATTTCTGGCTGGGAGGGGGGCTGGGATTAGTCTTCCCGCTCACGTGCACACTACCCTCCCAGGAGATCCCAGGAGAACACGCCTTGGTTGGGGTGCCTGCCTCCTACTCTGGGCCTCAGTTTCCCCAGGGGTAGGAGCACTGGCTTAGGGTGGCGTCAGAGTCCTTTCCCAGTATGCAGCCTTGACATCCTCTTCTCTCCCTACTCGCTCTTCTGTTAAGAACCCGTGGCCTTGAACTTGAGGCCCCTCCAGTTGCAAATATTCTTGTCTGGATCCCTAGTTCCTCCCTTCAGTCAGATCTGGGGTCTCTCTGTGTGCTCTGCCCCCAGGCCCTCCCCGGCCTTCCCAAGGTCCTCAGCTCAAAGATCAGGGCTCTCTGGGGGAGTTTCTGTCTCCGGCTGATGTGCAAAGCTCCCCGCCCAGAGCTGAATGGAGGAGATATGGGTCTGAGCAGGCTCCAAGAAAGAGCTCCCTGACCTTGGGCCAATCTCTCAAGCTCTCTGAACTTCAGTTTCCTCCTTTGCAAAACAAGAACAGCTACGAGCACTGTGCTCGGAAGGCTGCCGAGAGGGTAAAAGGCCATGGGTAGCGCGTGTTAACCCCCGAGCACTGTGGCCGGCGCGCCGGTGAGGCCCCGTCTGAAGAAACCATAAGAAGAATTTCTCCTGGAGATGAATTCGCAGAATTCACAGTGGAGGTTAGAGACATTGCTTCAGGTACACGTCTCCAGAGCCGTGCGAAAGGGATGCCTTTTGACATCTGGCCTTTTAACTTCTGACTGTTTTCCCTTCTCTGCTGCTTCTCGGTGTCTCTGCTTGGGTCTGTGTCTGGTCACTATGATGTCAGCCTCCCAGCAGGGGCACGGTTCCAGGCACGGTCACCAGCACGGACCAGAGTCCCATCCCAGCCGTCCTGGCCCTGCTTCTCTCTCAGGGGCCGGGGCGTCTCTTCCAGGACGGCCGAGGGAGGAGGCTGGTGCTCAGCTGGTGGGCTCTGGAGCCCCGTCCTGCCCCAGCCCCCCGCACGACCCTCCCTCCGAGCCAGAGCCGGCCAGCGGGGCCGGCATGGGACCGCCGTGCCCAGAGCTGTGCAAACAGGACGTACGTGTGATTGCGGTCTGCACCGGGAGCTTCGACACCATCCAAGGTAAATTATTTCATAAATAGCTGTCAGTTTTGGCAGGCCTTCCTCAAGTTAGCAGACAGCTTTATCGGAGCTGCGAGGAAGTTCAGACCGACTCTGGGGAACACGCCTTTTTGGAGGCCTGTATCCCTACTCCCCAGTTGTCACAGAGTTTAACATAAATTTCCCTCCAAGACTAGATGATACAAAGCCTCGTGCGATGCAAATAACACTTCGAAGTTGACAGTGGATCTCTTTCCCCCCGAGGTCAACGCCTTTGGGGCTTTCCTATAGACTACGGAAGTACAGAACGGTAAGTAGCATTGGAAGAGACTTAGAGCTGATCTCTGGGCGCCTCTCCATTTTGCAGGGGAGCCTAGAGTAGGTGAGAGGGAACCTCAAGACAGGGCCGGATGGCAAACTCACATTTCCGGGACCGGAAGCTATTTCCACGCATTAGGCTGCTTCCTGGTGCATCCTCTTAAGTATACTGCGGGGTAGGTCAGGTACGTGGCTGCCCATTGAACAGAGGAGGAAACGAAGACCCAGACGCTAAAGGCTTGCTTGAATTCCCTGGGACCAGTCCGGGGCTGCAGCCACTATGTCACACGGCCCTGGGAGGGGGAGGGGGGCCAGCATGGAGGCTGTGCTCACCCCAGGGGTGTGTCCGAGTGTGCGTCCAAGGTGGGGGGAGGGGGAGGGGATCCCTGGGGCATGATGTCAGCAGGGGAGACCTTGGCAACTCCCCTGAAAACGGTGTCTGTGGCTTCCTGGGCTGTCACAGCGCTGGCCTTTGACATCTTCGTTAGTTCAGATACTTTCAACTTCAGGAGCAGTTGAAGCCCATCGAAATAGACAGGACCCAGATGGAACCGGCCGGAGACCGTCGGCCATTTGTCCCCAGGACCTCCTTGGCTTCCTTTCTCACCGAGTCCCGGTGAGGCCCACCCACCTCAGTGTCTGGGCCCTTTGTCTTTCCTGTAGGTGCCCGAAGGGCCGCTGGGGAAGGCTCTCAGACTTTTTGAGGAGCCCGGCAGCAGGCTGGGGAATTCAAAGTATGTTTTCTAGGAGAGAAGCAGATTCTTCTGGAAAGGAAATGCCTGGTGCTGCAGGGGTCTTTGCTGAGGGTCTCCTGCGGGGTGGGGCAGTGCGGTGATGGAGAGTGGGATGGGTGGGCGATGAGATGGGGTGTGGACCGTGGACTAGGGGAGCGGAGAGGTGAAGGCGAAGAGAGGCAGTGGAAATGAGGGTGGGGGACGGCAGCCAGCCTCTGAGCTGGGTTGGGGGGAGGCCTGGGCAGCTCTGGACTTTGTTTGTGTTTATACGTTCCAGATGTCGCCCTCAGCTGTCACCAAAGGAAGCGCGGGCTTCAGGACCAGGCCTCACTGCTCACACTGTTCCCCCCACCACTGTGTTCGAGGAAAATGGGGAAAACATGAACTAGGAAAGCCTGGGATTGGAGGTGGGGGAGGAATCCTGGCCAGAGGCCAGGGAAGCCCAGCTCCGTGAACAAGAAGGGCACTGGGGGAAAGGGGCTGCCTCCCGGGGCCTGCAGGGGCCTGGAGTCCTGCCCTCAGAAAGAAAGAGCTGCTCCGCCTCTGGGATCATCCCCACCTCCCTGAGCCCAGATGCCCTGACTTGCTCAAGCCAGAGAAACGGGCAAGTAGGGTAGGACTCCTGAGTCCCCAGCCTCGCAGGGCGGTAGGCAGGGCTGAGGCTCCCTCTCCACTGACCTCCTTAGAGCCCAAGGGCTCTTTGGACCCTTATGTCTTCAGTGCTGGTCAGAATTTGCTGCTTTGGCGGATACTGACTTCCTGCAGAACTTCCAGACTGTGTCTGGGTGGGGTCTGAGCGGGCTCAGGCGCGGATTTGTGCTGATGCTTCTGAGATCAGACCATGGCCAAGGCCTAGGGTCCTGATGGGGGCCCCAGTCTCTGCCTGACAGCGAGGGGGAGGAGCTCTCACCAGGAGGCAAGAGGAACGTGGAGTTCCTGTCTCTCCTTCCACACTGGCCACTCTGGTTTCTTCCTCGCTGGGGGTTCTGGGGTTGGAGTTGGAACGAGGGGGCCTGCCACTGCTGTGGCCCCCTCCGACCGCCCCCTGCCCAGCACCGGACCCTGGACCGGTGAGCCTGCAGACACACAGGCCGGCCCGGCTGGTAGCAGGCTTCCCAGGCTCCCTCTGTCCTTGGGTCCCTGCCTTGCCAGGTTTTGAGCACAGGCCACCCGGGACGCAGCCAAGATCAGGGAAGACTTTGAGAAGAGAAGGGCTCCTTTGTGGGTTTGGAAACAACGGATTGAGGGGCTACCAAGTGCTGGCTGTGTATTCACAGATAAGATCCCATCTCATCCCACAGCAACCCTGTGGGGTAGGCACCGCAATCATTGTTCAGAGAACTGGATCCTGAGGTGTGGGACTCACCGGAGCTCACACGGAATGCAAGCCGTGGATGGGGACACGATCTGGGTCTGCTCTGTCAGTGCACTTGACTTTAGTCCCTGAACCTGTCCCCGATCCCACCCCCTTTAGGAGGCTGCAGCCCAGCAAGGAGTGTGGGCATGGATAGGAGATCACCCAGCATGGTACTCGGTGTCCCTCTGCTGACCCGAGGGACACGGACATTGTCTGTGGATTTCATTATCACCTCCTTTCTTCCTTTCCTTTCCTGCTTTTTTAGATACATTCCTCAAAGTGTCTCTCCCTGCAGGTATAAGATAAGCACACAGGGATCTGTCTGTAGCCAGAGATGATGCTCTGAGTGGGGAAGCTGGAGTGGCCAGAGGGACCTGGGGGCAGGAATGCTCTGAGGTCACACACCCCTGTGAGATGCTATTTCACTAAAGGAGTTTTTAACTGGAGCATTGGTGCCACTGCTAGAACCTTGTCCTTGTCCCTGTGCCTCTCGTTTACGGGCTGAATTGCCTCCCCCATGAATATGTTGAAGTCCTAACCTCCAGGACCTCGGAATGTGACTGTGTCTACAGATAGTGTCGTCCAGGAGATGATAGCTTAAAATGAAGCGCTGCTCAGGGTGGGTCCTGATCCAAGCCGACTGGTGCCTTCATAAGGAGAGGAGATCAGGACACATAGGGAGACACTGGGGATTCCCCGCCTCCACACACACACACACACACAGAGGAAAGACCTCGAGAGGACATGACAAGGAGATGACCCTTTGCAAGCCAAGGAGAGAAGCCTCCAGGAAAACTAAACCTGCTGACATCTTGCGCTTTGACTTCTAGCTTCTAGAACTGTGAGAAAATAAATGTCTGTTGTTTAAGCTGCCCGGTCTATGGTATTTTGTTGCGGTGACCCTGGGGGACTAAGGTGCACCCCCCAGCCCCGCCGCCTCCCCCCAAAATCCTCATAGCTGGGCACGGCTAAGGAGAGGGAGCAAGGCCAGGAGGGTTGCTTGGCAAGGCTGATGCTAGCCCACAGGAGACCTCTCTGAAAATTAGAAAAAGATGCCCTTTCCTCTAGCTGGGAAACACAGCCCTGTGTCCCTAGAGTGGCTGGGCCCTCTAGATGCCCAGCCACACAGCCCCCCTAATCATCCAGCCAAGGTGGGTCTCCACCTCACTGCTCAGCCACAGTAGCCGTGGTAGCCCTGGTACTTGGGAGCTGACCGGAGTACCCCGCAAGGGCTCCTGCAGTCAGCCCAGCCTGCCTATGCGGCTGTTTAATGTGTCTTTCCAACCCCAGCGCTAGCCCTGACCCAGGCTGGCTTTATGATCGAAGTCGGGCTCCCTGCGCACAGTTTCATGAGTGAGACTATAAAAGTCTTGATGCATTTTACAGAAGTGCATCACATGTGGGGGAAACCCTCAGGCCAGCGAGTGGAGCCCTTTCAGAAAGAAGGGGAGAAAACGAATGAATGAACTCCAGGCTGTAATGGAGACTGTTGACCAGACAATGAATGAGCTCCTTTTGGGGCAAATGTCCCAGTAGGTGCAAGGCAGACGGCAAAGGCGAATCATATACCATCCTGGCCCCCCAGATACTACAATTTTTAGGGAAAAGGCAGTCATATGCTCTAACTCTGGATGAAAGGCAAACTCATGCTCAACAATGCAAGACTGAAAGCTTTTCCTCAAAGATCAGGAACAAGCAAGGAGGCTCACTGTTGCTACTTCTATTCAAAATAACACTGTAGGTCTTGGCCAGAGCGATCAGGTGAAAGAATAAGAAATATAATAAAAATAACTAAAAAGCATCTAAATTGGAAAGGAAGGAGTAAAATGATCTCTGTTTGCAAATGACATGGTCTTGTATATGGAAACCCCTGAAGAGTCCACACACACACACACACACACACACACACACACACACAACCTCTCAGAGCTAATGAACGAATTCAGCAAAGTTGCAGGATAGAGCATTGACACACAAAGACCAGCGGCGTTTCGATCCATGAACAATGAACAATGGAAGGGAAATTAGGGAAACGATTTACATTGACAACGGCATCAACAAGAAAAAAAAAAACCCACTTAGAAATAAACTTAACTAAGGCAGTAGAAGACTTGTACATTAAAAACACCCGAAACATTTTGAAAGAAATAAACGAAGACACAACAAAATGGCAAGACATCCTATGTTTACAGATTGGAAGACTTCATGTTGTTAAAATGTCCTTATGACTCAAAGTGATCTACAGATTCGGTGCAATTCCTATCCATCCCAATGGCATTTTTGGCCAAAATAGAAAAAAAAAAAATCATCCTAAAATGCCTATGCAATCTCAGAGGACCCCAAGCAGCCAGAACAATCTCGAGAAAGAAAAACAAAGATGGAGGGCTCACACTTTCTGATTTTTAAAACGTATTGCAAAGCTGTAATAATCACAGCAGTATGGCATTGACATAAAGTCAGACATAGAGAGTGATGGAACAGAGTACTTATGAAGTAAGTCCTCACATATATGGTCAAATGATCTTCAACGGTGGTAAGGCTACAGGGGGTGGGGGGGGCGGGAAGGACGACCTAAATATATAACGTGGGGAAAACTGGATATCTAAATGCAAAAGAGGGGCGCCTGGGTGGCTCAGTGGGTTAAAGCCTCTGCCTTCAGCTCAGGTCATGATCCCAAGGTCCTGGGATCGAGCCCCGCATCGGGCTCTCTGCTCAGTGGGGAGCCTGCTTCCCCCTCTCTCTCTGCCTGCCTCTCTGCCTACCTGTGATCTCTCTGTCAAATAAATAAATAAAATCTTTTAAAAAAATAAACGCAAAAGAATAAAGTTGGACCTTCACTTTATAGCAGATAAAAAAATTAACTCAAAATACTTTTAAGGGGCACCTGGGTGGTTCAGTCGGTCAAGCATCTGACTTGACATCAGCTCAGGTCATTGTCTCAGGGTCATGGGATGGAACCCCACATTAAGGTCCTCACTGGGTCTGGTGTCTGCTTAAGATTCTCTCTCTCCCTCTGCCCTTGCCCCCACCACGCACATTCGCTGTCTCTCTAAAAAAATAAGCAAAACAGTTTAAAGACCTAAGCATAAGGTCTAAAACTATAAAACTCCTAGAAGAAAACACGGGGAAGAAATCTTCATGACATTAGGTTTGGCAATGATTTCGTGAATATAACATGAAAGGCACAGGCAACAAAAGCTTAAACAGAGAAATGGGACTACATTAAACTTAAAGACATCTATGCAGCAAAGGGACCAACCAGCAGAGTGCAAAGGCAACCTACAGAGTAGGAGAAAAATATTTGCAACCCATTTACTGATAAGGGATTAAGATCCAGAATATATAAAGAACTCCTACAAGTCAACAACAAAAGTCAAACAATCCAACTGAAAAATGGGCAAAGGACTCGAGCAGACATTTCTCCAAAGAAGATCTACAGCTGGCCAAAAGCGTATGCAAAAATGCTCAATATCACCAAGCATTAGGGAAATGCAAATCAAAACCACAATGAGATATCATCTCATATGGAAAAGGGTAGGGGATTTCCTCAAAAAATCACAAATAGAATTACCATAGGATCCAGCAATTCCACTTCTGGGTATATGTCTGAAAGAACTCAAAAGCAGAATCTTGAAGAGATGTTTACACACCCATGTTCACTGCAGAATTATTCATAACAGCCAATTCGGAGGCAACCCAAGTTCTGTCCATTAGCATATGAATGGATGAAGAAAATGTGGTCTACACCGACCACGGAATATTATTCAGCCTTCAGGAAGGAAAGCTTGTCCTCTGCTACAGCACGGAAGAAGCTGGAGGACATTGTGCTCAGTAAAATAAGTTGATCCCAGAAAGACAAATACTGTATGATTCCACTTATCTGAAATATCTAAAGTATTCTCTTTTTTTAGATCGGTCTTTAATAATGCTTGCTATTTTTTTTTCAAGATTTTATTTATTTATTTGACAGAGAGAGAGATCACAGGTAGGCAGAGAGGCAGGCAGAGAGAGAGGGGGAAGCAGGCTCCCCACTGAGCAGAGAGCCCGATGCGGGGATCGATCCCAGGACCCTGAGATCATGACCTGAGCTGAAGGCAGAGGCTTTAACCCACTGAGCCACCCAGGTGCCCCAAGAATGCTTGCTATTAAAAGAAAGAGCAAGCTGTGTTTATCTTTGGCCTAATGTTACTCCATGTTCTGTTTAGATTTACTCCATATCCAATATAATGGTACCGTCCCACATTAGCCCTGCTCTGGCCACCACCCCTGTGAAGCCTGAGGCAGACTGGCAATCTAGAGTAGTCTAACTCTAAGAAACTTCTAGAACACAGATTGTTATTTGTCAGGTCTGGGGGAGAGGGAAAAGAGTTGTTTTCCATGGATATAGGGTCTCAGTTTTAGAAGATGAAAAAGTTCTAGAGATCTGTTACAGGACAATGTGGTTTTATTTTTTTTATTTTTATTTTTTATTTTTTTTTTAAAGATTTTTATTTATTTATTTGACAGAAGGAGAGATCACAAGTAGGCAGAGAAGCAGGCAGAGGGAGAGGAGAAGGCAGGCTCCCCACTGAGCAGAGAGCCCGATGCGGGGCTCGATCCCAGGACCCTGAGATCATGACCTGAGCTGAAGGCAGAGGCTTTAACCCACTGAGCCACCCAGGTGCCCCCAATGTGGTTTTAGTTCATACTACTGTACCGTATGCTTAAAAATGATCATGATTTGGGGCACTGGGCTGGCTCAGCCGGAGGAGAACAAGCTCTTGATCTTGGGGTCATGAGTTCAAGTCCCATGTGGGGTGTAGAGATTACTTAAATAACTAAAACTCTAAAAAATACTTTTTAAAAATGATCATGATGGTAAATTTTGTGTTTTTTATCATAATTTTATTTACTCATTTACTTTTCTCAAAGAGTTTATTTCTCAGGAATCTCTACACCCAACGTGCGGCTCAAACTCACGACCCCGAGACCAAGAGTCACACGTTCCACCGACTGAGCCAGTGGGGTGCCCCGATCATCATTTTTTAAAGAGGAGATTTCAAATACAAGGTGTGCCATGTAAGAAATCTCAGAAGAGCTCCTTTATGAAGTTATGGGCTATCTATTTAGAAAACGGGCATGGGTTCTAGTGAAAACTAAAACTTGCAACTTTTTCAACGGTTTTCACCGAAATGGTGCTCCGGACAAGTGGAGCCATACATTTAATAAAAAAGAGAGGAGAGATTCTTGGAGGGGGTGGCCTTCAAGCTGGGTGTTAAAATAAGGACTTCCGTAGGCAGAGGAGTAGGGGGAGGGGAAGGAAGCTTGAAGCAAGGCAGGACGGGTGGAGGTGGGAAGGGGGAGCTGTGGGCAGCAGGTGGGAGAAAGGGGCCGGTCTGGGGAGAGTTTATAAACCTCGGGAGAAATTGCAGGTTCGTGTGGCTGTGCAGGGGCAGGAGGGGATCATATCTCACAGGGGAGAAATCGGGGATGGCTAAGCCCGGGGAGGCATACGTGTGGAGGCAAAGGAGACGGGACAAAGCGAGTCTGAGGAAGGCAGGGGGAGTATGTGAGAGCACAAGCGAGCAGGGCTGAGCCCAAGCACGGGGGCTCTCCCAGGCGGGCGATCGGATTCACCTACAGCCAGGCAGATCACGCGCGACCTTCCCTTGAACCCGCCAGGAAATCACCGCGAAATCCCTCATTCTGTAAATTAAAGACGACCACGGTAGCAAGACTGATCGCCAGACAGATCGGGGGCAAACAACGGTGGCCTCGCAGCTGTCCCTGCCAGCAGGGGTCTTTAAAACCCATGGGCCTGGGGCCGGGAGTGTTTGCGGTGAGATCCCATCATGCTGGTCTCCTGAACCAGTTCTGTGCCATGAACCAACAGAAGGTCTCTGAATGGGAGCCAGGGACCCCCGCTTTCTTGAGCAAATCAGCATCACGTCTAGTGGGAATGACAGGGGAACCAGTGGGGCTGGCAGAAGGAGGCGAGGGAAGAGAGAACATTCCTCTTCAAACAAACTTCCAGTAACCTTCTGCTGCCGGAGCTCCCTCGGCCAATCGGTGCGGGGCCCTTTCGCCAGGCACCTCCCCCCCACAACCTCTCCAGCAGATCTCTGGGCGCCAATCTCCTAAATGATGACAGCTGGATTCGAGGACCAACGATAATTGCAAGGAGTTCCCAGGTCTTATACCCCAGATTCAGGAGTTCCTGAGTCAGTGTATTTGAAATATTCAATTCCATTGACTGTCTCCCCTCCCCCGCCCCGCCCCGGCCTTTATGTTCTGAAGGCTGGTTCTAGAAATATGGGCCTAATCATACTCACAGCTGCTATTTTTGGAACCCGAGCGCCAGGTACAGGGCTAATCTCACGGATCGCTGCTTTTAACCTTTACGATGACTCTATAGGGAAGGTGCTTTTGTTAGGATCCCATTTTACAGCTGGGAAAACGGAGGCTCCAAGAAATTAAGAAGTTTTCCAAAGTCCCGCAGCCCAAGGTTGTGGTGCCGACAGGCCAACTGGCCGGCCTGCCCGTGAAGAACCATGGAAAACATGTTTCTGATCCATGGCTGGTTAACCTTCAAAGACAGCCGCACTGTGGCTGTCGGGCCACAGTGAGGCACGTGAGGCTCTCCCATCAATTCCAAAGGAAGACTCAAGCAACTAGTGGGAACAGAAAGATGTCCACGGGGAACACAGAGCGGGTCTGGAACCCCAGAGAATGAAGGAAACCCAGCTTTCCGTGCCCTGCCTGACTGCTGCCTTTGCTGCTGCTCCTGGGGCCGCTCTGGGATCACAATTGCCCCCGACCCCAAAAGTTGCAGGACATTCAGTGGAAGGTGTCCACGTGTTCTTGGGGTGTCCAGCTCCTTGGCACGTAAGCTCCCTCCCTAACGTGGTGCCATAGGCTACCGGCCCAAAGGAAAAAAGGCCCATGTGCGGCTTGCTGGAATGCAGAATGATTGTACCTGAGCCCAGTCCTTTGCCTGTGCCTGCCGGTGCCTCAGCTCCCAGTTCCGGGAAAGGGGCTGGAGGCGGCCGACGGAGGTGTGGGCAGAGATGGAGGGGTTACGGGGGGGCAGGAGCCTGGGCGGGGAGAGCTCTTCAGCCAGGCACGGAGCCAAGTGCTGAGAGCCCCTTGGCCAGGAGAAGCAGAAAGTGCCCCATATCGGCACATCTCCACCCCAGCCAGGGCTAGGAAGAGTTGAGGATTTAAGCAGCCAGGGATTTAAAGGGCCCTCCTCTTAGGCTGTGGCCGTCCATTGTGGGCACGGGGAGGGGCTTCTTTAAGTGTAGAGACTAAATATTTCAAAATGAAGATTATGCCTGAAATCTGCTGAAGGGTGTGGGATTTGGGGTCTGAGGTCCAGGTCTTGAACTTGATTCCAGGATTACCAACTATCCTGATTGACCCCGGGGCTGAGGGGTTTGCTGGGACCCTGGACTTTCAGTGCTAGACCCAGACAAGTCCTAAGCCAATCCAGATGAGTGGGGCGCTCTCTGGACCCCATTCAAACTCTCTGTCCCTCCTCTTCCACACATACAGGACAGAGAGCCTGGTGAGACCCGCCGGGCTTACTTCATACACTGGTGGGAGTCTGGAGAGCTAACGTGTGTTTCCTCCAGCATCTTGAACCTGTCCCTGATCCTAGCACAGCCCCTGCCAGACAGACATCTGCAGGCCTCTTCTCGTTCTCAGTCTGAGCCCTCTGGGGGTGAGGCCTCCATATGCATCCCTGCACATCACCCACACTCCCCTGCCCCCCGCCCCCCCACCCCCACCCCGGCCTTGGCCAGTGCCCGGCGAAGAGAAGAGGCTCGGGACATCTATGCTACATTGGCAGTGCTCTGCAAAGCCCCACCCGTTCTCGCTGGTTGGTGGCACTCTCATCTTCTGCCTGCCCCTGGTTAGCCCGGCAAGAAAAGTCCTCTCTGGGTTTAGACACACAGACGCTGCTCCGGGGGTGGCTGTCAGGAGGACACGGTGGGCAGCAGGGACAGGAGGCATGGACACAGCCTTGTTCTGGGCAAGGTGGGGACAGGGAGCCAGGAGGAAGGTGAGCTGGTGGTGAGAGAAGGCAGGAGGGCCCCACGGAGAGACGCTTCCCCGCTAGGCACAGTAGCTGGGATCTTAACAAGGGGGCCGGCTCCGCCCTCTGGCCTCGGGGCTCCAGCATGGAGCTGGGCTCCGCCTGCCTTCTGAGGTCCAGGCCTAGCCCTTGGCTGCCTGCCTCCCCGTCCGGAGGCTGGTGAGCCCTCAGATCACCGACCTCGGGGAGGATGCCTTCGCCGGGGGGCTGCCCAGACCTTAGCACACTGAGCTGCCCTCTCGGCCCAGGTACGGGCAGAGTACCTACGGACCTCGTAGGCAGTCTGTCCCAAATCTCTGTGCTCCATCTCCTCTTCCCCCCTTGCCTCTCGCGTCGCAGCCCTAGGCTGCCTCCAGGCTCCTGGAGACAGAGGGTCCCGGCTCTGCTTCGCACTGCGGGGTTCCAGCCTTGGCCCCAGCCCTCCAAGCTCCCATCTCAGCTGACTCCCCTGGTGAGCAAACCCTTTGGAGCCTGGCGGGGGCGGAGGGGGGGCTCGGTGGGGAGAAGCGTGACCCGGAGGCAGCCCGGATTCTGGAAAGCCCTCTCCAGCCCTTGCCAGCACACACCGGGCCTCCATCCCACGCATCCTCCCGGTCTCTGTGGATCTTATTTCATTCACTTGCTGGCATAACCTTCCTGGGGTCCGGGAGTGCTGGGGGCCCAGATACAGCCCCCATGACCAGAGAGTCCTAGAACTCTGAGTAGAAGAAACCCCAAAGGCAACTCCTGCCCTTGGGTGGATTAGATAATGTTTGCGATTCCTGGTCGGGCCAGCTCGGCTCAGAGAGGGCCAGCCACCTAGCAAAGGAACAGTCAGTGGCTCCTCGGTTCCACATACCTGAACTCTCCTTTCTCCGTCTGGTCGATTTCTTCTCCGTCTCCCGGGCAGTGCTCCCGAGGACCTCATAGTCCTCCCCAGGGCCTCCCGTGGTGTCCACCAGGCCTGGGCTGCTGGCCCCCATCTCCCTGGAGCCCCCAGCTGGACCCGGGTTGAGCCTGCGCCGGGCCTCCGAGATGGGGAAGTTCCAGTCGGGGGGCTGTGGGAAAGCGGGGTGCTGCTCAGCGAAGATGCGCTCCTCCCGGGGAAGGCTGTGTGGAGTGGCTGCTAGGCAGGAGGCCGAGAAGTCGGGGTACGCTGCCGCCGGGGTCGCTGGGAAATCTGGTTTCTGGTGGAAGGAGAACGGTGTCGGCGGGTAGTGGGGCAGCCCTGAGCCCCCACCGGCTTCAGCGTGGGGATTCCGAAGGCAGCCCCAGCCCGGGGCCGGGGGGTGGGGGCTCCTCAGGCAGCTGCTGGCCACGGGATCCATCTGCTGTCTGCTGCGGCGCGCCTCAGTCTTTTCAAAGTTTGGTTTCTCACACTTTTTTATATTCAGATTTTTTTAAAAAATGCAAAAAAAAAAAAAAAAAGGATAAATAAATAAATAAGAGGGGGAGATGTTCGGCAGAAAATTCACCCCAGGAACCAAAACAAAAACCAAAACTCAAGTCTCCTTCAAGTACACACGCACGTGTGCGCAGCTGCTCGGATGTGTGTGTGCACACACACCTATGTCAGCCCCGGCTCCAGGCTTTCTGCCCCCGCCCCCGACACACCAGCCTGCCTAGTGGGGTCCCCTGGACGTGTATTGGTCGCCGATGACACTAAACATTTTCACTGTCGCAGCCCAGACGCACCCGCTGATGAGTGCTGGTCTTGGAGCCCACAGCGAGTGGCTGCAGAGCGCTGGCCCCGGGGCCGTGAGACACACTTTTAAATCCTGCGGTGGAGAGAGAGTGACAAATTTCTGAAGTGAAACGTGAGAGAGGAGAGGGAGGGGTTAACCAGCACACACACGATCCCCTCCAACCAAAACCCGGGCAGGGAACTATTAATCATCAGAAACCTTATATGCACATCTAATGGGATTTGCAGATGGAGACTTTTAAAGAAACATTGTCTGTATTTCTTTTTTTAATTTTAAGGAGAGAGAGAGAGCAGCACACACACCACTTCTTTAATGTGCCTCCTGTATGCTATGAAGTTATTTTATTGCGCTGTTAACAAAATTCCCCAAGTCTTGGATTTGGAAAAAGCCTTAAGTCGGACCCAGAATCCGTCAACTGCCAAATTCCAGGGAGTGCGGCGGGGAATAAGTGCAAGAGACAAGTTTGCTGATTGCACTTGATTTAAAGGCCCTTCTACTGCTGCTCGTGAGGAGGAAGGTGGATTAAAAGAAATCTTTTTTGGCAAGTCTCAGCGGCCCACTAGGGTCTGTAGCATAAAGAAAGACACAGTGCAGAAAAAAGTTATTTCTCTCTGCCCAAAGTGACATTCTCACTTTCTCAGTAACTTAAAAAAACAATCAGATTCTTCCTTCCGTTCTTTAACCCCGACTTACATGCCAATTAGCCACACTCTTCTCTAGGGAGGGTTGTGAGTCGTTTTTCTCCACGGCCAAGGGAAGGCTCCTAGATAAAGTTCTTGAAGTTTCTCCAGGCCCCCTCGCCTCCACCCACCTGCTTCCCTGACCCCAGCCCCTGAGGCCACAGCTTCTGTGGCCTGATTCCCATCAGGGGGATGCTCGTTCCCAAAGGAGTTCTCCTTGGCAAAACGATCCCATGGTCTTCCCGGCCCGTGCCTGTCACAGGGGGGCCAACCGCCGTTTCAATCAGTCCATCAGTCTATTTGATCCCCATGCCCTGCTGGTCTCTCGGGAGGGTTAATATAATTTCTGGGAGGATGACATTCCAAGCACACGGGCCAGAGCTCCCCTCGCATCGGATCTTTCCACGGCCCAGAGCAGCGGGATCAGGGCCGAAATGGGCACGGACGTAACTGTGTGCTGACTGGTTCAAAGGATGCCAGGAGGGCCCACGGGCCTCAGCCCTGCAGCCTGGAGGCCGCACACGCATTCTTCGTGAGGCTGGCATCGGGCTTCTGGAATGGGCAGGGTGCCGGAGACCAGGAGCGGAGATGGGATCACTGCCACGAACCAGGCTCCTCTCTCGGCTTTGCCCCGGACTTAGCTGTTGCACACACATTTCTCCTCTGGACCTCGTGACTCTCCTCGCATGGGTAAATTAAGAACTATGTTCTATATTTTACAAATGAAAATGAGGCTTAGCTCAGAAGGACACAGCTAAGAAAAGGCAGAACCAGGAGTCACCCTCAGGCATCCCATTGGGGGCAGCCTGACGCAGAGGAAGGAGCGTGGACTGTGGAATTCGACAGGTGTGGGTTCAAATCCTCGGTCTGCCGCTTCCCAGCTGCCTGCCCTGAGACAAGTCACGGCATCTCTCGGGGCTTCTGGTTCTTTCGCCGACATTCGCCCAGTGACCTCAGCACCACACACATATTCCCCCAAGGAATCCCCACAAATGCTCTGTGAGGCAGGTGTTTTTCTCATCAGCCCCGTGTTTCAGAAGAAGACTCCGAAGCACAGAGAGGCTAGGTAACGTGCCTGGGGGCACACAGCCAGGAGGTGGAGGACCCAGGATTCTAAACCCCGCTGAATTCTGGCTCTGCTGAATGCCCACCCCACAAACACCTTGAGACTCTAAAAGGGGTCATTTCTGGGAAGTAGAGCTCTGAGAAGGGGGTGGATAATCACGGTCCCTTCCTCTCCTATCTCGTTCTCCTTAGCTCGAGGATTCCAAAAAGAGACCGTGAGGGAGGAGCGCTGAGGAAATTTTACCACACAGCCTTGTGCAGTCCCTCGAGGGGCTCCAGGCTGTGGGGGTTCTAGAAGAATCCACAGGAGGCTGGGAGGAAGCCCTGGCCTATTAGCTTCCCCAGGAAAACCTCCCAGCAGCTGTAACCGGACTCCTGGGCCTTCACAGCTGACCTGGGGAGACCAGCCCCGGGGGGGGGGGGGGATGCCCAGCTGCGGCCTCTGGCCCCTAGGAAGGGGTGGGCCGAAGGGTCAGGGGGGCAGTGAGAGGGGCGCGGCAGGGGTGCGGTGCACTCGGCTGGGCCCAGCACCCCCTGCACCCCGGCGTCCGAGCAGCTGCCTGCGTCTGTCAGCCGCCCCGCGGGGCGCGGCCGGGGGGCCCCCACAGGCCTCTACATCTTCCTGACAGGCCCCTCTTTGGAGGCCAGGGAAAAAACAACAGCCCCTCCCCTCGCGGCAGCCCATTTGTTAGATGAAGGCCGGGCACTGGCACCTTTAACCTCCTCCAAGTCAGCATTTCCCCCTCCGGGCCCCGCAGGCCCCCAGACAGAGATGGATGGAAGTGGCCATTTGTGGAAAAAAGCCCCGTGGCTGGGCGGCCAAGGGGAGCAGGGCTTTCAGGAAGGGAGGGGACCCCGCTTCTGGTTGTTGTTGGGGTGGCAGGAGGAGGAAGAGGAAAAGCGTGCGTCAGGAGGATGGCCGGCCCCACCTGAGCCATCCCGAGGAGCTTTTGGAATTTCCCCCATTGTGCGCCACAAGCAGGCTTGTCCTTGGCGCCACAACCGGACCTGCTTCCGCGCGCTTGGCGGCCCCACCCACCGGTTTCAGGCACGTCGCATCCCTCTTCTGAGCCTCAGTTTCCTCACTGGCGAGAGGGAGATGATGGCGGTTCCAGCCTCATGTGGCTGTGGTGGGGATAAACGAACGGATGTCTGGGACCAGAGGTGGCTGAGGGTAATGGGTGAGGCACGCGAGGCTCATCACGCTGTCTCTGTCCTTACTCTGCCGGAGCACTGGGCGGGGCAGGTCTCCTTGGAGGATGAAGAGGAGCCTCTCAATAACCCCACTCCTTTTCCTTCTCCTCCCCCTCCTCCTTCCCGCTCCACCCCTCCTCCTTCCCCCTCCTTCCCCCTCCTCCCCCCTCCTCCTTTTTCTTCTCCTTCTCCTCCTCCTCCTTCTCCTTCTCTTCCTCCCCGCCTCCTTCCTCTCCTTCTTCTTCAGATTTATTTTATTTATTTTGAGAGAGAGAAAGAGAGCAGGGGGAGGGTCAGAGGAAGAGAGAGAAAATCCCCAAGCAGACTCCCCACTGAGCATGGAGCCCAACGCAGGGCGCCTGAGATCATGACCTGAGCTGAAACCAGAGTCAGAGGCTGAAACCGAGCCACCCAGGCGCCCTGCAATACCTTCTTCTGCGGCAACCCAGCAGAAGGTCATGATCTTGGCCTTGGGAACCAGGAGAATCTGGGCTCAAATCTCAGCTCAGCCACGAATAAGTGGCATGCTTTTGAGCAACTCACTTTATCACTTAAACCTCAGTTTCCTCATTGGTAAAGTGGGGAGAAGGTTTTCCTTCCTTCTCCATGAAGGATGGGACAGGAGACAGACAAGCTCTGAATATGGCAGAAATCTTTCTGAATAAGGATGTTTACTCCCGGGCCTGGGATTTATCTGGGATGTATATACCCTTTGCTTCTTGGAAGGCATTTATTTATTTATTTATTTATTTATTTATTTATTTATTTATTTATTTATTTATATTTTATTTACTTGAGAAAGAGAGAGTGCCTGGGAGTAGGGTGGAGAGGCAGAGGGAGAAGGAGAGAGAGAGAATTTCAAGCGGACTCCCTGCTGAGGGCAGAGCCAACCCTGAGCTCATGCCCTGAACCAAAATCAAGAGTTGGATGCTTAACCGACTGAGCCAGCCAGGCGCCCCGATTCTCAGGGTTGAGGCAGCACCGTTGTTACTGCCCTATGGGACTTTTGTGAGACTCGGGTAATAGGATGGTTGGGAGAGAAGTGAATAAAGCCCAGAATACAGTTCTCATGACAGCCACAGACGCCCCTGTGAAGCCTGCAAGATGAGACCAAGGCAGTCCACCTTCGGGAACCAACGACGGGGTCTTTCCCTACGGCCCCGAAAACACTGAGTTTAATAGAACTAGCTACCTCAGAGGAAAGTTTTCTCTTGTGTGCTTATCTTTGGCGCTGCCCATCACTTGTCTGCTCCCAAGATTGTGGGCGGAGGACTGGAAAACACAACTGTGCACACAGGGGCCTGCATCAGAGCTCTGGCTCTTGGAGGACGGGTGACCTCAGTGACATACTTGGGCTAAACATTGTTTGTTGCTTGCCTGAAATTCGGATTTAACTGGGCATCCTTCCCGCGCCCCCGCCCTGCCCTGCCCAAATCCGGCAACCCTCACCTAAGGCAAAACTCATCTCTGAGCAGGAGAGGAGGGCCACGGCCTTACCTTCTGAGCCAAGATATGTGCACTTTGACCGAGGGCTCTGGAAGGAGCGTTCTGGGGAGCCTGCCAGGGGGAGGGGCAGCAGGCCATCAGGTAGGTCTGCTTCTGGGGGTGGCTAACTAGGAGTTGGAGCCCAGGGCCCCCCAGGAAGGTCTCCCTTGGAGGTCTTTTGAGTGAGACAAAGCAGCAGGGAGGAGGAAGGGCGAGCAGGTGGAGGGAGTGAGGACGAAGGTGAGCACCGTGGGGCAGGGAGTGCTGAAAGAGAGAAGGAGGGTGGGCGGTGGGGCTGGTTGAGGCTCGAGCCTGGGAGACCCCGAGCCGCCCACTTCCCGGGGTGCACTTTCATAGCCCTCGCCTGTGAGGCGGCAGTGCCATTATTTGGGGGGGAAGCCAGCTAACCAGATAGGACAGCGAACCGGGGATTTATGTGGTGTGGGAAGAGCTCGGGTTTCCCTCACTGTTTATCCAGCAGTATTTTTTAAAACAGAAATCAGCGCGCGGGTAACCACAGCTGTGAGTGACCGGCTCTGGCTGGGAGGGCTGTGTGGGTGGGGGGGGGGTCTCCCCCACGGTGCTCGCCCTGAGGTTGCTGAAGGAATGTGCCTCTCCCCAGCCAGGGTCCAGGTGGGAAGGTGGCTCTGGGCAGGTCCCTGGTGGCTCTCCCTTCCCTGGGATGAAGGCCAGCCTCCCTGGGGCAGCTGGGATGGGTCAAGGCCTAAAGACTTACAGATCATGGGGTCTGGGGTCACGAACCAGCGGAGGGGGATGGGAGCGGGGTGCAGTGAGAGACGGAGGGGCCCCCACAGCTACTTGGCACTGCCAGTTTTGCCTGGCAAGACGTAGTCCTGTTTTTGCCATTAAAAAAAAAAGAGCCATGATTTTAGATTTTTACAGGTAATCTCTCCATTCTTAAATGTTGCTATGAATTTCAAACCCTACCGGTCAATTAAGAAAGGCCTTTGGGCACAATTTAGTTCTCGAACTGCCCGTCTCTCGTCTTCTCCAGGTCTGCCTGCTCCCCATTTTACAGATGATAAAACTGAGGTCGACAGTGGCCTAGTGGCTCACCCATGGCTGCCCCGGTTGCCGTGGGGAAAACCAGGGGTCCAGGAAACCCGTCCAGTGCTCTTTGCTCAAGCTAGGAGTCTTACTGGCTTCCCAAGCAGTTCTCAAGTGCCTCCCAAATACCTCTCATCTGCACAGACATGCCATTTACATACACACCCATAACCTACTTGATTCTGGCAATGACCCCGAGGGAGCAGGTCTGGCATTGATTCCATGTTTTATAGGTGAGGAGCCCGAGGCCGGAGAGGCTAGGGGGGCTGGCACAGTCACCCTGACAGGAAGGGCTGGAGTCAGAGCCTCCAATTCCAGATCTACGGTTTCCCACCCCCAAACTCTGACATCCATGGGGGGTACAGCCAGAGATGGATAATAAACTCCTCCTATAAGGAACAGAAAATGGATGGGGTACTTGGATAAACGGAGTATTCTTCGTAACTTAACGTTAATTGAAAATCCATAGGTTATCAATTTTCCAAGCAAGAGAATAGGAGGTATTTCAAAGAGCAATTATACGAGGCATGGTTTAATCTTTCTTTGATGATTCTGACGGAATGTAATGCCTCGGGGCATCGTTATAACACCAATAATTACTGTGTAGGGCTGGGAGACAAGCTCTCATCCATTCCCCCTGGCTGTTTGGGGCTGAGAGCACATGTCTGTTTTGGAGCACATGTCTGTTTCACACGGCTTCCTCTGCTTTGTCTGTTTCAGGGCAAGCGCCGTGCCCCCGCAGGGATCTTGCCAACCTTCCTCTTCTTCTCCTGTACCACCGGGGCTAATGCCAACTTCCCTCTGTACTCACTGCGTGAGCTTCTACCTAACAAAGGGCCTCCGATCTCACGCAGCAGAATGGGAAGGAGCTTCCCATCATTTATTTAACTGCAGAGGAGGCTGAGGCCCAGAGAAGTGAGGGTCCTGTCCAAGGTCACTGCCAGAATCTGGGTTTTTGGCTTCCTAGACTTTCCCGAACACCACACCGAGGCCGAAGAGACCTCTGAGAATGGGAAGATTAACATGGTGACAGGTGCAAACAGAGATGCCTGGGAGCTCTCTGGCCACACAGAGGCGAAGGTCAGAGCGCCCCAGGCCTCAGGAGAGGGGCTGCTCAAGTCTAGAGAGGAGGAGAAGCCACCATGAGGTTTATGGTTTCATGAATGTCACAGCATTTTAAAATGTGGTAATTTCGATTGTGCAGGCTCTGAGGGCCTCTCTTCTTTTAATTGAAGAAATAAACAATCCCCCCTAAGGCATGCTCGGCCACAGAGAAAGGCAGGTGCAGTGTTCACCAAGGAGAGCGGCAGCCTGGCAGGACTCTGTCGCAGAGGAGGAAACAGAGAGCAAGCTGGCTTTGCCTGAGCCTCAACACAGGCAGGTCGCTAGGGTTATGCCACACGCCTAAGCCCACACACGTGCATGCGCACGCACACACACACACGTGTGCACACGCCGATGCCCGTCCCCAGCCTTGGCTTAGTCTGAGTGCTGATGGGAGGTGACATTTTCCAGTAGCAACAGTATTTGTCCACTTAACTCACATCATTGCTCCCGCATTTGGTGCCCAAACGGTCAATGTCCCAGTTCTTGGACCTTCAAAGCTTCTCACACCCTGGTCCAAAGGGTCTTGCCTTACAGCCTCTGGAAGAGCTTTCACCTACGCTGAGAGGAAGAGGAAGAAAAACTGGTTCCAGGGTTTAAGGCTGAAACGGTTTAGGGCTGGGAACCAGACGATGAGCCCTGGGGCGCCACCTGGTGGTCTGAAGCAGAATGGCAGTACATTCTGAGACAGGCCCGCCTAAGCTTCTACCTCCTGCAGAGTGTTAGGCCTTGCTCTTGACCCTGGGTTGGTGCGGGAGGGACAGGGCGTCAGGCTTCTATGTTTGCCTTGTGAACAACTGCCTGAAGACATGGAAGGTGGGGAGAGAGCTACTCCCTCCAACACAGCCTCAGATTTCTGTCTGCCCCAACTTCTCTTTTTTGGATCTTAAATTGAAGACGTGCCAGTCTGAGGGCTGGACTGGCTGTCCTCACTACAGGCCTTTGATGTCCCCTGCCAGGGAGAC